>JAHXMU010000009.1:5263778-5373354 GCA_019455685.1 Philornis downsi
TATGGTTTGTATGGGAGGTACCACGCCCCATTGTCCAATCCCGCCCATATTTGCAGTAGCACTTAAGATATGTACACCAAACCTACGCACCAAATTTTGTTCAAATACCGTAAACAGGAGCAGAAATAATTGATTTTTAATTTTTTGTTTGTATGGGAGGTACCACGTCCCTTTGTCCAATTGGACCGAATTGTAAACCTAAACCATTCCGGGCACCACCCAGACGCATATATAAAAATTTATGCAAAGCGGTCCAGCCGTTTAGGAGGAGTTCAGTGACAACGCCCGTACAGTAGAATTATATATATAAAGATACTATTTTTATGTAAAAGTACAATTTTTTACAAAGAGTTCACATAGATACAATTATTTCATGAAATGTGTGGGTAACCCAGGAAATTTGTTGCAAGTAGTCAGACCACTGCAATGCCTTTATAATGACCTTACATTTTAAGCTGCTCGTTCTTCCGCATAATAACATTAATTTTGGAAAAAGGTTTGTTTTTAAGTTACTTTTCTATGAAACAACAATACTTTCAAATAAAAGTGCTATTTGTTTACAAAAAGTTCACCTAAATATAATTACGGCAACGAATATGTGGGGGTAACCCAGGGTATTTGTTGCGAGTGACGAGATTATTGCAAAGCCTTTATAATGACCTTTACACTTTACACTACTCATTCTTCCGCACAATAATATGGATTTTGGAAAAAGTATTTTTTTAGGAACATTTTTTTTTAAGTTGCTTACTTTTCTATGGAGCAATAATGCTCTCAAATAAAAGTTCTACTTTTTTTTACAAAAAGTTCACGTAAATACAATTACGGCAATGAATATGTCGGGGTAACCCAGGGAATTTTTTGAAAGTGGTGAGAATATTGGAAGGCCTTTACATTACATTTCAAGCTGCTCGTTGTTTTACGTAATAATATGAATTTTGCAAAAAAGGTATTTTTTTTAGAAAAAATAGTGAAAGTACAATCTTTGTACGAAATATTATGGGAAACAGAATATTTGAGATTTCTTTGACGAGTAAAACTGTTGAAATTTAAGTTTTTTTCAAACCCATTGTGTGTGATAGGAATTTTGCCTTTAGCTACTCACTTTTCACTTTAAGCTAATTCACTTTTCAAAAAATAGAATTTGAACCAACAATTCTTTAGACAATGTTAAAATTTCGTTACGAAATTTCTATGTGGCTCAAAAAATGCCTACTTTTTTGGCAAACGACAGTCTTATGCAAAAAGGTAAATGCCGTAATTCAGTGTAAATTATCCGTAAGTACAAATGCACTCCAGAAAAATTGTACTTTCGGCCACCGTCATTCGTATTGATCTCCCATCTTTTGTTTGCTTTCGATATGACCCTATTATTTGTGTGTAGTTTAGCCATTAGTTGTGCGTCCATCTCGCCAGCCATGTGCTCGATTCCAAAGTGATTTTTATTAAAATTCCACTCGTGGGTGTAGTATTTTGGATCTCTCTGCGCTAAGTCTAACCAGCGGGCTCCCCTCGCCAAGTGTTGCATTGCTTTGGGGTTGCAACAAAATTGTTTATATTTGAGTGTGTGTATGTGTGTATAGTTTCGCACTGCATGGCAGAGACAGACGAGCGGCTGGAGCTGAGACGACTGAGACTTTGGTGAATGCAGGTTTACTCGAGGTGATGATGACGCCAAATGTTTGCGATTTTTTTGGCTCACATTATAATATATAACAGATTCTGGTGTTGTTGCATTCATGGTGTAGCTGCTGTTGTTGGGTGCAGGCAAACAGCTTAAATTAAATTGTTTATTCATATTACAATCCATTGGATTTTTGTGTACATTTGATTAGACTCGAGTGTACAGAGGAATCTATCTGTATGTCCGTCCGTTTATCTATTTGTCTGTGATTTTACATGTGAAACTGTTGAACCGTTTGGTCGTTCCTCTAACAAACACACTGCCCGCTGGTCCGCCTGTCTGTCTGTTTGTCTACCTGTAGTTGCTTTTACACAATCGAGGTGTTTCGCTATTTGTTGCATTTATTGAAAAGTTAAAAATTGAACTTGAACTTGTACTGGGTCTCATTGTTATTGTACTGAGCATAGATTTTGCCACTCTTTTGTTGTTGTCATTTTTGCGGGGGCCATTTGGTTGTCGTTGATGGAGGCGAAGGCGGGAATGTCACTCACCATGTGTGCAACTTTTGGGGGCAGTTGTATGATGTAAACATTTTGCATGATTATATGTGATTTGTTCAGCTGATAGCGATTGTTGGTTCCTAAATGAAACTGTAACTGAAGAGGGAAATGGAAAGTGTTGCCCATTTGGAGGGGATCATGTCAGCATAGAGAATGTTGAATAAAGACCAACAAAACAAAAAACTGTAGTGTGAAATGGGCTTGCAGGAGGAGTGAATCTTCATAGATCATCTAGGTGAATGGACAATTTTAAAGTCTTTCCGATTTTTGTAAAACGAAATTTATAAAAATTTGATGGACACTTATAAATAGTGAGATTTTGGAAACAAAAACCGAATGAAATACAATGGAAAGGCCTACGACCAAAAGCTTTTCGATAATAAAGAGTAAGATGTTTGTTATTAATTTATCTATGAGTCTTGTTCTACATTATTTTGAAAATTTATTTTACATTATATTTTTAATTTTTTTTTGTTAAACCAAGGATTTTGGTAAAAACCAAATATAAATGTGTAGATTATAGTAAGTGAGAATACCATTTAATAGAATACCTATAATACTATTCGACTCCTTTGCAAGATCACATCTGCAAATTTGTTGGTCACCATAAAAAGCGTTGCATTTCATCGTTATTTGAAGGATATTGAAATGGACTGTTACAGTGTTAAAAAATTTAAACCTATTTTCTATTTAAATTACGCAAACATGCCCAATCTAAGAAATATTTTTTTTCTTTTATGACTGTGCAGACACCCGTGCCAAAAATCACATCATAAATTACATTAATGTTTGAACCCTGCCTGGTTCTAAACAACAATATGTGATTTTAATAAGCTAAGAAGTTACCTAAAATTATTTACAAAATGGAATTTCTTCTATGGTATCATTTAAAATGCTCCAGAAAGTTATCAATAAACAGGCTATGGCGGAAATAAACATCTACAAAGACATAAATAGTTCAAAAAAGGTCGGGAACACGATGTGAAAATCACGTCCAACAAATTCGAGATTTGGTGCATACAAAATATCAGTTAACATCCATTGTTGATGACGTTGGCAATTCAAACGAATCGGATCTTTCTGATAGATATTTTTGGTTTCGGAAGCATCAGACCTCAGTGGGTACCAAAAGTAGTTAATTTTTTTCGGAAAAGATCGTTGCATTAGAAAATCTGAAGATATGGTTCCCCCCCACCAACGCATTCCAAAACAGATTATAATGAGAGGTTGAATTGGATCTACCTATGCTGATGATCCAAAATCAACCGACCAATCAAATGAATATCGCGTCAAAGGTGAAGCAAGACTGAAAAGATTGCGGCCAAAAATCAAAAATCACTGCTGTTACCATAAGCGAATTGTGTGAGTGGGGAAATATTTTGGAGGTGGTGAAGTAGATTTGTACAAGCAAATAGATTTTTTTTTTTTGAAAAAAAAAGGTGAAAAGTCGGTGTACTATCTTCGACACTTTAATACCTGCTTGATTTATAAACAAGCTTGCAACTTATACGCCACCGCCACCTATGGTAGATTAATTAAACTATTTCAACAATTTGTCAGTTTAAAAGTTTCTGCAAGTCAGAATTGACCAGAAATATTTGGCAGCAACTTATATTTTTTAGGAAAAGAAGCTCATAAATATGATGGAGAGTATAACAGTAAAAAATTGATCATTATTGATATTATTGTTATTACATTTTTCTTCTCTTGGCGAGAAACTACTGAATGAGAAACTTGGTGTACACCTCACTTCAAGTCCTGGTGGAATTTTAAATGTAAGAGCTCTAACGGAGTCCAGAATTCAGAAGGAGTGCAAAAATGTTGTATCGTTTTCTATAAAGAAAACTTGCTTGATTCCTTGAGACAAATCTGTAATTTCTAACTATCACTACTTGCTATCATTCGAAATATTGAAAAAATGTTTTTTGTAAATGACCCACTTTGTCACCATTAAATGGAAGGCCAAAATAACCAATTTGTCTAAAAGTTTATTCATTTGTCTGTCATTTCAGAGAAAAAGAAAAGAACAAAAAACTACAAATTTCCATAACCAAAACACATTTTGGGATACACCAAACGCAACCACACATGGGTTTCTATTTCAAATGAAAAAGATAACAACAAAAAATTAAGAAAATTTGGCAGATTTTCAAAAAATTCAATATTAAAAATTCGGGCAAATCAACCATTTAAAATTCCTTAGAGTGTAATCGAATTTTATTGAAAACCACTGCAGATATATGACAGCTAAGCAAAACATTTTAATATTTAAATATAACATAAAGTAATTGCAGAAAATAAACTGAAATATAAAAATAACTTTTGTATTACATTTTATGAATTCAAATGTTTACCATTAACTCTGATTGCGTACAGCAACTGCCGCTTGGCGGCGCCCTAATGAGCGTTACTAAAGACAAATAGAAGCTGAGCAAGTCGGACGTGAATGACATGCATTGAATTGAATACAATTTACTGTTTTTATTTGCCGCAAATGGTGAAAGGATTGTTTAGAATAGAAATATAAACACGTAACGAGTTTTTGTCTCTGGTAAAGTGTTAAATACATAAGAACGCATATCGTGTTAGTATTTCTAAAGTCTTGTCCTGCCTTTCTCTAAATTACAGTACTTAACCATAAATATTATTTAGTGATGTTAACAATATCACACTATTTCATGTATGATGGCTTACATTCTGCAACATAATTCTGCTGCTGCTATACTCTGTTGTTTACACTGTCTGTGATGTCTCATTAAAATAATCACGTTTCTTTTTTTATTTATTTTAATTTCGCCACCAACTGCCATAGGAAGTTTCTATGGAATTTGCATTTATGTTTCTTTATAGAAACAACAATTCTATGTCAGAGGAACAAACCTTCTTGTATTCCACACCCATTTTATTCGCAGTGAACATATGTGGAGATATGCTTAGTGTTGTTTATGCTAAGCTAAGCATAATTTGAAATCTTTGCTCGATTCAGCATAAAATTCCTTACAAAATTTTGCATAAGAATTGTCGTTTCTTATTTCTCCACAGAAGAACTGAACACTTCTCACACGTTTCAGTTTTTTTACTGTTTTTTGGCAGCCTTTTTTTTGTGGAGATCAGATTATAAAGATTTTAGGATCGAAAATATGTGACAAAAAAGAGGTTGGGAAGGAGAAACAAATAATAAAAGAGAAAAACAAAAAATATTTGGTTATATTTCCTGCAGTTCGTTAATTTGAAATTGTGGTAAAGGTGACCAGATGGTAGCAAATAGAAACAGAAATATACAATAAAGCTGCTGTAATGACTTCAAGCCTTTCTTGAGAGATTCT
The DNA here is from genome assembly GCA_019455685.1 of Philornis downsi. NCBI lineage: Eukaryota > Metazoa > Arthropoda > Insecta > Diptera > Muscidae > Philornis > Philornis downsi. The sequence goes on from JAHXMU010000009.1 coordinate 5,269,289, forward strand.
TACGTTACGTAAATATCACAATATATATAGCCATTGAAAGTCCATTTTAGGGGTGTTGCATATTAGAAAGGCTTCAAAGTTCTCTAATTTGGATTGTTTTTCTGCTAAACAATATCTAACCCAAGAAATAAGTCAAACTAATTCTATAAATTGAGTATTTTACTCCCAACAAAAGTACGTTTTCATTAAAATCATAGTCCAACAATATTTTACTAAAAAAGCTTAATTAAAACTTTTGAAATAACAACTAAAGCAAATTTTTTATTTTAAAATGTATTAATTTTTTATTTGAGAACTTTTTTTTCGGTATTTTTACTAAACTTTTGTTTCCAACATAGATAAAAATTTTTAATTGAATAGGCAAATTTTCGCCAAAATCATATTTTTTTCATTTAAAAAAATTTCGTTGTTATGAAAAATGTACTTTTTTTTAAAAAAAATTTAAAATTTTTGAGAACATTTTTTTTGTTTTCGTAATAAACTTTTGTTTCCTATGCAAGAGATATATTTTTTAACTGAAAAGGTAAATTTTCGCAAAAATCATATTTTTTATTAAAACGAGTAATAAACGTTTGCTTGCTTTGAAGAATTATATATATATTTTTTTGTAACTAAATTATAACTAAATAAAAAAAATTTTTTACAAATAATACCGCTTTATTGAGTACATTTTGGTGGAAGAAAGGACTCGTTATATTTTAGTTTAAAAAATTGAAATAATGGCAAAAAGTTCTTAAAAAAAGTTTAAAGTACTATTCAAGTACTTTTTGAAAATGTATCGAACTTGAACATACGTTTCCTCGTCAAAAGTACAAAAATGAACTTATAACTTTGATATATGGGTTCATTTTTGTACTTTTGATGAGGAAACGTGTGTTTGAGTTTGATAGAATATCGTGTAAGCGCCGTAAATTTAAGAAACTTTCCCATACGCGATGTGTAGATTTCAATAAAGACATCACTGAACATATTTCCGGAACAAATTTATGTAAATTTTTAAAATATATATTTTTGAAAATGTATCAAACTCAAACATACGTTTCCTTGTCAAAAGTACAAAAAGGAACTCATAATTTTGAAACATGAGGTCATTTTTGTACTTTTTAAAATATCTCTTTTTCTTACACGATTTCTATCTTTAGATTTACTTTACTGGACCTACAGTTTAACGACGATTTCTAAATATATTTTTTAACTGAAAATGTAGTTGTTTACAAAAAGTACCTCTTTATTGAGTACATTTTGGTGGAACAGTTCATATTTCAGTTTAAAAATTTGAAATTTTGCCAAAAAGTTCTTAAAAAAAAGTTTAAAGTACTATTTGATAATGATAATCAAAGTTATGAGTTCATTTTTGTAATATAATTTTCGTAAAATTGTTTCGAAAACGTATTTAGTAATATTTTTATTGAAATCTACATAACGCGTATGGCAGAGCTTCTCACGTTTAGTGAGCTTATACCCATTATATTTTTTGACTCACTCAACAGGACCTACAATTTAACGACGATTCCGAATTCTACAGTTTGAGAAGCATTTACAAAACTTGTTGATAACTCGAAGTGTTAGTCAAATCACTTCAATGTGGATCGCTGCTCAAATAATGATAGGTAGCTGTATGCGGGGTTGAACCTGCGATCATGCGAACGACAGTTGCGTGTACTAACCATCGCACCACCATCGCTCACAATGTCTCATTCATGAGATGCAAGTGGAATTATTTTACATAAAGCACCCAGAAACCGATATTTAAAACATAAATGAATATTAAAAAAAATTATGAAGTAAAAGTTCACGTATTATAGAGAGTACTTTTTATTGGAAAAAGTACTTGTTTTAGGTCCTGTTCTAATAGATCAAATAGTAGAAAATTGTGCAGTAAAAGTTCACGCTTCACAGAGTGTACTTTTTATTGTAAAAAGTACTTGTTGTAGGTTCTGTTCTAATAGATCAATTGATTAGAATCCCGTAATATGGATGAAATCTCCAAATTATTTCTGAAAATAGTGGTTTCAGAAAAATTTTTATAAGAACTAATATCTTCTTTCCTTCGAATTTCTGTAATCAAATTGTCTTTTAAGTTATTCTCCAGAAAAAGAGTGGCTCACAGTCGGATGTTATTTAAGGAAGAAAATGATTTTAAAGAAATTGTGTCAGAAAATGTTGCACAAAAAATCTGGATTTAAATTATTTTCAGTAAATTGTGTTTTCTTTCAGACAGCTTCCCAAAAACTGTGATAATTTCAAGTCATTCATTAAGATTTGGTGCTTCTCAGATCCTTTTGTATAAGACTGTTAGCTTTCTATCGATTTTGTTTAAGGAAACATGCAATTGCAAAAACTCGCTAGGGGGAAAATTATACTACTTAGGAAGAAAACTATGCAAAATAATATAGTCAGAAGTTGGGGTTTACAGAATTTTGTATATAACAAACGATTTTGTAGTGAAATTGCTCTGGAAGAGAAGTATAAAGAATTTTTTGCAATACGGTTGTTGCCTATTAGAAACTTATTTCAGCTATAGAATAGTTTATTTCAGAAAGAATTCTATAGAAAACATTTACTCGAAGGCTATGGAAAAGAAAAATGTTCCAAGCTAATTGTATTCTAATAGTCTCATTGATATTAATTTATTAAAGATTTAATAAAAAATATTTACGACGAAAATTTGCTACAAACTCGTTTGATAACTATTTATGAACATGGCTGTCAATAAATAATAATAAGAAAAATTAATTCTCTTGCTTCCTATGCATAGGATATTGGAAAGCTTCCCACATTTAATTTTTAGATTCATTTTGAACGTCTATTTGAGAAACTTTTATTGGACTTGTCTTTTACTTGACTTGTCATTTGTTCGACTAACGTCGAATTCTAAATCTGAATTTTATCGAACGTTTGTTAGTATTTAGAGGTGGCTTCCGCTCGAAGAAAGAATTGGTGGTTGTACCAGGTTTCGAACCTGCAATAAATTGCACGATGATCGTGTGTACTAACCGTCGCGTCACGTCCGGTCAATAATATAAATAATATTCCAAAAATAAATATTTATTCAAAATATTTCTCCCAAAAACAACATAATAATTATTAATGTAAAGGGGGTTGTTGGTTGAAACCAAAATTGCTGGTAGAGACTTTGTGCTCGAAAGTGAAGTTGCATTATGCAACTGGGTGCAGCAGACTCATGGAGTAGCAGAGGTGGTAGGATAGGCCTCACCTCTGCCAATGGAGATTATGTTTCATATTAGGATAATCAATTTGGTATTTTCTGGCTGGAAGAAAGGGCTGACAATTACGGTAACATGCCAACAAAATTATCAGCCCTTATTTCTACACAGTCCAAGTCAACTTGGCTAACCCAGGGGGGCGATGGCAATCGCATTGTATTTAGTATGCCTAGAGTGATAAGCACACTGTGGATAAGGTCTTTACGGCGAGACTCAAGTTAAAACCCCGTGGACTCTGCAAATAAATATGAATTACACTTCTTTAAGCTAAAAATATTTTGCCATTATCTTTTTTTAGGTAAATACGTTTGTTTGGCACTTATAGTATTTTGATATTTTTTTAGAAGTATTTATTTTTTCAAGCATTTCTTACTTCTCTAAGTATCAGTTCTTAAGCAGAGATATTTAAAAATCCGACTTGACCCATCTCTGGCTTCAGAAATGTATAATATTTTCCTACTTTTCTGTGAAAAAATTGCCGTAGAATAACTTCCGCAAAATAAAAAAAAACTTATTTCTTATCTAATTTTGTCCCTTCTTTACCATTTTCTAGATTCTTTACCATTTGGCCACTTTATTTCAAAGCCCTTTTGCGCTAGAGTGTGAGGATCACTGTCAAGTTTACAACAACACCCAGACACATGCAACAAATACCGCTTAACACACCACATTGGGGCACATTATGCTTATACTTGATACCTAAAGCAGAGATCGATGCATGTTATTTGTGTGCTGCAGTTGTTGTTGCTGCTGCTGCACTCACTTGAGGAATCTTGAATAGGGGGCGGAAAGTCTGGCAACCCAGTAGAGAGGTGTTTATGTTGCATCAAATGTCTAATTTGTGTGATTTGTGTCGCGTACGTAAGATGACTCGTTTGTGCCATAGGCTGGCAATGATGGTGGTGATGATGATGATAATGATGATGATAATGATAATGGTGACGATTGGGCTGCATGTGTGACGATGACGAGCATGAGGATGATGTGATGCTGTTGGCTGCTGATTTAGCATGTAAAAAACGTGTGTTCATCTAACGTTTAGCTGTTCAATGTTATTTATAGGTGTGTTTTATGCGTCTAACACAAATGCTTATAAAGCTATCAATAGCTTTGTGATTGCTTCAGATTATGTAGGCATCCCAAAAGTTTCCCCTCGAAGATTTACATTGCGGCATCTGCCTCTCAAATACAAAATGCAACACACAATGCAAGCAACACAAGACAAGACAGACCATCATAGCTAACTCTGGTGTATTTGTGGTAACAATCAGCAGCAGCAACAACAACAAGAAAATAATGAATCGTTTCTAAGGTTTCCTCTTTAAAGTTGTCATTATGCATTTTTGCCCGGATTTTGATGCAACACAAAAAAAAAGCAGACATCGTTCTTAGTGAGGGAGTGTAAGAAAAACGAAGATGGTTTGATAAATGTTTAGAATTAATTACAGATGCCTTAACATAACGCACAGATGGAAGTGTGATTTGACAAAAATTTTATGAAAATAATCTAAAATATTAAGTTTCATTCCAGAATATAGCAATATTCATGAATGTTTCAAAGTATGACGCTAATTCTCGAAAAGGGCGTTACAAAATTTGTATCAAATGCGTACAAGAGAGAGAGAGAGAGAGGAAGAGAGAGAGAGAGAAAAAAACTAGAAAATATTTGTGTATTTTGAAATATTTTAAAATCGTGTAATGACTTACGGTATTGTGCACATGAATCACCAAAAACAAGCCAAAATTATTTTAAAATGTTTTAAAAATTTCGCAAATTTAGTGCAGCCAAATATCCGTTGATGGAAAAAATAACAAAAATGTGAATACGAAGGTTAAAATCTCAAATACGATAAATTCGATCAGAGAAATGACGCAGTCATAGTTAAAAATATGGCACTAATTCTCACAGAGGGTATCTAAAAACCTATACCAAATATGAAAGTAAAACAAGAAACTAAAAATATTTTTGTGTTTTGTAATATAATAAAATCGTGTTAAGATTCAGGGCATTTGGCTTCATGGAACCACAAAGAACGAGCCAAAAATAATCAAAATTGTTCCAGAAATTTTGCATGTTCACTCAAGCTAAACATTTCTATGATAAAAGAAATAGCAAATATGTAAACGTGAAGATTGAAATATGCCAGGTTCGATTAGAAAAATGAGACTAGCAAAGTTGAAATCAAATGAAAGTTGAATAGCTGAATGTTAACGTGGCTGTACATATATTTTAAAAGGATTGCATGAATTTCTTAAAGTGAATCTCTTTCATTTTAAATTCTTTCATTTTGCAAGTTTATTGAATAAAAACTTTTCCATAACAAAAAGGGAACAAATATTTACAACAAATATAAAACTACAAAAGATGTCATGAAATAGCTTCGACATGAAAATGGAAATTGAATGATGTAATGGATGAGGATTTCAGTAAGGTTGTTGTATACTCGCCAGTTACATTTAAAATGTTACAAATTGAAAAGCTGAATGTAAATGTGGCTGTACAAGTATTTTAGAAGTGGTAATTGAGTTTGTAACTATTAAATTTAATTTTTTGATTGGAGTTAGGAATTGCTCTAAACGAAATTTGTGTGAGAACTCATAATACACTATTTTGCACATGCGGTAAAAAATGGGAAATGTTCTAGATATTTTGCAAATTTATTGAGACTAAAATTTCTGATAGTAAAGGAAACGGCAAACTTAAAATAATATATAAATAAATGCGAAAAATTAAACCTAATTCAATAGAAATGATTTGACAACGCTGGCATTGTCGAAATCGAATGGAATTGAATGAAAACTCATGCAAATTCAAATTTAAATTTCATTAATGTTTTTATATACCCGACAGCTTTATTGGCAATGATATAAAATTGGTCAACTGAATGTAAACGTGACTGTACAAGCAATTTAGAAAGATTACAGTTGCTTTGTAATATAAGAGAATTTCACATTATTCTGTACACGAATCCCCAAACATGAGACAAAACTAAAATCTTCTGGAAGCTTTGCAGATTTATAGAAACTTCTTGTGCAAACGAAATAGCAAACATGTAAATGTGAGAATTCGAAAACGTTGAAATTGAACGGAAATGTGTGTGTATGAAATAGATGTGAATTTCATTAAAGTTTTTGCATACCAGGCGAGTTCATTTGCAGTGTTTGAAAATTGGTAAGTTTTATCTAAACATGGCAGCAATTTGGAAAAATAAGGTTGAATATACAAATTTCTCTCGCTGTTTGCAGAAATGTAATCATGTGTAAGGCCTAATACAGAGACTAGATGAATTTGGAAATATCAAAATTCGTAATGAACAAAATTTTCCTAAAAAAATATTTTTCAAAATTTCAAAAAATGATTATGAGCATATCTTTATGAGCATCCTGTAATATTTTTAAATCGTGTAAGGAAATCTAGGCACATGTGCAAAGTGAAGCACAAGAAATGAACAAATAGTAATACAAAATATTCCGGAAATCTTGCACGTTTATTAAGTCCAAATTTCCTGTTTAAAACGAAACCGTAAAACAGACGCTCCAAAAGTAACTCATTAAGAAATTAATATATTAAGTGAGCTGGAATTGTTACAATATTGAAATAGTAATTTAAAAACGCGTTATATGTATCCCATACACCAAATATTACGAGAATAAGTCATTAAGAAATTGACACTTTGACCTCCTTTTTATTCTTCAGATTGAAACTGATTGAATTTCATAACCATAATATTTGCTTTTTTGTAGGAAAATTTAAATTTCCTCTTTAGCTTTCTTCTAAAACATTAAACAAATTTATGAGGCTTCATGTTATGTTGAAAATAAATAAATTTCAGAATTTTATGGGGCTGACAAAAATAACAACAAACGATACACCCTTCATGTAATGCACGTGGATCGCATCAGTGCCACCATAGTCTGAGGTGTAGCATAAAATATTTCTGAAATTATTTATGCTAGCCGAGTTCATGTTAATTAATGCAGTGTAAATCGATTGTCTATAAATTGCTTATTGGTTTATATTGAGATTCTATTGGTGTTATTATTGATGAGGAAGCTCTCTAAGGATGTTTATATAAACATTTAATTTTTAAGTGAGGTTCTGCCTTAAGTACTTCGATTTGTTTTAGTTAATCTATAGAAAAAAACTGAGATAAATGCTAGCTATAAACAAAAGTAGTACCTGAAAGAGAGTAAAGAGAATTCTCTGAAACGTTAGGATTTCCATACATTAAGGTGGTGCAATTAAAACGCAAAGTAATTAATTTGAGCTGGCTTTCTAGATTAGAATTTTTCTTAGAAATCAGTTGACATTGCATTTTCATCCTGAGGGGATTTACACCCAAGCAATGCTTACAAATTACTGAATTTTATTATTAAAACTTGTGCTCTGTGAGAAATGTACAAAAATTTAAATGAGGCTGCCAAAAGCATCGTCGAATTTTCAATGGCTGGACCATAGAAAAACATAAAGAAGATCCAGTTTTTTTTACCGATGATTTGTACTCAACAATGATGTTCATTTCTGTTATGTTCTGTATGTTAATAAGCAAAAATGTTGTATTCGGCTAGATTGTGATTCAAAATAATACTTTTTATATGGATCACTTGCACTGTTGCCATGATCAACATTTATATAAAATAATTATTAAAAAGTAAATGGTATTAAGAAGTAAACCGATTCAAATAAGAATTCCTAATCCTTCAGCAACTTTTTGGTAATATTTTTGAAAATTAAAAACCAACTTCTTATTGTATGCAGTACCACCTTTCCTTTGAGACTTTGTTTTAGCAAAGTATTGTCTATTTAGTCTAATCTATAGCACTAGCAATAAATAAGTGGACATTACATTTAGCAGAGTAGACGGTGAACAATGGTATCGACACATCTACAGATATAAGACCCTCCCAGAACTCGCCTCTTGCCATATGTAATACCTCAAAATTGCTCGCTTTTTCAGTGAAAATTTGTATTTCTTTTAGCATTTTTCAACATCCACTGTTAAGGCGGACTATCTGATCCTTTCCGGTGTCTATAAAATAACGTCATATATAACTTTAATTAATAAATAAATGATAAAATTTTCGGATAAAAAATACAGAAAATACGAATTTTTACATAGCTTAAATCAGACCTTGCATGGAAGTTGGAGTTGGAGTTTTTTCCTACTCTGTTGATTTTGCCAATTTGGGACAACTGTGGTTCGTACTGTAAAGAACGTTGTATCAACTCATAAATAGACTTGCCAAAAACGCCTTCTTACCATACATTATACAACGATTTAGGCCGTTATTCCATTGAAAATGAGTATTTTTTATAACTTTTCAAATACAAGCCCACAATAAGGTTCCTTAATATGATACATGGGTGGGATAGTTGTCTTCATATAAATAATACAACTGCATACTGTTAGTAAGTGAAAAAGTGACACATTTTTGGGAAGAAAATTCTGGATAATGCTGATTTTTTAGAGACGGGCATAGTGCTTGATTGGCAAGTAGTTTTGCCTCGATTTTGTCCAATTCCAAACTTAACCTGTCTATGAATATAATGTTTTGCTCAAAGCTTCTACAACGCTTTTAATAGACATGCGGACAAATGAACGAAAAGATCGACATAATCAAATAGACATAAATTTGTACAAAGATCAGGAATATATCCCATTTATGGAGTTTTAGATGAGCCCTACTATATACACATATAATTCTTTCTATCGTTCTATCGCTTAATAATAATAAATAAAATAAATAAATGTCTCTTGGAATAAAATTTTTTTCTAATAAAAATGTTCTATTTTTTATTTAAATAGCTCAGTTTTTTATTTTATTCTAAAGCAAGAGAGAGAGAGAGAGAGAGAGAGAAGTTTCTTGAAGCCGAAAGCAATACGAAAATGCGTTAGTTAGTAGAGGAGTAGTTTAGAAAGTATACGGAAAGTTAAACAGTTGTTTGTAACTCATACGTTAATAACATCTATTGAAGTAACTCATACGCCATCAATTAGTTGTACCTTCCCAGTAAAAAGAGAACTCCTGAAAAAGGACATAATAACCCATACACCAAGCGATTCAGAAGTAGTTACAACTATAATTGGAACCCATGAACCAAACACGTGTTTTTATAGGGGGTTTGATACTTTTCTATGCTTACTTTTCAGTGCTTCTGAATACAAGAAAATTTTTTGAAATGACTTTTGTGCAAGCGAAATATATTTCAATCCTATTTTGGAGATTTCCTGTGAACTAATTTTCATTTTTGGAAGTACTTCCCTTAATCTTAAAGTGTTTCAAACTGGGATCACGAACAATGCACATGGACCTATTATTAAATAGGCTTTATTTCCCTATTAAACAATTAAAGCAATACAAGGAAACCGGTAAAGAAATTCTCAAAAAAAAAAAAGAAAAAAAAAACAAACAGTATAATAATTTTAAATTATCATAAAGTAGTTTTATACCCAAGTAAATTTTGAATTATGATTTTCATCGAATGGAAATAAATTTTAGTTGATCAGTAAAAAACTGAGATAAATGCTGGTTGTAAACAAAAGGAGTACACGAAAGAAAGGGAAGCAAACCTTTTGAAACGTTGGGATTTCCAGACATTATTAGTTGAACTTCTTCCGTTTTAAAGCAATTAAATACAAGGAAACCGCTAACAAAATTCTCAAAAAAGAAAAATAATTTTAAATTATCATAAAATTTAAAATAATATTAAAATAAAAAATAATTTTAAATTATCATAAAATTTAAAATAATTTTTCTTTTTTGAGAATTTTTTTAGTGGTTTCCTGGTATTGCTCCAAATGCACTGAAAGGTTAGAAAATAAAAGAAAGAAGTTCAACTAATAATGTCAGCAAATCTTAGCTTTTCAGAGAGTTTCGTTCACTCTTTTTCGTGTACTCCTGATATTTATAACCAGCATTAATCTCTTAAGAAAATTTTCCTTAAATAAATTTTAAATTTCATCGATTATAAATAAGCAAAAATATGGAAATAAACATAGATCTTTGTAATCATATTTAAGCCCGTATTTACACCATTTTCTTCCATATGTAGTATAAAAGCAGTCTTAGAATTTATTTATTGCACTCTCAGAACGATATTGCTGTTCATTAGATTTCTCTTCTCAAAGAAATATTTGAATTTTATATAAAAAAGTCGTCCTTATACCCCGATAATCAAATACTATACAAAATAAACTTTAATTTCTGCAATGTTGTATTATAATTTTCTCTCACCAACCAAAATTTAGCATAGAAATCACGCAGGTAAAGAGGAAAAAATAGATATTTCTTGTAAGAACAATGAGTTTCTTTAGACTTAGACTACTAATTCACAAACTATCTAAACGTCGTCTTTTAGGACCCTATAGGAACCTACCTTTTTTAGGACCCTTTACCCATATTTCATAACAAAAGTAATTCCCTTAATTTCGTCTTATACTTTTATCAGTCAAAATTTTGTCCAAAAAGATGTAATTATGAAGTAAAAAATTTGTATTATTTGAAAATTATTCAAATGTTTGTTCATATGAGCAAAGAACATAGAATTTTTGACTCTTTTGACCAAATATAATATGAAAAAATTGTCATAAATATTTGCTAATTTTTTTCCTCATCAACCTAAATTTAGTCTTGAAATCACATAATTATGGAACAAAAATTAAAAATTAAAATAATCCAATTTTCCGCTTAGTAGAACATATTATTGCAAAAAAAAAAAATTATAATTTGTCATCTTTCCTAAAAAATTAAACAGTTTAAGAAATTTGTCCGAGATCATTTGGACATAATCATTCATATTTTTAAACAAAGCATTTCTTATGATAAATTGTTAATTTTCTGATTCTTAAATTCAAAATTTGTTAAAAATGTCCTGTCTATTGATTTCCATTAATAGAAAATTAACTTGGAACATATGCGAAACGTTGGAAAATTATTTATAACGCATACGTCAATAACATGTATTGAAATAACTCATACGCTGTAGATAATTACACATTCCCATTTAAAAATGGAATCCAAGTGGGATCGTAATAACCAATTTATGCGAATCAGTAATAGTTCAAATTTAAATAGGGATCAATGCATTTAACACGTGCTTGTCATAGGAGAAATTTTCTTCTTTAAGTGTGTGTTATAAAAGCTGTCTTAAAAATTATTCGTATTTAATTTCTTTAGACACCTTTTAATAAAGGCTACGTAAAAAATCCGTTAAAAAATTTAAGTTTGTGGAATACGGTTCTAATTTTTTCCTCACTAATTATTATTTAGGCTAGAAATCATGTAATTACACAGAAAAAATACATATTATTTGAAAATTATTGAAATATTTCAAATAATTTGCTAAAATATTTAATATAAAATATAAACTGCCTTTAGAATTTTATATTATATGAAAATAATAACATTTTTTATCTCCTTGAACCAACTTTTTTTAATTTGTGTGTAAGATTAGTTGCCCTTATTAAGTTTAATAATTTAACTGAGATCGTTCTGTCATCATTTGTTTAAAAATTTTAAATGCTGAATTTTGTTTTTATTTGAAGTTTTTAATTTTCAGGTCAATTAATTTAAAAATTTTCTTAGATTTTTTATTATGCACTTTTATTTTCACGATCGTTTTGTTAGTTAGTTCAGAGTAATTGGTTTCCTTTTCAGCGTTTATTTAAATTTAACGAGGTTATAATAATCATTAATTTCGTTGTAAATAAAATATTATCCTGTTTTGCTTATTTGGTATTTTTTCAGTTTTATTAAAAGTAAAATTTGTATATTTTTTTTACTTTCACACACTTTTCCTTTCAAAATATTTATTCAATTTTCTCCAGATATGTACTTGAATTTTTCGTAACCGTCACTGTGTAAAATTGGGTTTTATTTCAAATATTTTAATTTGCCGTTGCTAAATGCACTTCTCTTCTTCTTTTTCTATGGCTAGAACAAGAATCACAACAACATCAACAAGATTTGAAAAGAAGAGGTGCTCCGAGTTTATGTTCACCACCCGCGTTCGTTGGGAAAAAGCTTTTGCACAGTTTAACGTCTGAAGTTCAACTGAACATAAACGAACGTGAAGCTAACGAAAAAATATATGAAATTTTCACACTGTGGCTGGCTGTGGCAGTGGCAGCAACGGCGGCAGAAACAGTCAACCATCAATACCACCACGAACAACATCGCCATCAACAACGACGAAAGCGCCACAACTCAAACGCTGACGCTAAAACGTTGCGCTTTTCGAGTAGCGTTTGTTTGATCCAAAAAAATCTAAGCAACATTTTATACGCGCCAACGCCAACAGCTAAACAGCAGCAAATCTAAGTGCTGCCTGTTTACACTGCCTAACTAACTGAGACGACTCTTCTTGGACCAAATACGTCTTTAGATGATGATATAAAGGGCATCTCATGCACTATTATGGGCTTCTCTCTGGTTAGTGCGATTGTAGTAGTGATGTTGTTGAGAGGAAACAAGAAAATACGAAGAAAAACTAACCACAAATCGCTGGATGACAGTGATGACAACAACCCAACAACTGTAACAACAACATAAAAGTCCCAACCAGCCTCCCAACTCCTCACGCTTCTTCAACTTTGCCTTCGTTGTGTAGTAAACGAAAGAAGTCACAGCAATTACGAATACCGCGAACAAACAAACAAAACATAAACACGACAAACCACGAAGTATCACATAAATAAAGTTTTGTTTGTATGCGGTAGGCGAAGAGAAATGTTGCTCAACATTGCTCATTTTGTCACACGGCAACATGTGGCTGTTCTATTAAATGTTGTGTTTACTTTTCTTCTGTTGCTGTTAGCTGTAGTATGAGTTGGATTGTAAATGTAAATAAACGTTAAAAAGGTGAAGGTACCAGGCAAGTTCGAAGCACGTGCTAACGACAGCTACATGTTGCAAGTGCAAGACAATGTTGCTAAGGCAAAACCAAATGCTTTGGTTTGATGCCTTGGAGAAATTTAATAAATATTGCACAAATTATAGAATACGAATGATAACTTTCGAATGACGCCTATCAAAAGTTCATGTCATATCGGTCATTGGTGATTGAGTAATCGCGCTTTAAGTGAGGCATTTTTTCTTTTTAAAAACAGTTAAAAATAATTTCATATGTCGATTAAATAAATAATGGTTTTTAATTGAAAAAACATCCTTTAAACTCAACAATGATTTGAATCAAAAGATTTGTGACGACTTTTCTCTGCTGGAAACAATTATTAGTCGTTGGTTTGCTCATCGTACTGATGCAGTGGACTTTCAAAGAAAATGGTTACATTAGAAAAATTTTGGAAAATTATTCTTCATAACCGAACAATATTGATGTTGTGGCGGCTCTTCTCCGTCGGAAACAACAATTTTTCAATGCTTTGCCGATACCCACCGGGATCGTACTGGCGCCCGGATTTCCAAAAGAGATGGTTACACCAGAAATTATAAAACAAAATTAGGAAAATTATTCTCGGCAATCGAAAGCTAAAGTAGCGAGTGGTTTGATAGGTGTCATGGTGACTTTTTGCCATCGCAAACATCCACTTGCCGATAGCTTGCTGATTTTGAACTAGGTTGTACTGGCAACGATGTTCATAGACACAGTTCATGTCCGAATGAAATGGTTATGTTAGAAGCTATCAATAAATGTGGAAAATTATTCTCGATAATCGAAAAGTAGAAGTGCAAGCGATAGCTATCGTATTAAAGATCTGTTTAAAGCTGTTTAAAGATATTAAAAAGCAATTGTGGAATAATGCAACTATTTTCAAAATGGGTGCCGCGTTTGCTAACAGTAGTAGAAAAGTATCACGTTTTCCATGCGGAGGGCTATTTGCAGCAGTTAAAATAAAAGGGAACGTGACTACTGCACTACACTGCTATATTGAAGAGTCAGTCCGTTGAATGGAAACAATCTAGTGAAAACCTTGCAAAGCTAGCAGAAACGCAGCAATCGGCGAGTAAGTTCAGGGATTCAATGTTTTAGGAATGTGATTACTTATTTATCGCTTACGTTGGAATAGGAGGAATAGCACGAAAATTATATTGCATTTTTGTATTGCATGAAGGACGATACCAAGAAAAAAAAAACTCCACAAAAGGCGATGAAAAGGGCGATCTTTCAATGTTTTATGTCTTAAACCAATATTCAAATTCTTGTTGGTCCATCCGAAATATTTTCCCAATTTTCACAATTCTCTTCAGAATGCTCCAGAATAAAAGATTTGGCTCTAGTGATGTTGATGATGATGATGGTGATGATGATGATGATGAGGTGTTTGTATAAAATTTTGAAGGTCTTTATAAATTCTTCTCTACACAAGTGATCGATCGGACGGAAGCTTATATATCCACACCCATGGATTGCAGTCTGCAGAGGCGTGAATGATAACGACTTCTTACCCTTCATAATACATCGACTATATAGAGCGGCCTTTTATTATAAATTGAAATGATTCCTTGTAAAAATTATAAAAATGTGTGAAGAAAAAGACCATTTTTAAAAAAATTTGTTAAGAGTTAGTCTGAACAAGTTATTTTTTTCCTTGTGAAGCAATGAAAGATGTTTCGTCTCAAGTGGACCTGCCAAAAATATCTTCTTCTTATACGTAATATAGTGACATTGGCCGTTTTTACAGTGAAAATGTCAATTGTTTATTCCCAAGTGGGATTCAACCATTTTAAGTGTAACTTCATTCACCAATTATTTGTACTGTAGAAAACGTTCTATGGTGAAGTTTTTTCTTACTAGGCTGATTTGATTGAACTTCCAATTTAATCCACCTATTAGGCTTTTTGGAAACTTTTATGAGAAATGTCAGCTTGTAGCTGAAGTGGTGCGATCTCAATAGTGCTTTCAATAAACGAGAAGCATTTCACACATTTGCCACAAACTTGTATGTCAACAGGATCGATTGGAAAAGACATATCCCTATGTAATGATCTATGAAATCAGGTATTGGAAAGTCGTTGGACTGGTGTGCGAAAAATTTATTAATCAAAACAGGAGTTTCCATACCGACGACATGCAATAATATTGGCATAGAGAAACTAAACTGCTGTCAATTTCATTGTGGGAAAACTTATGTGTAGTTAAAAAACATAAATAAGAATTTACATAGAGTCTTTAAAAAACTTAGGATTATGGCCTTATATTACAATTCCTAAAATAATGAAATATTTTTTTCTTATATCTTTAACGTCAGCTTTTTATCTCTGCTCCTTTAGCCGACGATGGTACTCCCATTTTCTCTGCACCAGAACACCTATTAAGTGTTTTATGTTTTATGAGTTTATCTAAACAATTTAGTTAAATTTTTTGTAATTTTTTCACAGCTATTTCATCACCCCCAAAAGTCTTCATCACCTACTCCTGCTTCCTTTCTCGCATTTGCCACATTTTCCTTTGCAACGCTTTTTGTGTATGTAAATATATGTGTGTGTGTGTGCGTATCTCACTCTGCTGTCTAATGTTGCAAAGTACTTAACCTTATGAATATGTTCAACATGAAGCTCTTAGCCCAAGTTAGCATTTTGGGAGTCATGTTTTGCAAAGCAAGTGCTAGCACAGATTGCGCTACAATCTTTTCACTGCATTTGCCTTCAGTGTCACCATCGCAGTTGGAGTACCGAACACCCGAACAGAGGTTGTCATTAGACAAGCACAGTATTTGGCGGTATGAAGGAAAAAATGTACATATATATACATATATATATATATGTATACACGTAACTAACAAGCGGAAAAAAGAATCTGTGTACAAAAATTTAATCAACTCACCAGATTTCTGGATGGGTGGGAGTTTATCAAGAAGGACATACGCTTTTGTTGCAAGTAAACTTATTATGTACGAGTACAATGTGCAACAGAGCCAAATCTGTTGGCTTTACTGCTGAAAGTTAAGAGTTGTTACACAAAACAGGCGAACAATTTTAAAAATAACTTGATAGTCTAGTGGCTGGCATCAAGGAAATAATAAAAATTCTATAACAATGCTGAAAATAAAAGTCCAAGTCATTGTAGGTATTAAAATTGCATAAATAATTTCGATTTCACAAAATTAGTGAAAATGCCACTACTCCGAATATTTAGCACTCACTTGTCAGCGTTAGTAATATATTTTTGTATGAAAGAAAAAACCAAAAATTATGCATATTTGAAGTTGATTTCGTTTTGATTTTAGCCTCTATGATTAACAACTTTAAGAGCTGTCCCATCTTCGGGGCATTTCAGCAAAATCCAAAAATACATTTGAAATGGAATTACATTTTTAATCGAAGGTTAATGATTTTATACATTTAAGTTTGCAATTTCAATTTATTGCAAACAAATTATGTGATAAAGCTATGGGGGTAAATGTGAGGGCTACCTAAAGACAAAAAACTAAACATTGTTTTACGTATCACCCTTCCTATAAGGACAATAATTAAAATCTAATCTCAGATATGCATAGTAAGGGGGCGCTCGCAAATATACGTAGCAAGCTCTTACGAATACATTTGATATTTAATAATTTTTACTTTTTCTCTTACAGATACGCAAAATGTGATGCATTAAGCTGCATTCACAATGCCAGCGACACATACGTTAGTCATTCGCAATATAAGTAGCAAATTCGTACGAATACAATAGAAAAAATGTTTAAATTTTTGCAAACGTAAAAGCTTTTACTTTCTAATCCCTACGCAACAGCGGATTTGCCTTCTGTATATCTTTATTGATAGTTCAGAGGCTGAAAATGAAATTCCAAACATCCAGGTCTCATCTGCATTATTTTGTTCCGAAGTAAAATGTAGCAGCAGTGGAAGTGGATTCTATTTTGACACCGCAATTTGGTTACAAACTTGTACAAAAAACAAAGAAGTGCTTTTGGGAGGAAAAGAGATAAACCAAGAATGAAATTGTTGCTAGCATTGTGAACGCAGCCTTGTGGAGGGAACTCTTTTATAAGCCAATACTTTGGGAAGGCACGAAATCAAAATGAAATCACAACACCAGTAACACGGCCTAAGAACAAGAAAGCTACGGATTTAAATTCCTGCCGGCAGTACTGTTTAAAACCGGTGATGATGAGCTACTAAACGCAATTTGACTTGAGGACAATAAGACCTATTAGAAAAATTTGGTAGGCGTCTTTCGTTGTAGAAATTTCTCGAATAAACAAATCTATATTTAAAAATATTAAGAGGAATATTTTATTCAAACCGAACGGCCTTATCGATAGAGAATAGTTTTGAAAATTCTAATACCCTCATTCCCCGAAAATGCTGCCTTTAACCACGAAAATTACTTATTCTTTTGCTCTACTACTTTCAAAAAGTATTCTAAAATCGTCAAACTAAAAAAATCGCTCGCAAAGTTTCACTACAGAAATTTGTATAAAAAAATTCCTAAAATAAATAAATTGGCATATATAATCTGCGTCCAAAAATTATAACATTTTCCTGGCTTGATGTTTCATTTCCGTTGTTTGACATCACCTTTTGAACGAAAAAGTTCAACGAAATGTTAAGATTATTCAGATGTACTCATTGCGCAAATTCCCTGCGTTCGATTGCAACATTAATTTCGACAGGACAGTGTTTGATCAAATAGAAACGATGGCAATGAAGTATCCGTTTTTGTTTACAGATACGGAAATAATTGCGATTTTGGAGGTTCTAGGGAGGTTAGATAAAGCGTAAAAAAATTGTTTAAAATCTCTTTAATAAAAAAAAAAAACATAAACCAAAACACGTATATAAATAAGTCAGCGTTCAAACGTTCAAATAGCATGTTTGTGGTTCCTTAAGTGAGACTTATGCCAAGCGAAGACATCGATCTGATATTGACAAAAAAATCGCTGAATTCGAAAGAAAAACTAAAGTCAAAATGCAATCCAATGTGAAAAATTAAGCGATAGCTCATGAAAATGTTTTCATGTTTACATTTAACGATTTTTTTAATGTTTTTACGTTGACCTCAGCACATAAAATAGGCTTCGTCTGGAATCAAAAAGTTCATAATTTTGTTTAACTTTAGCGATTATTTTATTTTGACGATTTTGGAATAATTTTTAGTGCCATGTGTTTTAATAATCGGAGCTTTTTATGGGCTTTGGGCTAATGGACTAACCTGCCATTATCGATTCTACCTACCATAACAAATTCCGAGTGTTAAGTCAGGTTTCATAATTCTACGCTCCGTTTCCGCAATAAATAGATTTTCCTATATTGATATTGATTTTACTGCTTTGATATACTAGAATTGATATTTTCGAAAGTATGTAAGCGGGGATGCTTAAGAAAGTTCAGTTCCAGTTTTGATTTTGTATTTTATTCAAAAGTAGATCAGCTGCTTGATTTTGCTTCATGTTTTGATTTGTTTCCCACTTAAAATGTTTCTGAATATGAATCAGATATTGTTTTCGTTTCTTGGCGGAAGACAAGTTGCGAATTTTCACCAAAAATTTCATTATTTAATTAATTATATTGATTTGGGATTAGAAATAAAATTGTATAAAGTTTCGATTTGAATGCAAGAGATTGGAGCAAATCGTAATTATTTTGCGGTTCAGTTTTGCTTCGATGGCGATTTCTGAAATGAGGAAAAGTGAAACGGTGGTGACCAGAAACGTTAAAGTGAGCAACACTGCTATTCGCGTATAATAAATGTCTTGTAAGCGGTGCGCGCAAGAAATTCAATTTTCAACCAATTTTTCGAGCACAGCGTATGGTATATAAATTTTACTAAACAGTTTTGCGTCAAAAAAAAAAAAAAAAGAAAAAAGAAAAAAAAAATCTTACTTAAGTTTTCCTAATGAAAACGCTTTTATACGATTCGATACAATCATAGTAATAATAATAAAAAAACTGTTCTTTCCTAAGTTTTCCTAATCACACTTTTATGCGATTCGAAATTCTAATCATTTGTGGGATTGTAGGAGGTTTTCCTCTCATATTTATATCTACAATTCCAAAGATTTGACAACTCCGATGATGTTTAAACATCTCTTTCGACACTTAAACCCAACTACCAGCTTTTTATGTATCCCAGCTCTTTACTACTCCCATCGGGAGTTATTTATGCTTGTTTACAAATTACCGAAGAGTAAAAGTGGATGTAGTTGCTGGTCCTTTGCAGGCGATAGACAAGCAACAGAAAGCTGAATGAAACGAATGACAGGCACCCAGACGGACGGTAGAAATGTAACGAAAGTCACACAGATATCCAAAGCAACACGAGTTAATAGTGAGTATGGTAATTTTTATGATTACCACACAATAGAAACCAACATCAAGTAAGCGATAAAAGATTTTCGCTATTCTATGATAAACATTGGATGTATATTCGAAAGGATATTCGGGATTCGCAGAGGGTTGGGTATGTAAACACTCGTATGTGAATAACTGTGCCACTCCATGCATTTCCATATGTGGTTTATTAATTACATCTTCATTTGTTACTAGATTTTTTCTTTATTGGCGATCGCTGTTTTTTGCATCCCCATACAGTATTTAGCGAGAAATTTACATTTTTGATTAAAAAATTGCGGTGATGACATAGAAAATGTTTTGGCACAACAGTAAATTGCATGTGTAGTTGTTTTTTTTTTTTCGGGATACAAAAAGAATTGTGTTTCTTATAATGAAATTTGATCATGGCCTCTTACTTCATAACAAGGGGGAAAAATGAGAAAATTTCGTACAAAAATAAATAATTTTAATTAAGTTTTACTTTCTCTGGACGATAAATTTATGAAAATCCCACATTGCTTTGTCTCATTGCACCATCCGTAAGGCAAACCGTATAAAGCCTTTTGCTTACATGGAGAGTAGGAGGAGGTTTAAGGAAAATATGTCAGAACTTTTATGAAAATCTCTCTCGCCCCTCTTGGCATAACAAACAGTATTGTTTTGTAATATTTATAAAATACTAATCTCTCTCATGTTAACACCCACAAACAACACTTGCACTCGCCGTTTTTTCGGAATGTAATGGAGCTAAAAGGTGTTTGAACAAAGGAATGATAGAAATTTGTATCAAAAATTATTAAATATGAGAAATAAATTAAAATAAGTGTTAGTTTGGGGGTCTGTGCAGTATCGCCCGCAATTGGATTTTGTATTTAATACAAATTGTTTGTTGGAACAAGCGAATGATAGAAATTTGTATCGACAAATTATTAAGTATGAGAAATAAATCAAAATAAATGTTAGTTTGGGTGTGTGGCGGTATCGCCCGCGATTTGAATTTGTATATAATAGCAGTTTTTCAGTTTAACAGTGATCTGATGAACGAAATGCTGCAGTGTTTTATTCAAATTGTGTTTGATGATAACATGCAAGAGTTACGTCTTGCATGTTGTCGTCCACTGTTTGAATTTGCAGTAATAGCTGCCCTCTGTTAACGTTGATTGTAATATGTTGAACTTACTATGTAAACTTAAAAGAATTACATAAGTATAACTTAATTGAAATTATTTGTTTTTGTTCGGAATTTTCTCTTTTTCCCTCTTGTTATGAAGTAAGAGGTGATCATCAAATTTCATTATAAGAAACGCAATTTTGTTGTTCCTAAAAATATTGTTAGGATAAAATTCTAGAATTTTAACATAATCAGTTGACTTAACAAAAAGCTTTAATTCAGTTTAGCCTATTAATTTTGCACAGTTTGTTAATGTAAAATATTTGTTAGCGTAAAATAATTGGTTAAATCCACTTAACATAATCAACTAACGTGTTAACTTAACATTGTCTCTTAACTCAACGTAATCCGTAACGCAAATCCTTAACGCAACTAACATAATCTGTTAATGTAACATATTATGTTACTTTAACATAATTTATTAGTGAATTTAAATAATACATGCACAATTAGCTTAACATACTCTGCTAGGTTAACAAATCCTGTTAACACAATATAATTTATTAACTTAGAATAATCTGTTAATTTCACATAATTCGTTAGTTTTATAGGATCTGTTAACTTAACAGGAAGTTTTTCCCTGACATAATCTGTTAATTTAACATAATCTGTAAATTTAACAGATCATATAGTCCGTTAATTTTATATTTAAAAAAAGTTGGTATAATTGTCAGTCTTGCAATAACATCTGATCTGATCGTAAGGCGAATATTCAAAAAATGAAGTTTTTAGAAACATGTCAATGCATGAAATTGGAGAGAGAGAGAGATAGAGAGCTTCTATAATAAGTTAATATAATCTGTTAATTCAACATTTTGTAAAAGACTGATATTTTTCATAGGTTTTTATATTCTGCCACCAGTTTGGTTTTCATTTTGTTGATTTTTGCCTTTGAATCCGAACTTTAGAAACAGGAGAATTTTCGTATTACGCTTTAGTGATCGATGGATGACTGAGCTGTTATCTGAACAGAAAATTTGTTTAACATAATTGCTTTGTTAAACAAATTGTTTCTTCTCTGTTGTAACAAATTTTTAGGACGATAATGATTTTCCTAAGAGCACTTCAGACCCTTTCTAACAGAGCTTACAATATTTTGCAACTTCGAAATACGTCT
The DNA here is from genome assembly GCA_019455685.1 of Philornis downsi. Classification (NCBI taxonomy): domain Eukaryota; kingdom Metazoa; phylum Arthropoda; class Insecta; order Diptera; family Muscidae; genus Philornis; species Philornis downsi. The sequence goes on from JAHXMU010000009.1 coordinate 5,291,043, forward strand.
ATTAGTATTTTGTTTGGCCTTTGAAGATTGGCAAATTCCCAATCAAGTAGAAGATTTTTTTAAATTTCGTGTGTTAACTTATAACTTATAAGCAAACAATTTCTCTGGTCTATATGTTGCAATTTGTATATGAAATCCGGTTCACTTAACAGTGATATGTTAATTGCTCTATAACAATTCTATGTTAATTTAACATTATGCTTACATTTTTGCTATTATATTGATTTTGAATATAAAACAAGAATTTAAAATATATATTTTGCATTACGTTTTCCAACTTCTAACACCCTTTATGCCTTAACAGCAACTACACTTCGCTGTTAAGTTAGTTCCGCATGATAAGTTCATGAGCGACAAAATTGTCTTCCCCATTTGGATAGGGGTCCCATGTAGTTGTTTTTTTTTGCGTAAAATTTAAATTAATTTATACCAAAAAGTTTTATTCTCAGTTTGCAAAAAACTAAATGTATGGCGTGAGTATCTATTTCAGGGTCATTATGATTTTAATTAATTGAAACCATTTGATTTCTTTGGTTAGATACAAATACAGAAAGCAAAACGTTTGGCGAACGGCAAGAAGAATTAATTTTAGCAAACATTTTAAGTAGAATTGTCTGGTTTTTATCTTTCAAAATTTGAAATCTAAAGAATTTCGAAATAATGGCAAATGTTACCAAGAGTATAAAATGAGGAAGGAAATCTTTATTAAATTTCAAGAGGTTTTTGGAGAACTAAATAATGTTGAATGCTAGACAGAAGCCAAACTAGAATAAATTAAAATATTTGGGGAAAATAGGCAATTTAGATATTTCAAATATGTTCTAATAAAGCTCAAGTAGAACATTTCAAATATTTGATGTCTGAAAAACTACAAGAGATACTGGTTCGATACCAAATTATAAACCGTCTCAGACGTTTTGATAACATTAATTAATTATTATTTCAACTTCAATCCGCGCTTGAATTGAATGTTAACTCCATGATTAACTTTCAAGTTGTATGCCAATTTTTCTATTGTAAATAAAATGTTGAAATAAGAAATAGATTTGATTTGGACTTACCTTTTTCCGGACAATTCTCTTCATCGAAGCCATCAATACAGTTCTTATAACCATCGCATAGATATTCATTAGGCAAACAGCGATCATCACATTTGAACTCATGCTCAGTGCAAGCTAATCCATTACATGAGGTGGCAACGAGAGGTAAAAGAATATAAATCACAATAAATTAATTTAACATTTTAACAAAACTTACACAGAAAACAAACAAATGGCCATTAGACTTGTTTAGTAGGTGAATATTATGGAAATTATAAAAATTCTTTTTGGGTTAGTAACTGGTGATATTTACACAAAATTGTTTAAAATTTTCGATTAACGTGAGTTAGAGCTAGCTAAGTGCCAGAGAGGGAAAGATTTCTCCAACAAAATTAATCGTAGCTGTACAAAAATATTTGCTGATTCGGTGCAAAAATTGCCGCTTTCATCTTTAGCATAAAGTGCTTTTGCAGTGTGAGCAAAAGTGCTTACTTGGTAAGTTATCGGTTTCTAGCCAAACAATAAGTAATTCATGTATTTTCAAAGTGAATCGTTTGATTAAATTATTTTTTTTTTTGGTGCCAAATAATTGATGTTAGTAGTAAAGAAGACCGTTTATAGTTACATTATTTGCAAGTATTTCGTGGCTACGCTTTCCATAGAGTGCACCTGGGTGGTTGCTTGCCAAATAATAATACGAAGTGTTTGTTAAACACAAATTTATTGATGACTTTTTTTTTTTAAATTAAATCATCTAATTTTAGCAGCGCATTTACTAGAGTTGATATCAGTATTGATTAGGAAAACAAATTTGAGACTATTGCCGCGTATAGTAAGTAATCGATTATTTTTAGTTTTGTCCTACTTTATTTAACCACATAACCGATTACTTTTTCTAACAAATTTGTTATTGTTTTCGAGCGTTTGCATGATCTTTTTTATTTTCCCCTTTTAAAAATATTATTAACCGGTTACATTTTCTTAGTGCCGATTAATTTTTTTAATTTTTACTAGTTCAACTTTCTTCTTCTTCTTCTCCTTAATGAGAGCAATGTATGAAGACATTAATTAGAAGTGACATAAGTTTTGATTAAGTTGAAGATTTTACACATTGTCGACTGCAAGTAACCGACCATTTGAAATGTATCTCCTATATTCCGTTGAAAATCGTTTTTTTTTTTCTTTTCTTTTTTTTTAATTTGCATTATTCTTGCCCGATTGTTTTATCTTATGAGCAGTTGACTCCTAGGTTAAAAGAGTCGGTTACTTTTATATAATTTTTGTGACGTTATTATTTTTTTGGGTTTTTTCACACTAGCAGTACAAAGTAAGATAAGACTGTGTAAAAATATAAATCTTTGACAGTTTGTAAAACCGGGTAATCGATTAATTTAAATGTGTATTTATTGCTTTAGTTATGATGTGTAGTCGATTATTGTTCTATTATTATTGGTATTTTATAATTAAGAAACGGTTTTTTTATATCAAGTATTTAATGAGTTGTTATCTTTTTGCTTTTTTATCGTTATAAAAAAAAATAGTTAAAGGAATTTTTTGTGGAAACGTAATAAAGACGACATTTTTATAGCTTAGTTGAAGACGGTTAACCGCATATTTTTCCTAAATGATCTTGTTTTTATAAAAAATTCTTTGATGTGAAGGGCAATGTAATCATGGAGACATTTTTTGAAATTTCGGGGTGACCCGTGCAGAGCAAGTCACCGATCACTGTTGTTTTTTGGAACATTAATCGCTGGAATAAACGGTTACTTCTTGTGAAAAATCCTCACTTTTTTCTCTAATATTTAAGAAATATTTTCTTTCCTTTTCATAAACAAGTCATGGTAGCCTATGCAGGATAAGTCACGGATTACTGTTATTTTTTGCACATTAATCGCTGGAATAAACGGTTACTTCTTGTCCACAATTTTTTCTCCAATATTTAAGTAATATTTTTTCCCTTTGTTATGAATAATTCATTACATTTGTCATCGACATGAATCGATAGAAATACCTAATTATGAATTCATATTATAGGTTTTTCTTTAATTATTATTATCTGAAATTTATTCTAACGAACAATCTGTTATTTCTTCTTATAAACCTACTCATTTTTTATAATATTGCGTTTTTTTTTTTCGCATAATTGATAATAATTTTGATCTATTATGTTTTCTTATGAGTTGATTTGTTCTAAAATTATAATTTTTTAATTTTTGTTCTTGTTAGATATAGAGAAAATATTCCTTTGATAGTTTTACTGAAACCGGGTAATCGAATAAGTTTTTAAGTTAATAATAGTTCAAAGATACAGCGACTGGCATTGATGTAGATTATGATTTGAAAAAATGATAACATTTTATTGTCTTGGGTATTATTTTGATTTTTGTTCTATTTATCTGAAACGAATAATCTCCAACATTTGTTGCTAGTCTAGTAATATTTTCTAATTTGTTGGTACTGCATTTTTATTTTCTACTAGTACTTCTGTTTGATTATTCTTTTTTGTACCGATTATTTTCTGTTAATATTAAGCCAATAATTATTTTTTTTTGTTTTGTTGGAGTGCTTCGCAAATGAAGGAAATTCGTACTATAGTAAGTAGAACTGGCGCTGTGGGATGAACCAAAAGTAATGTTATGGCGCCAAAATTGACTCAGTTCAATTATGTTGAAATTTTAATGATCTCAGTTAATCGACTAATTTGTAAACTTGTAAAATTTTTATTAATTGTATTTGTTATAGATTGCGGTCAGAGTGTTTTATTTTTTATCGTTTACATCGCTAAGGCAAATAACCGATTATTGTTTAATTTGTTGCACTTTTTGTTTTTCAATGGATCGATTACTTGGTCTGATATTAAAGGCTTAGTTTTTATATGAGACTTAAGTTTTTGTGTCCTCCTTATAAGAACTAAGTGTTTAAAATGAAATTTGTGAGAAATTTTAATAAATACATTCATTTGCTAGCCTTCGAGAACCCGGTATCTCGTAGATTATTTTTGTTAACTTTTGTATTCTAAATCGACAGAGGTTTTTTCTCTTTAGTTTTTGCGATGAGGTTACTTCTAATTGCTGAAAAAGTTACGCTACAATGACGAAAAACAGTAGTCGAAAAACGATTAGACACACAAACACACACTTTTACAGAGAGAGGGCATATGGAATTCAAAATTTTGATGAACATATGATAGGACGAACGTTTGTCACACAGACACAAACAATAGAGGAAGACACAACAAATTTCACAATACCCTGTTCATATGGATATCCATTTTCCGTGGCACTTTGGTCTTCGTCCGTGGGACAATCCATTTCATCTTCGCCATCGGCACAATTTTCGACACCATCGCACATTTGTTCCTCGCATATAACCATGCCTGAATTGGGGCACGTGAAGGTGGTATCACCGCGACAGCCGATGGGTTCATTAGTGTAGACAGGGCTTGTTTCAGTAATGGTGGCTACGCCACCATCGCCAGATGCTTCATAGCTGATGCCAAAATTATCGTTGTTGTTATCGTCGTTATCGTTGTTGTTTGAATTGTCCCAGTTGTTGTTGAGATTGACTATCGTGTAGGATGGACACATTTTTTACTTTGTTACTAAAAAAGCCAATCTTAATATAGCTGACAACACAAACACAAAGAATGGGGTCCTTAGACGACCCTATGCTTGGGAAACAGAGTGGAAAAACGAACACGACACACAATGGCACACACACACACATACAAATTTTGAGCCGAAAATCAAGCAATTTTTGGGCACAAAATTACGAATTTTTTTTTAAGTAGAAACTAGAAACCAGATGGCCTCAATTTTTGGCTCAAATATCCAACGGCTGTAGGCAGATTTCGAGAAACTCTTAGGCAGGATTTCTACAAATACAAACAAACCGAACTACTCAATATAAAGTAAAACGAGCAAAGGAAAAGGGGTACAGATTTTAGAAGGTACTTTTACAAGGAAGAGTATAAAGTGATAGATTGCCTTAATAGTCTTAATAGTTTCAACACACTACTGGTTTATAGAGGTCTTAAAATATTTTAAAAATTTACCACCAAAAGTTTACTGTTTTCAAAGTCAGTTTCGACCTTTGACATAAAGCATTGGGGACGCACATAATTTAGTATTGCTTAGACAGGCAGATATATTAAGATGTCAGTTGAACAACATTTGTGAATTCGTGCATATTTCAAGAGTGAACACAATATGTTAACATGAGTTTTAATAGTGTCTGGTGTATGATGATTGTGTTGGTAAATAAGTCTGTATAATCTATATAGACGTTACTAATGTTAGCGTAACATAATGTTATGCCACGATCATAATGTTAACGTATTTCAATGTAAACGTATGAGGGTGGGCGAATAATCAAGATTTTTCTATTTTGTGAGCTGTAAACCGCTGAAAGCGTAAAACTCTTTTTAAGGGTTTCGTCAGAAGGAGCTGAGAGTCGAAATGTTAATCTTTGCTCTTTTAAAATGAGTCGTCAGTCGATGTTTGGCTGGGAATCGCAAAAGACTCTTGGGTCTTTATGAATAAATAACATCCAGGCTGGAATACAGATAGCCAGGTTTGTTAATAATGAACGTAACATTGCGATTATTTTAAAATGGGGGCTGCTGACATGATAGCTTATGAGCTCTGCGGTTTTTAAATAAGTAGAGTTAAGAAAGCTGAGAGTCGTTTGCGTTTATCCGCTCCTTGAAATGAGTTATAAATATTTTTATGGACCACTGTAAAAGAGTCAAGAGCCACTCTTTTACAATGCCTATAAGAACATTTGCGGAGAAACGCAAACGGCTCTTAGCAATTTAAAATTAAGTCGTAATTTCCTTTCAGTATACAGAGAGATGGCTTTTTCAAAAAAAAAAAAAAAAAAAAAAAAAAAAAAAAAATATGAACCTAATATTGTTATTATTATCTACAATTGAGCTTACATTATTTCAAAATTTGTTTAAAAAATGTGTAACCAGCTATGATTTATCATGAATTATTTACACTTTAAAGTGAAGCATCTGAGGATACGCCATGAATACTGTACAGTCATGTAAAGTAGTTGTATTATGTGAAATGTAAACGAAGTATGTACATACATACTGCATATGCATATTTATGTGTTGTCCTTACATAAAATGTTAAATGTTCTATTGGTAGGCGACTGTGTAAGCAATATTTAACAGCTTATACTTAACAGTGTGATGATGATGTTGTTAAATAAAATGCTGAAGTATAGTAGTTCAGTGTGTATTAGAGACTAGTTTTACTAGTTTTAAGTACTTTGATAAAATTCCCCAAACAACTTAAAAGTTAAATTACAAGATAAATCTAAGCCAGAAATAAGCATGTACTGACAGACAAAATTTATGACAGCTTCTAAAGATCGTCGACTTTGAAAAATTAATAATATAAAAACTTCCATTAAATGAAGTTACTATAAATTATTGATATTAACTGGTATGATGTTAAAATGTGCAATTATAGAGGGAATAGTTTTGAAATGTTCCTCTTAGAAACACAATTTTAGTGGTCTTAACAGTCTTATTGAATTATGTTAACAGAACCATGTTAATATAAGATGCTTACATGTTATAGAATATACGTCGCACACGACTTCCAATGGAGTTCCATTGTTTTCACATATTCTTCAAGATTTGAGTGACGAACCCTATCTTTTAGAAATTTCACTCTTAATAGTCTTGAGTTTCTCCTATTCGAAATTTAATTTCATTGTTAATGACAGTTTTATTGAATAAAAAATAAAAATTCCGCTAGGACTCTGCTGTAATTTAAAAGGGTATAGCGTATAGATTTTTCTTTTCAGAAATTTTAATAGTAAAATTGTACCTAAAAAGGCTTAGGAGTTTTAGTCGGTTTCAAACTTTTCCATTGCGAAACTAATCTTTAATGGGCGACTTCACAGGCGTAATTGCGTCAGTGATGTTAATTTAAAAATTTGATCGAGTGATGTTAATTTAAAGTGTACATAACATTATATTCTCCTTGTTCTTTAAAAATATTGACAAAGTTCTACTGCAATCTGCAATTTTGTTAATCTGCTACTTGTTAATGAATTATTAAATTGCTATGAAATATCATTAGAGCGTAAACTTAGGTTTTCTGTTACATGGATTTATGGAAGACGCTGCATTGATATTCTAACATAACGTAAACTTAACAGTCAATCAACCTAACTACAAGATTTCTAGTGATTGCTGTTAAAATCTTAACATAAACTTTACATACTGTCGCTGTGGGATGAACCAAACGTAATGTTATGGTGTCAAAATTAACTCAGTTTAATTATGTTGAATTTTTAATGATCTCGGTTAACTGATTTGTAAACTTCTAAGATTTTTGTCAATTAAATCTGTTACAGATTGCGATCAGAGAGCATTTGATTTTTTATCGTTTACATCGCTATGGCAAATAATTAATTATTGTTTAATTTGTTTCACTTTTTGTTTTTCAATGAATCAGTTAGTTTGTTCTAATATTGAAGGCTAAGTTTTTATTTGAGATCTAATCTCTAATCTAATCTAATATAATGTAATGGTTCCCAAACATCGTATCTGTTTTAACATTATGTACATTTAACAGCACCTGTTAACAAGAACCTATATTGGCGATGTTATAACTGTAGCGCAGTTTTGACACATTTTCTTTTTAAACTTCAATAAATATGATTATGTTAACATTATGTTGTTACAAAATTAATATAACCATTAAAATGTTTACTCAAACGATTTTTAGAAGCTGAATTTCTGTTAGTCTTGGATTGCTAGAGGTTAGCTTTAAATTGTTTTGGTTAGTAGACATTTCATGGCTCTGACATGGTGATATGCTTAGAGAACATTTGAATTTCATTCATATTTTTATGGTTTTGAGAAATCCCAGTGCATTCTTAATATTTAGCGGAATACTTGAGTTGTTTAGTGTTTTAATTCTTTGACTTGTTTGGTATAGCAGAAGTACGAGTAGAGTGTATTGGCTTTGTGTACCTGGACATTCGTCAACACTTTCATCAGAGCGGTCGGCGCAATGAGGAGCTCCATCACAACGCAAGTAGCAGGGTATAACCTCGCCACTGCGACAGATGAAACGTCCTTCGGGATTGGCATAGCAATCGAAAACTTCAGGGGTGTGGTCGGATTCATCGACATGCTCGTCATGATCGCCATATCCATTTGGATCGTAGTTGTTATTCGCTTCATCCACATGCTCGTCGTGATCGCCATAGCCATTAGGATCGTAGTTGTTATTCGTTTCATTCACGTGTTCGTCGCGATCCCCGTGGCTATTAGGATCATAATTGTTATTCGTTTCAGCCGCATGTTCGTCGCGATCATCGTAGCCATTTGGATCGTAGTTGTTATTCGTTTCACCTGCGTGTTCGTCGCGATCATCATAGCCATTAGGACCATAGTTGTTATTCGTTTCTCCCACGTGTTCATCGCGATCATCGTAGCCATTAGGGCCATAGTTGTTATTCGTTCCTCCCACGTGTTCATCGCGATCACCATAGCCATTAGGACCATAGTTGTTATTCGTTTCATCCACGTGTCCGTTGTGACCCCCATAACCATCCTCTCCCTCAGGTTCCTCCTCTTCCTCTACCTCTTCCTCATCTTCATCTTCTGGTTCCGGCTCATGTCCTCCTTGTGGTTCGTCTTCATCATCAGTTACTTCATCCTCTTCTTCGCGAGCAAGGACTATGTCGCACATTTTCTTCTCCTCATCCGACTCGTCGGCACAATCGGCATAATTGTCACAGCGATTAATACAGCGTATGAGTTGTCCATCTTGGCACTGGAAATCACCCTCGGGATTGCGATCACAATCATAGACCTGAGATGGTCTGGCAGTTTGTGGATGGACATTCTCAGAATTGTAGTTATAGATGGCATCATCATCGTCATCCTCTTGATGTCCGCCATGACCACCATAACCACCATGATCACCGTGACCACCAACACCACCGTAATGATCTGCAGAGTTGCCACCTACACCACCGTGATCTTCGTTGTCGTGATTAATGGCTTCTAATGGATGAAGTTTTGTTTAAGTTTCGAGTTTGTTTGTTTTGTTTTTGTTTTGTTTTTTTTTTTTACATAGGGCGAGAGCGTGATAGAAAGCATTTGGAAATGTTGGGTGTTTGGTGTATTTGGTGTGTTGATTGTATGGAAATATGGTAAAATGTCAAGAAATGTTTAATGTAAATATGTGTGGAGCGAATAAAATGTATAACAATATTAATTACATTACATTATACGAATTTGTAACTATTTTTTATAGATTTTTAGGCCACTAAACAATTACACAAAAGAAAACTTTGTTGAACTTGGAGAGAAAGTCTAAAAATTTCTAAAACAAGATAGTAATTTAACACCGGAAAAACACTTTTAAGGTGTAAAAAGTCTAAAAAACCTCTAAAAAAGTTATGAAGTTCATCGCCGAAAAAACTTTTGAGGTATATATGTTTGAATTTGTTTTTCTTTGGATGCATTACATCTGGCAATGCTCTTACCTCTTACACGCCTAAAATAGAAACGCTGATCCACATCGCAGGGTAATTCGCCCATGCGGTGGTAGTTCTCCAACTGATGACGCACCATATCGCTGAAATCATTCATTTTCTCGGGCAAGTCCATTTGAATATAGCAATAGATTTTATAAGAGTTGTCAGTTTGTCTAGAGGAGGGAAATATTATAATAAATTTCATATTTTCTCAATTTTTCTTTTTTTAAACTTACTCCACTCTAATTAGATTGATCCTTAAGGTAAACTCCTCATCGCCATAACTTTGCACAAACAATTCATTGAAGGCTGCATCGAGTTGTTGCTGGAGAAGCAAGAATGCCTGGCTTGATTTACCCTGACGATATGAGTCATCCCAGGGTTCATCCACCACAATTAAGGTTTCCCCTGGTATATGAAAACAATATGACAATATAAAGAAATTTGCCACCGTATGTTAGATGAATTCGCTAACTTACACAAATCGGTTTCACCGAAATCATCAAAATTATCTCCCAGATCACCAGAACCCTCATCGTCGCTGTATGCCTGACGTTTGTGATGTGCATTCAATTTGGACAATTTGAGAGCGTTCTTCCTGGATCTGCCTTCAGTTGTCTTGCCGTGTTGCAGTGACAAACGGCTGGCTTCCTTCTTTGCTTCGCCGCGATTGCTGACCGGTTTCTTGGCCTCTCCGTTGAAGCCGGCACGTTTCTTATGATGTTTGCGTGGTTTCTGTTCGTCACTGGCACCGAACAGGCGTCCCAGTTCACGGCGCACACGTTTGACACTTTGCACCAGCCAACTGCCATCGGCATCGGCCTCATCCACGGGTTGCAGTTCGTCATCGATAAAGGCCTGTTCATCGAGATCGCGCGCACTGCGCAGCTTTGCGGAAGTCATGGATTCATCGAATTGATCGATGTCGAAGGTGTCGTCGAAGGTAAGATCATTTTGTAGATCCTGGAAAATATAAGAAGGTATTATTTGTATTACTTTCTTTGGAAAATCGATAAAGTTTTGTGTAAATGTTATCTATGTAAGGCTATGTGTTATGTTTAGGTTTCAACACTCTACACTGGATTATGATGAAACTTTGGCAAATTATGGTTCATATAACGGCCTTAGTTTCTCAGGTATTAAATATACGATACACAAATACGGTAGCGGAATTCATGTTTAGAAACGTCTCTTATTAGACGCGATTTGGAAGACGACGCATTGTGTTTTCCTCTGGAGATATCCAGACCCTCCTGTCGCAGGTGGTAAATTAGTCTAGCTAGTTTTACAAGTTCTACATAAACGGATGCAATAAAAAGTCGAAACCATAATTTCGTGAATGGTAGAATTATGAGTATTTGCATCCTAACGATTGGATCCCCTTGGACTTGACAACCTTGAATACCATGTCAAAAGATTTTAATATGCGTTAAAAGTTACATATGTATGACTGTACGAAAGTTTGATCATTTTCATTTGGCTAAATTGTAAATGTATTGATTTTTTTACGGTAAGTGTGACTTACAGTATCAAAAGTAGTACATTTAATGCATTATAGGTGGAGCACGAGTTGTTTATGGCTCGAAAAGATGCGATATAGCCGAAGCTAGTTAATAGTAAAGCAGCAAATGTCTATTGCACTCCATGCGTTGTTTTAGCGAAAGCTTCTGAGATTATTAAAATAAACACATTTATGAATCTAAGCTCTAATTGCGAAACCTGATTACTTCCCGAAGAAAACTAAATGATCTGCTTTGATTTTAACATACGATATGTGTAAATGCATAAGAGTTGTGACGTCGATAGTATCCAAAATAATATAACTAATGTCCGATAGGTGGGTATTTATAGGAATGTAGTTAAAAAGTGATGTAATAGTAACACTAAGTAATACCATTATACATAGTCCTGCCATATGTTCTGTTACACAATTTCCAGCGCTTATCGTTCAAAACTTCTTGCGGGAATAGAACCGTTAACTCTTTTTTTCAGAACACATGTATTGATTAGTGAAAAATACTAGTCAGTTTGGTTTCAGTTTGCAATCTATTAACATGGAGTGGGGCGTTAAAGAGAATCGAGTCGGCGTAATAGCGTTGCATAAGTGCGGAAAGAGTGCTGGCCAAATTTTCGAGTTGCTAAGACCACTCGGAATATCAAGAATGTTCGTTTATCGCTTTTTTTATCGCGTTTTATATTTGTAACAGAACATATACATATACATTGTACATATGGCAGGACTAGGTATATAGGTAGGTATGTCATAGATTTGATAGAGAAGAAATTTTAAGACTTTAGACTCTATAAACATATTTCACATTTTAAATGTGGCCCAAGCGCTAATTAGAGAATTTCTATATTGGCTTTTAATAGTTGTTCCTCAAAGAAAGGCAATTGATTACATCAAAGCCTGGACCCAAAGACATATGAAAGGTATTCTTAATGTCAAAATGTTCAAAATTAGCATAATTAGATAATGTCTAACTGCTAACAAAAAGAAACAACACAAAATGCCATCACATCATATGGCTTGGATAGAGGAGAGAGTCTTATATCCAATCCAATAACTCAATATTTAGGTTTCAATTCAAAAGTTTTTAATTGATAGTCGAAAGCGTTGCAAATCATAGCCGCCCAATGAAGATATACGACTGGTTTGAGTTCTCGCAGTGAATGTCAATTCAATTCACTCCAAAAATACATTTTTGTCTATCGAAAGAATATTCGGCTTAATGGCAGAAAGGATATTTACTGATAAAACAAAACATCGACATAATGCGATATAACTATTTTAAATGTCCAAACAACTTTAACTAAAGCCAAGAATAAGCTTTACATCGTGACGATTACCGTCCTGCACTGCTGTTGAGTTTAACAGAGCTGTTACAGTATCAGTTTTGTCAAAGTGGTGGGTAATGCAAAGCTTTCGTTGCCAAACAGGTATGAAACTTTGCTAAGTGTGGTGAATTTGGTCGAACAGGGTTGTCATGTTCGATTTATTACCAGGGCAGTGTGGATTTGAGCAGAGTTCCATCAAATAACGTTGCCTTGGGCTGTATTTATAAATATTTATTGATTTATTATTATTTATTATTATTATTGTTTCTTATTATCAAATTTTAATAAAAAAAAAGCCTTCTATAGATTACTATGAATAAGATCCTCTACTTATATTAGATTTACATAGTTCGAAAAAGCTTTTTTTTTTAATACTGGATATTTATTAAGAAGAAATCGCCGTTTTGCTGGTCAGTTTAGTCATATAATGGTTGCGTTTTTTGGTATAGGATATGAAAAAAAAAAAACAAATCGGCGCTTAGCAAAATTGGTTTAGCAAAATTTGTATATCCATTTGGTTTGTTCTTATTCGTAATCATTTTATCGTCCATTTACAAAATAAACATAACTTATTGTTCGCGCAATTAAGAAATTAAACTTAAAATTGAATTGAAACGCGTTGTGTTTGTGCTGACGGATAGCTTTGAAAATGTAAGTATTGTTTAGTATTCTGGAAATCTCATTTCTAATGTTTCTCTTAATAGCTAGAAGCGAGCAATGATGCCCATGAAGCGGAAGATTTACAGACAATTGTTGAGACCACAGCGGCCATGAACTCGTCCAAGAGTAAAGATGGCAGTGAAGACGACACTTCGGCAGCTGGCCTACTGTCTCTTAGGTAACGATCTTTTACAAACGGCAATAACGGCAATAAGACACAAAACTAAAATTCTTCAACTGATGTTTGCAAAATGAACAACTTGTATTTACGTTATTTGACGTTCTACTTCTTCTTTAACTTCGTTGTTTATTTTTGCGTAACAGAACTTGGTCGCATTGTTATCTTCCATACTTTTCTACTACTTTTTTATACAACTTATCCCAGCTTAGCTTAGCGTGCAAAATTATCCCTCTTAACGTATACCGGATAGAATTTGTATGGCGAAACGGATATAAGATACCAAAAATAAAAAAACCCAAACCAATGTATTATACACGTATAATTAGAAGCTGGTTCGAAATCGTTATTGTTGTTAAAAATCATAGGATACTTGTTAGCAAAATTATTATGTTTCTTTTTAATGTTTTTTTTTCACAATTCCCGTACATTTTAAGTATTATGGAGCGTATTCTTCATTTAATTTCACAATTTCAATCAGATTTTCTCTACTTTTTTAACCGTTTTATAAAATACCCTTAATTGATATTATTTTCTAATACATATCGTTTAATTCCATTAAATACTGCTAAGCAAAATGCATTAATGAAGTGTCTCAAATCTTGTTTTCTGTATATCTCGCATAAACACTCGTCAGCGGTAACTTCAAAAATCCATTTGCGAGTTTGTTGACTTTTGAAGTTGTTGATTTGAAACAAAGTTTGACAAATATTTGTTTATTTGCCACAAGTATCTGTAAACAACAACAACAGCAATAGCAACAACAACAAACAAATGCATTTTTTGTTGTTGAACAAATATTTGCTGATGTTTCGAAAATGGGTTCTACTTCGCCAACAATTCACGGGTGGGTGTGATTTTGTGGTTTTTAAATTTTAGATAACAATATAATGAGTGAGCTTTCCATTTCATTCTATTGTTTCTTAACGCAAGGAAATACCCAAATAGATAGAAATATTTGGCGCTAAATTGGTTATCAACAGGAGAGGGCAGTTCATTTACGTTATTTCCTTGTTAAGATAATGAAATAATATTTCATATTAAAACCATAAACCGTATTAAAGGATTTATTTGCTGCCATAATAAACTTAAATTTGAGAAGCTACGTTAGTTAGACAAGAAGCTAAGAAAATAAAATCCTGTTGCTAAACAATAAAAAATAAAAAATCTTCCCCCATAACTGTGACAATTGTCAGGCAATCGTGTGAAAACTTTTAACCGGCAAAATAAAACTTTTTGCAAGCAAAACGCCTGACAGCCAGGCAAACCGCGCCACTAAACAAAATAATATCTCTCGCCAGACATGACTAAGAATCTTTTGTTTTTGCGAAAACAACTAATATGCACGAGTCGATACATACCTATATATATACATATATATATAACCAATTTCAAATGTTATTGACTTTACCTGCAAGTTCATAGTCGTTTCTTGTTGGAAACTAGGATAAAGTGGTAGGATAATAATTACTTTCTAACCTCAATTAGTTTATGCAACCAGAGCAGCGAGACTGACGGGAAGAAGTAAAAAATAGATAGGCTAAGCTCATATTATCTCAATGAAACTGAAGACAAAAGAATGTAAAATGGAATACGAACAGGAGAAAAATGGCAAACCGATTATTATTGTGCTGTCTACATCACATTGACACTGTTTTTTTTTATTTTAAATAGAATAAAGATTCAAAATTTAAATCAAAAGATATTACAACATTATTATTGTTATAAACATGTCGATAGTATGTGGAAACTGAACCATTTTTATTCGGATATATACTCGTACACCATCTTTTCTGAATGCACAATGACTTAGAAAAAACGCCTAGCTAAATATATGAAAAAAATTTAGTTTTTTGTTTTTAATTTTTGTACTCGTACGTAGCCCGCGAAATTCGAAAATTCGTCTTATTTTTTGAACACACCTCGTATAATATATAATATATCATTATATGCATATATTTATATCGCTTAGTGTTGCTTATCGGTAACGTTTCCTTCATAAATATCTAACGATAAATTATAAAATGTTGCAAGCTACGAAAGTAAACTACTGTATTATATGCTCTGGCAATATGTAATTGTGGTGATTTACCGATAACTGTACACTTTTATTGCGAAACGCAAAATTTTATGAAAAAGAACAACAAATTAAAATAATAAATAAATAAAACTTGTGTCCGCCTTCGTTTTTGATAATTTTTACTAACATGATTTTAGTAAATATTTATCGATAAGTGCAAATTTTCTAGGAAAAAATTGTAATTTTTGATAAAAAAAAATTGATTGATGAAAAATTGTAATTTCTGCTATTTATTTATATCTGTCGATAATTTAGAATGCCTATTGATAAATTTAGCCACTAAATATTTATCGATAAATGATGATTTTTTTAAGAAAAATATTTTTTTTATTGATATTGACGACACGTTTTAAAAGTCAGTTTTATTTACTTAATAATTTAATTTAATAATTTAATTAATTTTTAAATTCTTTATTTTAGTTTTTGGTATTAGCTGTTGTCTGTTGATAATTTAGTATGCCTATCGATAAATTTAGCTAGTAAATATTTACCAATAACTGATGACTTTTTAAGAGAAATAATTCTGTTATTGATATTGAGGACTATTTCTAAAAGTTAGTTTTGTTTACTTAATATCGTTAATTTTTATTTTAATTTTTGGTATTAATTTTTGTCTGTCGATAAATTAGAATGCTAGTAAATAATTATCAATAACTGATGATTTTTTAAGAGAAACAGTTCTTTTTTTGATATTGACAACTCGTTTTAAAAGTCAGTTTTATTTACTCAATATCGTTAATTTTTATGTTTTTATTTTAGTTTTTGATATTAATTGTTGTCGATAACTTAAATTTAGCTAGTAAATATTTATAAATAACTGATTATTTTTTAAGAAATATAATTCTTTTATTGATATTGACGACTCGTTTGAAAAGTCAGTTTTATTTACTTAATAACATTAAGTGTGATACTCGTAAGGTGAAATTTATTGATAAGTAAAACCGTTAACATTAAATTAAAATTTCATTAATTTCATCTGTCCAATACTAAATCGGAAATATTTTACTTATTGGCATGTTGTTATAAGAAACATTTATTTATCGGTAATAAGAAAGAAATATTTATTTATTTCTCTTGCATTCCATGAATGAGACTTGGGATAGCTTCTCAGTGAGCTTATACGCAATCTATTTTTCGACTCACTCAATGTGAGCTACAGTTTAAAGACAATTTCGAACATCACAGTTTGAGAAGCTTTAACGAAACTTGTCGTTTATTGGACTATACGAAGTGTTTGTAAGACATATTGAGGTGAGCGGAGCTCAAATTATGATGGGTGACTGTATACGGGATCGAACCTGCAATCGATCACTGCTTGTTTTTACACAACAGATATACAGGACAGGGTATAGGACAGCTTCTTACATACTTTGAGTGGAACCTACAATATTACGACATTTCCGAACTTCAGTTTGAGAACCTTTTACTACAATTGATGAATACTCGACATCCGAAGTGTTCATCAGACACATCTACGATAAATAGTGATAGGTATTTGTATCGTATTTGTATACTTACATACGAGTATTTATCGATAAATAAAAATATTTGGGGGAAAAAATAAACTGGTAAACTGCTCATTCTTTTGGGTTATAAGTTTTGCTCATCGACAATTTAGATTAAATATGGATAAAATAAAATAATACAGGTTCTCACACATCATATAAACAGGGTGTAGGACAGCTTCTTACATACGTTGAGTGGGACCTACAATTTGACGACTACTCGGCTACCCGAAGTGTTCGTCAGACACATCTAGATGAGCACTGCTTAACTAGTGATAAGTATTTGTATCGGAGTTAGGAGCTCACGATCATATGCATGATAGTCGCGTGGTCTAACCATCATGCACTGCCACGAAAACTTTTGAGAATCGAACCGAATTATTTGCCTGCGAAAGTGTTTATAAATTTTTATGATTATTTAAAGAAAATAATAGTTAATTATTGGTAAAAAGTTATGAAACGTTTATTTGTCTGCCTATTGCAATTAGCCGGTTTTTCTTTTTGTATTTTCCACCTTTCATTCCCAAAAATGTTATTAGGTGCGTTGCCAACTTACATCATTTTGTTTAATGAGAATGACCTATTTTTCCTTATTCTCCGTCATGATAATTTTACAATAATTTATCGTTTTTCTGATACATATAAATCACATATGCTGTATACTACAATTGTTTATGTTATTTGTGTACAACAACAATAAAAACTGCATTGTAAAATGTATTTTTAAATTTAAAAATTTTTTGAACTTTAGCCAAAATGACTACAGAGACTTCTGCGAATTGTTTGCAAATGTTTATTTACATTATAAACAAGACTGCACCAAGAAAGGAGAGCTGAAAAATACAAAACTACGATACTAAAATGAATGAAATATAAATGAATTATTATGTCAGTATTGTTTCGGTGTTAAACAAATATTCACAGTCATTTAGGCAGTTACAAATAATAAATATTTGTGAAATTTTACTAAACGGAAATTGCCGAAGCACTTTGTCAGACCTCTACTGGCCTAGAAATCTCGTGACTTTTGTGCAAACATGTGCCACTTATGGACTAAATATTTCCAGAGAGGAATGCCTTGCTTTTCACTGTCTTATCTATTGGAAAGTAGTACATTTTAGCCGGTCGATATGGGGTATGTAAGATAACCCAATAAATGTTTGAAAATCCAGTAATAACCTAAAGTTAGTTTGATTTATTCCATCGTACGTTTGATAGCTATGATATTGTCTTATCATTAGAGATAGAGAGGCTCACACAAATTTTTGTTAAAGTTTTCCTACTTTTTTTTTACAGTAATCGTTATGTTTGACCCAAATTCATCGCCTAATGTAAACTAATTTTCATTACGAGACACACTTTTTTTGTTTGTTGTTGATGTTGTCGTTTAGTTTCCAATCATTTTTCACTAGTGATAACTGCCCAAAGACCCATTGAAGGCTTGGAGGAGAATGCAATGGCTGTTATCGCTGCAATTGCATATCTCATATGAAACAATGTTCCAATTTCAAGTGGTGTGTGTTTGTGTGTGTGTGTGTGTGATACGATACTACCTACCAGTGCAATTAATATCATAAAAAATCCAAAGAAAAAAAACGTAATGCCAGTATAAAAAAAATGTTTATGATTTGTTTTTTTTTTTCTCTTTTTTAAAGCTACCCCAACACAGAGATCCTTTATTTCTAAGCAGAAATTGTAAAAGAAAATCTCAACCAAGCATTATCATTTCATGCCACATATGTTAGATTCATGATTTTATACTCTTATTTAGAAACTAAACTTTCCCATGACTTTGTTTAGTTTAGAATTCATTGCAGACGACATGAAGAAAGAAATCTTTTGTTGTTTTTCAAATTAGCAGCTTTAGGGAAATTACATTGAAAATGATCATAGAGAGAGATTTCTATGAGGTCTTTTAATAGCAACATGACACATATTTGTCTAAGAAGTTCAAATCAAAGTTCATTGGAATGGAGGTTAATCTTGAATGAATGAAAATGTACGCGAAAGTTCGAAATCGTTTGCCAAGCATGGGCATGAGAATCAGGACAGCTACTAAATATGCAAAAAATAGGAAGTAATTCATACATTTTTCTAAGAATGTTTCTTCAATCTGCAATCAAATTCCCTTGCATCCCATGAACGAGATATGGAAGAGCTTCCCACCTTCAGTGAACATTCTGTTTTTAGACTCATTCAACGAGATCTACAGTTACCGACGATTCCAAACATCACAGTTTGAAAGGCATTTATCAGACTTGTCGATTACTTCGCTACTCAAAGTGCTCGTTACACATGTCGAAGTGACTGCCACTCAAATAATAGATAGGCGGCGGGATTGAACGATAATGTGAACGATAATCGCGCAACGGTCGGCCATGCTTATAGAGCTTATGATTATTTTTGGTTTGGGTATCGGAAATGAGATAATTTCAATTTAAAATCAAATCGAATTTTATGGTCTATACTATTGTTCTTGTTTAGACCAATAATTCGATCTCCTGTTCTTGTTCTTGTTTAGACCAATAACTCGATCTCTTGTTCCTGTTTAAAAATTCAGTAGAATTGAAAAGTTATAACAATTTTATCGTAGTAGCAATGCATTCAGTTAGAATATTTCTGTCGACATAAACAATTAATGTCCCATAAGGAAAGCATTAAGAGAAATCGTTGCTTTCTGTCTAATCGATATTTCATCGATATTTCATATTTCATTTCATCGATTTCATCGATAGTTCATAAGTTATGGCAACAATTTCAAAACGATGAATTTAGAAAAATGTCTAGAGTTAAATACAAAAAGTAAGTGAATATACTTATTTTGTGATTACTAGGAAACCAGATTGAGATATCTGAATTTCTTGACATCTGAATGCATTTGATTTGAATGAGATATTTCAACGGGCACAAAGAAAGCTTCAATTTGTGTTTAATTTACAACATTTCAGAATTATGAGTAGATCAAATTATCGAGTTTTGAAATTATTTGCAATAAGAGTATTGCTATGAGCGGAAGGAAAACAAGTTATTTCAGAGTAATTAACGTTTTGTGTATAATCGTTGTGTATATAAATATAATATAATAATTATAATTATAAATAAAGGGTGGCGCATAAGTAACGTTAACGGCGACTGTATTGATTGCGTTCTTATGCATCATTTGGTTTTAACTCGTGAACCAATTGCATCTTATATGGGAAAGGATGTAACATACGAGTATGTAAAATTCTTTGCAAAGACCGCCTAGACATCTTTAACTACTGAGAACCTCGTCTTGTGGAAGTTTCGGGGTTTTCCTCAATACTTGCTTGCACTCGAGCAATGGTCACTTCATTTCGAACTGCACGAGGTCTTCCAGCACTCGGAAGATCACAGACAGACCCTTGTTGCCCAAAACGCTGAATCAATCTGTAAATTATTGGAGCACTAGGAGCATTTCGAACATGAAAGAAATTTCGCTATGATCTGAATAATCGAATGGAAGACCTGGCTGACTTTCAAAGTAAAATTGAAAAACTTTGGTTCCTTGTTCTGTGCTCAGCGTTTCCCATGAGCCACATGTTACTCGTATATCTAGATGACATAGACATCATTGGCAGAAAACTGCAAGATGTTACTGCAGCCTTCTCAAGCATCGATAAAGAAACAGCGAAAATGGGTCCGATGGTAAACGAGGACAAAACAAAGTTATCGGTTTTTAACGAACAAAGAGTCTACTCGTTTGGGACTCTATGTGAACGTTGACAACTATAATTTTGAAGTGGTGGAAGAATTCATCTATCTCGGTTCCGCTGTAAACAAAACGAGTGATGTCAGCATGGATATAAAGAGGAGAGTATTGTTAGCTAACAGATGTTACTATGGGCTAAACAAGCGATTCAAAGATAAAGCCCTCTTTTCACAAACAAAAATCCGACTGTACCAGACGTTGGTTCTATCCATCTTGTTAAATGAATCAGTACTGACAGTTTTCGAGAGGAAAATACTCCGGAAAATATATCATCGTTAATGGACAGTGTCGGCGTTGCATGAACAATGAGCTATATGAGCTGTATGCCGACTTCGACGTGGTCAAACGCATTAATATACAGCATTTGCGTTGGCTGAGCCAAGTTTTGGATGTCGCATGAACAATGAGTTTTGGACAACGAAATCGATGGACGGCGCAGAAGAGGGCGACCAAAACTCAGTTGGAAGGACCAACTGAAATACTATCGAAACTTGGTGTGACGAATTGGAGGAGAAGCGCAGAAGATCGAAATATTTTCGCTTTTCTACAGGCGGGTAATTCTATTCTACGGTCAGGATGTCTATTCCAGTCGACACCTAAGAAGCTAAATTTCAAAACTAAATTTCAGTGCTTTATTTTGTATAAGAATATTTCTATGGTCCAAAGATAATAATTAACGATAATTAACGTCATCATTTCCCTTTTTGCTTTAAGCTACGCAAAAAAGTTACTAATAACTTATCCAAAATAGCGATTTTTGAAAAAGATATCTAATCTCGATATCAAGACATTGATATGAATGGCAACATTTTTGTTTGCCTTTTGATATTGTCATGGATTTGAGCAACAGTCATTGATTTTGTTTATAAAAGTCTTAATTTTTGCAGCTCTTAATTCATTGCTGTCCTCGCCAATTAATTTCTTGTCTATTAAAGAGGAGCCATCCTCAGTTACTTAACTAGTTGTAAGTTTAATGTCGTTATGTCAAAGCTATCAATGTGACACATTATCAATCAACCCCTTAAATTGCTGAATAGCCTAAAAATCATAAATTTATGTTTATGCTTTCAACACCTCAACTAACCATCATTACGATTACGATGCGAACATCTTTATTGCTATCTCTTATGTAGTTGTTGACTTTGGGTTTGTTGATGGTGGTGGTGGCTGGTGCTGATGATGATGATGATGATGATGATGATGATACTCCGGTACTACAGTTCAGCTTTGTGAACTGTTGGTGTTGTTATTGTTTTACTTTTGTCTGGTTGCGGGAATTGCTTGTGTTGTTGTTGTGGTTGTTGTTTATGTTGAACTAAGTGTTTACAATTTGAGGCATTGTGGCACACTTTGTGGCCTAGCAAAAAACAGCACTTTGTCATTCACTCCCATGAGCTGTGTCGGAGTGTTGATGCGCTAACGATGATGACGATGATGATGATGATGATGTTGTTGACAACGCTGGCAATGATATGGTGTTATTTGTGCAAAGCCCTTTTTAGTGGTTATTTTTTTTTTCTTTTTTGAGGGATTCCCTTAAATGTTGCAAGAAAAGTAAGTATGTTGATACTGCCTGAAGGGGAAGTTATCACATGGAGAGATTGTTGTTTATGTCTTTAACTAAAGACGAGGACTATAAATGTAATGGAGAGCAAAGAGTGTTGCAAAATCTCAGAATTTTCCGCAGACTTTTGCTTGAGAAAAACTGCAAGTTTGCATTCGAAGCACGTTTTTGCAATTTCTCATAAAACAAACGACCATTATATCGTGCCACAAAGTTCATGCCACCACTAGTAACAGCAGCTTTAGCGGCAGCATTTATGCATTCTTCGACGGAAGAGGCTGAGGTTACAAGGATTCGGGTGGTAGACATTCGTCCTGTTAGTCTATGACAGCAACACGTACTATATGCTGGATGTCTATATATTTTTGAGCTAACAACATTTTAACACTTTTTTCTGGCTTTCAACAATTGCACAAAATTAGGTATTGCAAAAAAAAAAAAAGAACAAAATTTTTGTTGGTGGGATGTTTGCCGCTAAATGGAGCTTAGTTTATAAAATTTGCCATTGTAAGGGGGCCAAAAGAGTCTGACAACAACAGGATATTAGGAAGAAACGGGATGTTAGAAACAACAAAGTCTTGTTAAATAACAAGACATCATTATTTCCGTTATCGTGTGACTTTATTGGGGGAAGAAAAACATATTTTTGCGGCAAGTATTAGACAAAAAACTAGTGCATAATTTGCCATTACTTAACTTTTAATTCTTTCAACTCCATTTGCTGCTGCCGTTTACCTGCCATTCACTAACGGTGCCCGGTGTCACGTTGCTAATACCCGAACTTTGTCATGCACATTAGTCGTGTCATGGAATCCCCTTTAAATGTCTTCACGGACTTAGTAATGAATGTAAGTGGTGTCATCAGTAAGTTTCTCAAAGCTGTTTCCACTCTTGCTCTAATATTCCCGTTTTTCTATAATAGAGATAAATGACTAAGGTGTTTCGGTGTTTGCCATAAGGTAGAAGAGCAGGAGGGACAAAGAGCAAGAGAGAGAGAGAAAGGAAAACATCATCACTTTATGGTGACAATGCCTAAAGACATCTGTTTTATGTCTGTGCTTTTGATGATGTTACCTATCGTGGGGTAGGCCGCCCATAGTTGTATTATATTTTCATACCGGGTAACTTCACACAGGAGGGGTGGCAACACTCATTGTAGCATCCAGACATGAGTGTTGGATACAGCTTTACAACAAGTTCTAGGTGGTTCATAATTTCATTGCTCTAAAGGCAAAATTTGCTTTTGTTTTGCTGTTGTTGTCTTTTCCATCCTAATTGCCTATTAAATGTGCAGTAGTTGGTGATGTTGTTGTGTTTTCTTTAATTATAATGTTCGTATTTAGTTACGGCAAATTAACTTAAATTATACCACTCATTGATATTTATAGGCAGTCGTGATAACAACACGAATGTTATGTGAAAAAGTAAGGAAATAAAATAGTAAATAAAATTACAAAAAAAAAAAATAAATAAATAAATATTGAAATAATACTGAGTACTAACAGCTACAATTCTACTACAAATATATAAAAATTATCAGTTCCACATCAATAATTTTTTAAATTAATTGTTAACTATTAAATAATTGTTAACCATTTATTTTCGATGATAAAATTTGTTGTTATGAAGTTCTTTGTTTTAAAAAAACTGGCCGGATGGATTGTTATTATGGTGTCTCAACAAATAAAATAAGAATTTCAAAATCTTAAGGTCATCTTATTTTTGCAAGCAAATGAAAATTTACTCCCTGCAGTATGAAGATCGCAACAAACAAAGAAGTATGACATAATTACATGTTCTTGTTCACACTTTTGCTCAACAAGTACAGAGTCTATGGGGATTTTACATGAATTTCCCCACGACCGTCTTACCCACGTATAATAAAGCGAAGTGACCATGCTACAAAGCATCTGCCTGCGCCCCGTGATTGAGTGAAACAAGTTATTACGATCAAGGAATAAGAATCAACATTTTTGGAAGTAAGCATAACAAAGTTGGTCTTTCTCTAACCAAACAAGGTATTTATTGTGTTTTACATCTAACATCACTGCAAAAGTCTGACTAGATGATGAACTTTACCGCGCCAGGTCGTGCTACAACGTCACATTTAACGTCACCGCTTGCGCGTTTTTTTCAATTCAAAGTTATGTTAAATTTATACAGTCATCACCAACTGAACTATATAGAAATTTGGCAACAGCAAATGTGAACATCTGCTAAGGCTCTTATCCGATTCTTCTGAAATTCTTAATTCATCTTAACGCCACTAACAAGTTATTCCAGGTCATTTTGTCTGAATAGACAGACTGACTTAGACCGTATAGTCCATTGTGATGCCACGGAAACTAGAAATATGGCTGTCCCTAGTTTTCCCCTTTGAAAAATATCTATATCATCCAGATCTCCTAGGAACCCAATGTTGATCCCCGACTGTTCGCCAGGGCGGGGGCAATTGCAGAGAAGATGTTCTATTGACTTCTCCTTCTCTTCATCTCCACAGCTCCTGCAGAAGTCATTAGTCGCAACCCTCAATCTCACTGTATGTCTTCCAATCAGATAGTGTCCCGCCATGACGGACACAAGCAATGAAACGTCGGGTCTTGATAGCGACAGCAATGTATGTAGACGTTTCGGATCTAAACGAGGCCACATCTGTCTGGATTGATTACAGCCTCGGATAGACTCCCATCTACCATTTGCAACTAAAAATACTCTATCTCGCAGTAAGAGCGTGCAAGTGTCCAGAGGCATGCCCACAGACTCCAACTCGGCTGGATTCTATAAGGTTGTCCCTAGTCTTGCTAGTTCGTCTGCTCTGCAATTCCATGGTATGTCCCTGTGGCCCGGCACCCATATAAGGTGAATGTTGAAATGCTGAGCCATCTCGTTAAGAGATGATGTTGACTTCTGGAAGACAGAATCCATGGATTTAATGGCAGTTTGACTGTTAAAGAATATGTTAATTCCAACCGCGGTGAGAACGTTATATCTCAGCCATTCTGCCACTTCCCTAATGGCCAAAATTTCGGCCTAATAAACACTACAGTGATCAGGTAGCCTTCTCCCTATACTTAGCCCTAGGTCTTTGGAGTAGACTCCGAAACCTACCTGATTATTTAATATTGAGCCGTCATTGTAGAAGTCGACATACAGTCTTGTACCAGGGGTTCTACATTTCCACGTGTCTCTATCTGGTATAAGTATATGGAACTTCTTGTCGAACAGTGGTTCAGTCAGTGTATAATCAATAGTGCCTGTTGTCAGGCGCCATGTCAAGGATCACACTGTGATCGCAACCACTGTTTAACCACTGTGACAGCTCTCTTAGTCTTACTGCCGCAGCTGCGGTAGTCTAAATATATTTCAATGACACAAATTTCAAGATTGAGGGATAATTTTTAATTCTCAAACAGTGAAATCAATAAAATCAGCACTCTATTAAGGAAGCTGATATTAGAGTTATAGAATTGACGGAAATATGGAGACCGAAATCATTTGTATAAAAATGAACTGTAAAAAGTTGTGTCACGAAGATCAAAAAAGTAAAGTATGAAGATGTTTTATAAACATAGATAGTTGAAAATAAAACGTGTATATGGGCTAAACGCCTTCATACTCCATGCTTTCGAATATTATTTTCATCACATGACCTTCCACAATTCACTTCATTAAAAAACACCTCCAAAAAATCCATACTTCTATCAATTTCAAAACTCCACAATCAAGAATTCACTGTTTTTACTTAAAAAGGGATTTTTGTGTAGCATTCAAAACAACAAATAAAGAAATGAACTATATTACTTCAAGAACATGTATATCCTTATTAAAGCCTATATAATATCCTTTTCATTAGTTTCAATGCAACCCCACATAGAACCAAAGAGAGTTCCACATTAGTGGCACGAAATCCCGCACATCTCACAGGGAGACAACCTCTGGCATTTCAGTGATGCCTCAAGGACCTCTGAGGTAGATTTTATTGTTAACTGTAAACAGTAACTTCTATAAGAGGTCTGATTCCAAATGATCGGGCAGACAGGTAGCAACAGCTTTTTGGTCGTAATTGGTCTCTCTTCGAACGTAAGCTCCTTGGTCGATATTAGTAGAGGAGGCAGGAGTGGCTCAATTAAAACCGCCTTTCGCCCCAGAGGTCTGAAATGTTCCGACCGTAACTTAACCAAGGTACTTGTGGAAGAACCTCTCTATGGGAACTCAACAGACACAGTCATGCAGAATTGGTTGTTAGCAAGGGAGGCCAAGACAACATTGTCGGTAAGCCTTTTACAATGTGCCACCTAAGTGTGAGAATTGGTGCTTAGGTTTAGAGGTATAGCATTGCGCGTGAAGACAAGTTAAATCTAAAAACAGTATCAATCCTAAAATCTGGCGCGTTAAAGTTCTAATTGCTCTGAATATTTTGTCATACAAATCCTTCTTGGATAAAAGTCATATCGGTTACAAAAATTTGAATTAATTCGTCAACATATTCATACAAAAGCTTTGTGTTACCTTGTTAACTGAACAACAGTGTGCCGATTCACTCGCTTCTAATGATAAAATATCACCCTGCTGCTTTATTATTTGAACGAATAAAATTTAAGGACGGAAATGTGGATAAACTATGGATATTAGCAACTTTTGTGATAATATTAACTTATGTTTTTTGCTTGTCACCCGAAGCAAAATTTAAGACATATTTACTTTTTTGTTCCAAGTTAAGTTTTGAAAAATGCAATCAACTTTCGGCAGTTAAAATCGCCTGTAGAATGTAAATAAAGTTCTGGTAATCTTGGAACCATAGTAATTCTAGACATTTCATTGGTACTAGTATGAAAGTTAATTGAAGCGTATATGTTATATTTTATAAAATTTTGTAGCTCATACGGAAATTACCTTTAATAAAATGACTCGCGCGCCTCCTATCGTACATTAATTGTTTTGTCCTAAAACCACAACAACAGCTTATCAAACCTTTTTCACAATTAGATCGAACCTCTATAGTAGAGTATATTAAGCAGAGAGCCATGCATTGATTTCTATACTTTAAGCTATTTGTATTATTAGTTTCACAATTCCATTCATCTAATTGTTGACTATCCTATCTTATGTGATAAATTCATTGATAAATCTTTGATGCAGACTCTGTGGCGACATGAGTTTATCCGTGTATATTATATGGATAAGGAATTTTTTTATATTACAGATAAGACAGACTTTTGTTGACTGTGATACGGATTCATTTATTTAAGTTATATTTGCATTTTGTGTATTACAACGATAATTTGCAGGCAAAGAAAACCTCAACATCAGTGAACGATTGCATATAGAGGTTTGTGGATCAAGTGTAGGCGTAATTGCATCTACTAAGTTGCTGTTGTAGCAACAAATAGACAAAATAGCAAACGAATCATGTAGACGATGATGCTGCACAATGGTTAACTTGGGTAATTTTAAAGGTAGTAACAGAACTAGGCAGGATCGATCTATAGAGAGTGTTATTCTCGACCATAAGCAACAAAATTTACTGCAAGCAGTTAAGCAGTCAAAGTGTTGAACTTTCAACCCTTTAAGTTCAAAAATTTCATTTGTATAGGTCATCAATCACCAGAATATGTTAAACAGTATTCCTAATTTTAAACGCCTAAAAGTAAAATTTGGTCATAGTAATCAAATAGTCGATGACGTTATCCGGTTTCCAACAATAGGAAAAATGTACTGCTAGGCCTAAGGCACTTCTACGATCATTTTCTATACGAAAGGTGACTTATAACATATTTTTCAAGATTTTTGTCTATATAAAAATGTTATCTAGTATCAGAGTTTCCTAAATAAAAATACTTTTAAAGACAATATGAAAGTTGCTTTCCAAGACATTTTTCTATATGGTGTGTCTTTTAAGATGCTTTTTTCTATGAAAAGTGTCTTCTAACGCGTTTTTCTATATGCCTTTTAAGGCGCTTTTGATGATTTTATGTATGAAAAGTGTCTTCTAAAAAGCTTTTCTATATGAAAAGTGTCTGCTAAGAAACTTTCCTCTATGAAAAGTGTATTCAAGAACTCTTTTGTATGAAGTTTATTTTATAAGACGTTTTTCTTATATAAAAAGTGTCTTCTAAGACGCCTTTCTAAGTAAAAAGTGCCTTCTAAGACGCTTTTCTATATGAAAAGGGTTTTCTAAAACGGGTTTCTGTACGAAAAGTGTATTTTAAGACGCTTTTCTGCATGAATGAATCTGCATTTCTATATAAAAAGTGTCTTCTAAGACGCATTTCCATGTGAAATGTGTCTTTTAAGACGCATTTCTATATAGAAAGTGTCTTCTAAGACACTTTCCTATATGAAAAGTGCCTTCTAAGACGTTTTGCTAAATGAAAAGTGTCTTCTAAGACACTTTGCAATATGAAAAGTGTCTTCTAAAGCGGTTTGCTATATGAAAGGTGTCTTATAGGACTCTTTTCTATATGGAAAATATCTGTTAAGACGGGTTTCTCTATGAAAAGTGTCTTCCTATATTCCTTTATATAAATGTCTTCTAAAACGCTTTTCTATATCAACAGTTCTTCTAAGACGATTTTCTATATGAACTGTTCTTCTAAGATGCTTTGCTATATGAAAAGTGTCTTCTAAAACGTTTTTCTATAAGAAAGGTGCCTTCTAAGATGTTTTCTATATGAAAAGTGTTTTTCAAGACGCTTTCATATATGAAAAGTATCTTCTAAAGCGTGTTTCTATATGAAAAGCATCTTCTAAGACTCTTTTCTATATGAAAAGTGTCTGCTAAGACGTTTTTCTGTATGATAACTGTCTTTTAAGACACTTTTCTCTATCAAAAGTGTCTTCTAAAATGCTTTTCTATATGAAAAGTGTCTCCTAAGACGTTTTTTATATGAAAATTGTCTTCCAAGACGCTTTTACATATGAAAAGTGTCTTCTACGACACTTTTCTGTACAAAAAGTGTTTTCTAAGACACTTTTCTGTACAAAAAGTTCCTTCTAAGACGCTTTTCCGAATGAAAGGTGCATTGTAAGACTTTTTTTTTTTTTGTATGATATATGTCTTTTAAGACGCTTTTCGGCCTTCTAAGACGATTTTGATGATTTCCTATATGAAAAGTGTCTTCTGTGTCTAAGCATGCCTTAAGACCTTTTTCTGCGTAAAAAGTGTCCGCTAATACAATTTTTCTATATAGAAGGTGCTACTCACGATACAAAAATTACCTTTTGAGTCAATTTCTCACATGAAATTATTCAAAAATATCTTTCGGGAAACTGTTCTTTAAAAAAAAGGTTACAACACACTTTTTTTACTTTTATTTTTCTATATGACAGTTTTCGGCATAAAATTTGTTTTCTGCACGAAAATTGTTCCCAGGATAGTTTTGTATTTGAAAGGTGCTTTCAAAGCACTACAGAAAGAGAATTCTATGATAATTTCCCGTATGAAGAGTGTATTCTAAGACACTTCTCTATGTGTAAAACATATATACATATAGTGTCTTGGAAGAACATACTTTTCTATAGTATGTGAAACTTTTCTTTTATATTTCTTCCAAGACACACGGGCAATGTTGCAATTTTTCTATAGGCAAAGTGTTTTCCTTTACTATGGAAGCCATTATCATTTTGTTGTCCTTTAACTCAAAGAAGTATATCTAGCCGACAATTTCGGTGAAATTTTAATAAAATCTTCTAAACTTTTTCAGTTTTCCACCCATTGTGCAATGCGGATGCTAACCCATATGTTGCCTCTGCTGCTCATGACAAAGATCAGGCATTGTTTTTACTCAAATCAAAAATTGCACGCTCGAAAACTATTTAGATCAGCGGAGCAAGTGCAAAATAATTTACGAAATATTTAGACAAATACAAAGTTGAAAAATCCATAAGATTTCATGTTGCACATCATGCAATCTTATGGATTGTGCGTCTGTGTGTGTGTGTATGTGTGGGTAAATATTAAGATTGTTACTAAACAAATAAACAGCAGGCAGTAACAATACGAGTGTACCCGGAGCTTTTACTTAGTATAGGTAAGTAGTCTACTGCAAAGTGCAACAGAATGAACATCATCATCATCATCATCAGCTTTGCATCATCTAAAGCGGCCACGGTAACAATAGAAAATTGTCCTTGTTTTGTTTGTGTCATAAATCTGTAGAACACAACAACCACAACTGTCAGTCTTTATTAAAAATCATGGTTGCTTGACATTATTATGCACTGAGGTATACATCCCCTCTCTCCCTCTGTCGCTGGCTGTCTCCCCCCGCTTCTTCCTCTCCCTTTACTAAATTCATTTATCATCTGGTTTCTTAGTATTCATTAGAAGGAAGAGGTGTGAGTATGGTTTCTAAACATCGTGTCAACACAGGCAGAGTTGTATCTTTGGGCAAAATCAGTTTAGCACTTTCGTTGTTGTTGTGTTTTCGGAATCCTACGGCCATTGACGATCTTTCTACTTGTTGAAGGGGTGGGGTTTGTTGCATTGATACGTTGTAATGTAATGTGATTTTGTTGAAATAATTTATGCAATTTTCGTGCTAATTAGTTTTATGTCTAAATCATAAAATTTAGCACAGATTTATAGCAGCGTTTGTCAAGCGACAAATTCTTAGCTAATTGTGTAAAAAAAAAAACAAACGCTTTAAAGGAAAAGGCAATCAAAATAAAGCGTCACTTCATTAAGAGGCTGTTAGTTGTGGAAAATATCATATGGATTATGGGAAAATGTTATGCTTAAGTTGAAAATACTGCGTATGGCAACTTATGATCTCGTAAAAGTAGCGTCTATACTATGAGCTGAAATTTAAAACTTTTGTAAAGAAACTAGTTATCGAAAGCGGGTACTGTAAGTTCAAAAACTATTTCTAATAATTTTAAAATTTATATTTAAAATTTCAACATCATGGGATGAACTGTTTAGGTGTCTACATCTAACATACAGACAGATATTGCTATTTATGTGAATACTATTAGACATTACATTTACCCCCGAAACTTCCAGCAGCCTATATGTATACGATATGTAGCAGTATCCAGTCGATGAAGTGGTACAGTTGTTATCGCCCCTTGTACATAAACATCAAGGGTTTTTTGTTATGCATATTGATGTTTTTAATGAGAGAAATTTTTCTTGTTAGAAGTGGCTTCCCATGTACTTTCCTATATGAAATGTGCCTTCAAAGCCACTTTTTAATACTAAAGTATTTTCCAAGACATTTTCCATATAAAAAGTATCCTCCAGAAAATGTTTCTACATAAAAAATTCCCTGTAAGAAATTTTGGAAGGTGTTTTGTCTTCTGTATATCTATCCACACATTTTTTTTTAACCAAAACACGACAAAACAAACAACAAAAACGTATTTCCCGTATCATTTTTTTTTTATAAAACGTGTTTTAAATTAATTTTTTCTTTCAAATAATCTTTTCTAATTGAGAAGCAGCTGCTCCAATTCTTTTTTAAATAAAAATAGCACCTGTTAGAAAATTTTCTATATAATAGTTCGATTGCCAATAGTCTTCTGTCCTTTTTGGCCAATTTTGCCAAATGTTCTAATTTTCTCACTGCAAGTTCGCGACGTATTCTCTGTTTTTTAACTCTAGCGATATTTTCGTTCTTGTTCTAAGTTCTTGTGACCTAAGTCCTTTAACAAGAGACAACATATTTGTCCCCACAGGCTGTCGTTTATTACGACTTGCTCATAAGGAGGTTATGACCTTTCGTTTGTTTATATTTAAACTTGCATTCAACCTTTCCTTTTGTTACATTTAAATCTCTTTTAAGTTTGATATTTGAATTTGTACTTTTTATTTTCCTTCTAATGCTATAAATATCGTTGTGTGCAAACACATTAAGTTTACTGAGGCAGTTTTTGCTGTTAAAATGCGAGGTGAAGTGTCCTTTTCTTGTTGCATTTTTCTCGCTGTATACTTGGTTAGGGGAGTGGCTGACTTAGTGGCTTGAGGGATTGAGTGACTGGCTGACATTTTGTTGTCTTGATAGTGCTACAGCTACAGCTGATGCAGGTGATTTTATAGGCCACAAAACTTTTAAGTGTCCTTCCTCCAAGCTCAAAGAGTAATTGTTAATGTTAATTAAATGCAAAACGTATATTTTTAGTTAATAAATTAATAGGAAAGCATATTTATTTTGGTTTTTATAGTTTTAGGAAAATTTGTTTTTTTTTTGGAAGTTTAAATTAAATAAATTTGGTGGAAGGATGTTGTCCATGTTTTTTGAGAGTTTTGCCCAAATTTCTATAATTGTTTTTGCACTATTTTAATTTGTGTTTTATTTCAACATATTGTATTTCTAAAAGAAAATTGACAAAAGATAGAAGAAATTATTGATAGCAACATTAACTTGTTGAGTTGTTTGTTGAAGAAATTCAGTTTGAGAAGACCGTCTTTTAGATGGGTTTGTCCTAATTCTTCTATATACAAGTAAATACTCGAATATATCTGTCCGCATATTCTGCATACACTTCAGACCACTTATTCCATTTCAATGAAGTACTATCAAGTTACTGTTCATATATCGGTGATAGTTTCCAAACTACAATACAACACTGTGCTACATACAACACTATAATATTAAGTATAAGCTGAAGATTACTTTCTGTTAACAAAAATTTCTGTTATTTTGAAGTTTGCAATATAATTTACTGTTTAATTTTCCGTTTTGCTATGATTTTTCGACTTTGATCAAAAAATCGTCAGTTTTTTCTCAACAAAAGTATGCTAGAATTATGTAAAAATATTTGCTTTACAGTCTGTATGTGTGTTCGGTATAAGCTCATCCCATTCAGATGAATTATAGATTTATATAAATATATTTGTGAGTCTGTGTGTTCAGTATAAACTTCTAAACCACCCGTTCTATATTCCACTCCAAGATAAAACGTGGCCAAGTTGTTGCTATATAACGTTAATAGCTTCTAGAGTAGCGCAAATAATATATGTATACTATAGGTGGCGCTGTATTCATTTTAATTAATAAAGTTTACGGGTGAGCTCCAATTCTCTGAACTAAAGCTTGAATTTCAAATTACTTTTCCGCTAATTCAATTGACACTTCATTGTCTATTTTTGCTTTTTATGTAAACATTTTAGCAGTATTGTTTCCTTGTTTTATTCGGTCTTTCTAATTCATTTAAAAAATTTTCTGATTTTTCTAAAAATGAGAGAAAAGAGTCTGTCTGCATGTTCCGCATAAAATTCTATACTACTCACCACATTTGTTTGAAAAGTGGGTAGGCAGCAATCAACCAGAATAGTACAAATACTATACGAGAGGTGTCGGGCGACTCAAAATTAATAAATATAACTTTCCCTTTATCTTTACACGACTGTATAATGCAAGATATATATCGTAAATCATTTTTCTGGTAATATGATATATTTGCAATGTTTATTTTTGTTATCTTTTTTTGTTTAATTTCTATTTAATATTCTTTCTATTTTGAGAATTCAATTAAAAGATCTTCTAATTTTCTCCTTAAAATCGTGCCAATATTCTAAAACATAAAAGCCTAAGAATCTGTCCGTGTGTTTTATATAAGCTCCTAGACTACTCATCTCATTCCGACGAGACATGGGCAGGTTGTTGCTTACATGTCGGGTATGGTTTGGAGAATAGTACTAATAATAAGCGACAGGTGGTGCGCCAGTCGTTTCAATTAATGTAATATGACTTACTGGCGAACTGAATACAGCCGAAGAAAATAAGATGTACAATGCAAATCATGCCTATAATATTTTACTTTTTGTCTGTTTTTTATGATTTTCTCTTTATTATTTTTCTTGTCTGCATCAATATTTCCTGTTTAAGTTTCCTCGTATCTCTGATTTTGCGAATTCCATCATAAAATCATATGAGTTTTCGTTAAAAATGTGCCAGAATTATCTAAACAATTTTGCCTTAGTGACCTAATGTTGTTCTCTTATGGCTTATTTGTTATTGTTTTAATAATTATGCATATGTTGTTGCCGTTGCCGTTTCATTGCATAAACAATAAAAAACGGAAATTAAAGATTTCGATTACAGACAACAGCAAAGAGGAGGCACGCGTTGATTTAGTGAAATAAGATGTGCACGTTGTGGAAGAATCATAGTTCGGTGTAAAAGTGAATGCATGTAAATTGTAATGTTGTAAATGTTGTTTGAATTTCAGATTTAGCCGGAATTTACAAGACATCTTAAAACAGGAAACCAATTTTCCTACTTAGTTTTACGCCGTACACTTTTGTTAGCTACTGTAAGAGTTGGTAAAATTATATGCCTGAATTTTTATGAGTTTTTCAAATTGTTATGCTTAAATAAATTTATTTATTGCCATAAATTTTTACATACGCTTGCAGAAAATTTGTTGTAAAAATTTTGAAGGAAGTTATTGAATCATTTGCGCTACAAATATTTTGTGTTTGAAAAAAGTTTGAATATTTATTCTGACAAATCTCAGTATTAAGTTTTAAACAATTTTTCAGTAATATTAGATTGACTGGCTGTAATGGAATATCTGCTGTGATAAGTTTGACAAAATTACAAATTTGATTTTGATATTTGGCGGCCAATATTGAACCAGACCGTGATGATGGTCATTCATGTATTCCTTTAATCGCCACTGTCAGTGAGTTATCTTGCAATGAAATGTTGGAAAATGGGACTAAGTATGCGATTTTTTCTACCCATCCTAATATTACGATTGTATTTTGAAAAATAAACTAATATAAACTTTTATTAGAGAATCTTAAACCTGTTTTGGGATAGATTGCGTTGCTTTTAGTTTAAGAAAAAGTCTACAGAAATTATACCAAAAAGGCCACAAAAAATTTACAAAATTTGGCACAAATATCCATAAAGATTGTTTGAATTATGTTAATTAGTAGGATCAACAATCTAAAACTGAAGTCAGTTTGGAAATCTGTAAATGTATGTATGTAAGAATAGACTACTTAACTAGCTTCAGACTTACTTACTTACTACTTAATTAGCTTCAGAAGTAGATTGGCTCAGAATGAATTTCAAACTTAGACCCATATTTAGTGTGCCTACTTAGTGTGAATTTGCAGGAATAATTTTAACTTGACGAATGATAATTTTGCTACTTTCCAGTCTACAGTCTATTTTAGTCTCGTAACTTTAACAAATTGGTGGTTTACTTTACAGTACGGTTAAATTGGATGTTTTTTTATATACATATATCTAAAAACATTTGTTTGTCTGTATATTCTACACTGTATTTTTTAGTAATTCGGTGAATGTTTCCGAAATAGTGCAATTAATATGCGATAGATGTCGTCCTATTGATTTCTAATATATATGAGCAATCTATGGAATGTAAACAATTTTATAAAGAAAAACAAATTGTTTAAAGCTCTTTTCTTGTAATACCAACAATGTGTCTAGGAATGACAGGTGGTCTTCAGGTGTAGAACAGAGCAGAAAGTTATTCCATTGCTATGCAATCTTTATTTACGATCAAATTACTTTAGTGGATTCCAGCAGATATTTCGAAAGTTTTTATAAAAACGTTGTTTTGTATCGGAGGGGGAATAAGGACCATTCAAAATACGGTTTTATTATGTTCAGTTCAAATAATACTGTCAGTGTTATGCATTTGTATTGCATCTAAATTTAAATTGTTTTTAGAAAATCTCTTTTTACATCGTTCCCTTTTTCTACACCAACATTTTGCCATATGAAACGAAATAATAATAAGCAGACTATATTGAGTTTATTTAGATATTTATTTTCTTTTTTATTTTACCAAAATTTTGAAAATATTTCGCTTTTAAGTTTGTCAATTTTCTATTCAATGAATGTAAATTAGATGTGTTTGTGTGTTAACATTCCAATGCAAAAAAAATGTTCGTAATGTATAGAAAGCACATAAGTAGGTAAAGATTTATAAAATAGTACAATTAACGCATCATAGGTGGCGCGAGTTATTCGGGCATTGAAATTAGCGGTATATAAGTGGCGTGTTGCGAAAATTTTAGTTTCAACTTATTTTTGATATTACTCTGTAGTTTTTTTTTTTTGAATACTGACTTTTTTTTATTAATTGAGATAGGAATCAGTTTCGTTTACATATGATTAGCAAATAGGCTCCATTTATATGGAATCGATGTCAAGAGATTAGTTTCTTTTATGAATATTTCCAAAATATGGATAATTTGGAATTAAAATAACCGTTAAAAATCATTATTTTCTCAACTCAATTCATTGTATAGGTGTTCGGGACTAAAATAGCTAATATATCCTTATCGAATATTTTTAAAGGATATCAATATAGCTTAATATTCAAATATTTTTTTTCCAACGATTTTAGATTCGTTTTTATTGGCACTTTTCTCATATCTGAAATAACTTTCACATTTTGTATTGGAACTTTTGATTTGTTATGAAAATATCTGTGAACTGGAGGATTTACAGCATGAGTTTTAGTGCAATAGAAAAGTGAGGGAGAGTACATTAAAGCGAAAGATGAGTGCTTATGTGAGGAGAATGCGTTTGCTATTGCTATCACTGAATGTGTTTTGATGCCTTACTTTTAGACATATTTCTGGGAAGTTAAGGTAACTTAGAAGAACGTTTCCTTGAGCGAATGGAAATATTGTTTCTTTGTACCACCCACATATCGTACATGCCATACAATCCGTTCCTTTAAATGATACTAAATGTACTTTATGGTGCTACACTTCACAGATAGTTAACACACCATCCTTTTGGCTCATTTCACTTACTCAATTTTCACATTGTACAGATGTCTATGTAGTATCGGCCACAATTTCGTTTCATTTCTTCTCATTGTAATGACCGACATTTTGCCATTCATATTGCTAATAATTCAAAATATTTGAGCTGTTGCTAAGTAGCTGCATGGCTGTGAGCTTGTGTGAGCGTAAGTGCATGCATTTATGATCACTTTGCGAGATTTTCGTTATACAATTCAGATTCCTTATGGCTACATTTACAAGCTAACAGATTTCAATCTGTAAAAGCGCCGCCACCGTCAACTTTGTTTTTTCATTCAAACTCGTGTATACAAATAATGCAACGAGAATATCTAATTGTTTAGAAATTCTATATGAAATGATCTTTAACGATTTGCCGGTAAACTAAATGAAATAATATTTCAAGCATATTTGCTTGGTGTGTTTGCATAAAATTTCATTTTGAAATGCTTATTTATAATGTCATGAATTGTATAATTGTGTGTGTGTGTGTGTGTGTGGGCCCATTAACATTATGCGCAAATGCTTTTGGTGCTAATTAAACACGCTTTATAAATATGGCAAACAGTTTTCAATAATTAAACACGCAGGAAAATCATAAAACCTCGACGAATTTATTACAGAGAACACTTAAGGAGAATTACGATGGCAAATTCGTAAGAATGACAATTTAGTTAAGAATGTTAATAAATTTTCATCTATGAAAATATAATGTTTCTATGCTAATTACACAAAAAGTTTGTTAAATTTGTTGAAAACTATGAGGTAACAAATTGAATCCGTACCACGATTTCTACTATGCAAATTTAGCACAAATATGTAAATCATTGTCAATGACAGAATATAAATAAATAAATGTCACCTACAATAAGCGATTGCTTTGAAGATGATTTCATATGAGAAGGGAGCACCCACCTTTACGGCAATGATGCATTTGTCACCATTGCTATGCCATCATGTAAGAAACTTGAAACTAGAAACTTGTATTAAACTACAAGATGTAAAGCCTATGAGTAAGCCCACATTGGATTTGGTTCATTTTATCTAAATGACGTATTCTTTGGAAGTAATCTGCATTTAACGACAACATAAAATTAAATAGCCGAAACTTAACAGCATAAGTAAATGTTGGCGGTAAAAAATCGCTCAAAAGGGCTATTATTTTGAAATGTTATCGCTTATAAAACGACCTTTGCAATGGAAACTTTTTGATCATAAGTTCCCTTTTAAACGACAGAAATCATTAGCCTAAATAAGAGTTCGTTGTTGTAGGGTTTTTTTTAATGAAAATATTGACTAAATAAGAGATTTATCACTGCAGTTTATTTATTTTACCCTAAAATATATTTTTCAAAATTTCTATAAATAGAAAAATGTAAAGTAATGTTTATGTCCTTAATTTGAGAAATATTTTCCCACCTGTTTCAAACATAATAGTTTATAAAAGAGTACAATTTATGTGGGATAGATGGCGCTCAATAACTTTGTTTTCTACATGATTTATAAACAATGGATTTACGTATGAGCTATAAATTATTATATAATATAACGCATATGCTCCAAATATCTTTCCGCTTATATAACGACTTTTTGCCATGGAAACTTTTTGATCATAAGTTCCCTTTTAAATGACAAAAACCATTAGCCTAAATAGGAGTTCGTTGTTGGAGATTTTTTTTCATGAAAATATCTTTCCGCTTATATAACGACTTTTTGCCATGGTAACTTTTTGATCATAAGTTCCCTTTTAAATGACAAAAACCATTAGCCTAAATTGGAGTTCGTTGTTGTAGATTTTTTTTCATGAAAATATTGATTAAGTAAGAGATTTGTCACTGCAGTTTATTTATTTTGCCCTATGATATATTTTTCAAAATAGCTTAATATTTATGTCACATAAAGTTACTTCTATTCTACAGTATAAATAGAAAAATATAGAGTAATGTTTATGTCTTTAATTTGAAAAATACTTTTTCCACCTCTTTCAAATATAATAGCTTATAAAAAAATACAATTTATGTGGGATAGATGGCGCTCAATAACTTTGATTTATACATAATTTATAATATAATGATTTACGTATGAGTTATAAATTATTCTATAATATAACGCATATGATCCAAATATCTTTCCGAGTAACATCCGCGAGTCCAGTGTGCCAGTGAGTGGTTGGTTATTTGAAATTCTATTAAAATATATAAAAATCCCGTAACTACATCAGTATGCTATATTTTATTAAAAATCTTTAATAACAATTTGAGGCATCATTTCCGGAGAAGCGATCTTGCCAAATGCTTTGTTTCAATACGTTTTGTGTCATAAAACACCGATGTTACATATCACGAGCCTTTCAAAATCAAAAGTCTCCCATCAATCATTTAATTCATAAGTAATTTTTTCAAAAGTAAAAAGATTTAAAAAATAATAAAAAAAATTATAACAATATCATACAAAATAACAATTCTTTACATTCATTTTCAAGAGATGATTTCTTTTAAATAAATAGTGCTTTTCTTCTAGAAAAGCACTATTAAATCCTAAAAGATCTTCTCTTGAGTTGAGTTGCCTTTAACAAAAATAATGTGAACTGTGACTGTATTTAGTAACAATCTACACTCGCTCTTAGAAAAATCTTGTAAGTTTGTTTAAATTGTTTATACATCAAATAAATATCTTATCATGTCTGTGTGTTCGATACAAACACAAAAATCGATCTGTCAATAATAATTAAGTATTGACCAATTATTGCTAACATATTTGCAATAGCTTACAATTACATATTAATATTTGAAATCACGATAAACGACTCTCAGGATGCATAGAAAATCAGGCACGCCACCTGATTCTGTGTGGTTCAACAGTTCGCAATGAACCTTCTGAAAGTTTTTACTTACGCAACTGTGATAATTTCTATAATCAATGTCAGATGAATGTGGTGATTGAACCAAGTCAAATGAGTGATTTATTTTCGTATGTGAGCACTTTACCGTATTGGGTTGAAATGAGTAGAAGAAGGGACAATATTAGGGTATTTCCTGCAAATATTTTAGCTAACATACTAAAATGAAAACGGGTGTTAGTTTGTAACATTTCTTCCAGAAAATTGACCAAACATAAAAATTTCTTATAGAAAAGCAGGGCTGAAAGTACTTCCGGATTATCGTTCAAGTTAAAAACATTTTGCATTTTGCATGTAGGGTACAATTAAAAATTGGATTATTAATATGGATAATACACAGTTTGCTGCTGACACATTGACTCAACATAATTAATGCGATATTTCTTTCATGATATAGCTTTCTCACTGACAAGTTTATTTTAGGCAAGTTTATCATAATTGAAATCTTGCCAGAGAATGCAAATATTTTTCATATACAAAAGCATGGAAAATGGACATTTTACCAAATACAAAATTATATTTTAGAAGATATATTTTATTTAAAAATTTTCCCTCCGAAAAATTCACTCTGGGCAAATTACCAATTTTATAAGATGAGCTCCCTAAATCGAAATTTGTATGAACAGGTTTATCTAGGGCAGAAATTTTTATCCGGAGCAAGTGATTTTTGGGACAATTGTACCAAATAGCTGTATATGAACAATAATGTCGGTTATAGATTTCTGGTAGAATTTGCTTAAGTGAAGGTTTCTGCACTAGTACAATTAATGCACGATAGGTGGCGACAAGAAATAAAATAATATAAATAGCAGTTCAGTCTGATTCATATTGTTGCTCAAGGCTCAAAAGTCATTCTGCCAAAATAGATATTTTGGAAAGAAGAAAATAAAGTATTTTGAGTTAACATTTCGAAATATTGTGCATATAAATAGCATAGTATATTTTCAT
Organism: Philornis downsi; assembly: GCA_019455685.1. NCBI lineage: Eukaryota > Metazoa > Arthropoda > Insecta > Diptera > Muscidae > Philornis > Philornis downsi. The sequence goes on from JAHXMU010000009.1 coordinate 5,331,745, forward strand.
TCAAAATTTACATCTACTTATACATTGGTGGTGGTTTTAACAGTGAGAAAGCAAACATTGTAAATATACATATTATTGAAATAAGCTATATATACAGAATGTGAATCACACCAAGTATGCAAAACAGAAATGATTTTTTAGAAATTTTGTTGTAAACCGATCTTCCATTCAGATTTCCCCCAAAGTTAAATACTACTACCTCCGAAATTATCATTGATTTACAGCCAAGAATTCACAGAAGTTTCATAGTAACAGTTTGAACGATAAAAGAAATTGTACGTAACACACAGACACACATTTGCTATATAGCAAATTTTCATACATAACGATCCTCAAATAAGAAGAAAAACTTATCCTTTCATACCGGAATTAAAAAGCCTACAATTTTTGTGATTGTAACATCTTTTCTTTACAAATAGTTAACAAATTGTCTGGAGTACGTTGACCGTATTAACTAATTTTGCTCATAAAATCTGTTCATTGTTTCCTTTGTTGGCTACTGGCGCAATTTGCATTCGTCCCCACACATCTGTCATATCCTGTCTTGTGTGTCTCCAATGTCCCCATAAATCTTTCGCAACTCAACATAAGATCACTGGCAATAATTTTTCTTATTTTGCTTTTTGATTGATGTTGAGATTTGTGGCATTTTGGCTGCATATCTGGCTTAATCAAATATCACAAAGTAAACGGGTTATTTACAAAATTACACCATTTTGTGGGTGGATTTTGCTGCTCTGTGTTTGTCTTGAAAATTGCTTTATGGCTGGCGGATATTTAACAACATTTTCGTTTAGATCGTGCGGTTTTTGTTAACGCTTGACACACAATTTGCCTATGGTTTAAACTCGAGTTTTTTGACATAAAGATTACTTCACATTTTTTGCTTTTTTGGGAAATGGACTGTAGAAGATGATTTTGGTTTTAACATTTTATGAAGAGATTGATATTTACATACGTTAAAAGTTTGCATGACCTTTTGTGCTAAACTATTTAGTTATAAACAATAAATTCCAGAATATTAAAGAAAGAAAAACAACGAAATTACTATAAATAAACTGTTAACAAAACTTCGTACTGATTTATCATAATTCTTGTTAACATAAAAGCGGACTTGAGGCACCTGTAATTAACGGACAATTCTTGTTAACATTGTTAAATTTAACAACAATTCACAGATAATTGTTAACAGAAATTACTACTATAGCGCAAGATTTAATTTATGCAAATTTTGTTAATGGAAGTAAGAAAACAAAATATTTTCATGATAGCTAAAGACTGAAGCTATGATAGGTATGAGGAAAGAACTAACCTGTAGGGCGTTTAGAAAATTAATAAATGAGTTTTGCCATAACGCACAGACAGACAAAAAAATGGACAGATGGTAATAGATATAGAGATTTATTGATTGGTTATGGTAAGGCAGTCGTTATAAGGGCTAAACTTATACATAGACTACCATTTCTTAATTATTGACATATCCCGCAATAAGCCAGTCTCAGTTTAGTTAGGTTTAGCGAAATCAAAAACTCTTTGAAGGGCAAACGGTTTGTACTGGCCACAATAAATGTGTTAAACAAATATTGAGTTAAAGGTAAAGGTAACGGCATTTACATAGACATTTTGTATTTGGTTGCTAATAAATAAATCAAATGTATCGACTAATTTATTCACAGTTTTACTTTGAAGTTTGAAGTTTAGACAAAAAAAAAATATAGAATATATATATATATATATATATATATATATATATATATATACATATTCTGAAATAATATATTTCAGAAAAGAAATACATACATATATAAAGTTCGTGTACACTGCAATATTATGCTCAAATTCACAGCAATCGTCCCTAACAAGCTGTTAAAAATATTCGTCCAAATGAAGCTTTTGTGATAAGATTTTCGGGAAAAACATTCATTTTGAATTTTTTTTACAGAATTGCTTAATTGGAGAAAATATCCCATAACAAAATCTTCTAAAGAATACTTTTCTTTAAATATTCATTGGTATTGGTAAGAAAACGTTTTGAAGGTATCTTGTGCCACCTATAGCACGTTAATTGTACTATGCTAGAGAGCATTTGCGATACGATAGAAAAGTTCGATAGAAAATTGCTTAATTGGGAAAAATATCCCATAACAAAATCCTCTAAAGAATACTTTTCTTTAAATATTCATTGGTATTGGTAAGAAAACGTTTTGAAGGTATCTTGTGCCACCTATAGGACGTTAGTTGTACTATGCTAGAGGACATTCGCGACACAATAGAAAAGTTCGATAGAAAATTTATGACCCACTGACATCTTCAGCAGGGTATATGAAAACTAACTTAAGCAGATTGACATTTTGTTGATTTCTTGCTTTTATTTACAGATTAAAGTAGCTGACGCCGCCAAGTTGAGAACACATTTTTCTATCTATATTTATAGGTTTATCATAATGCTTTAAGTGTTGACATACTTAATGAAAGAAATGCCAACATTTTAAATAATTATTGTCGTTTTTTATTGTTTTATGTTATTATATAATTGACATTATTATGATTATGATTATTATAACTATAATTCTTATTGATTTGCATTATTATATTTATGGTTTGGCTTTGAGAAACTTTTATACGTCGAAATTAATTTTCTCAATTTTTTTCGTTTACATGTCAGTAGTGTTACCTGTAAATATTAAATCATGATATAAGTTTTTATTTTTTTAAATTAGCATATGGGAGTTCATACGAAAAATTAGGCATACCGACTTAAGATACCGTATGTGAAGCCTAAATGTTCCATATACATTATATATATTGTGGAAAATAGATCTGGAAACTATTGTTTATCATTGTACATCTCTAGAACTCTTGACAGTCCCACTTTTAAGTACTATATATGAAATACCGATTGTGTTGATTCTAAGAAAAAACAGATTCAGAAATATTTGTTTGTTTCATTAATCCCATGCATTAAACATCGAAGCAAGGTCAAATCTGTGAGCTCAGTTTGTGAAATAGCGAAAATTTATTTCTGGTAGAGTTGGTTCAAAAATGAAATTCGAAATTTAAGAACAAATTTTTTTCTGGAACAATTTGCTGAAAGGAAACCTGGTCAATACTGAGTTATTTGTGAAAAAATTGATTTGGGTATCTGTTTCTATATGAAAATATTCTGTTTTCTGAAACAAATAATTTACACAATTTGTGGCCAAGTTAACCTCATGAAAAGAAAAACATTCTAATAAAACTTTGAAAGAACTGGTTTTCTGTAAGAAAAATGGACTGCGTATAAAGTAAAATGAAAACAATTGGTTTAAGTAACAATTTCTAGTAAACAATATACTCGAGCTTTAGAAGTCTCAGAATTTGTTCTTATATATTATGAGCTCTATTCATAAATACTCATTAAAGGTTTACGTATAAATCAAATAAAAAATAAATAAAATTAAATCGTATAAACCAAAAATTTGTTCAAAAATTCAATAAACTATTATAAATACTGTAGGGTCGTATTTTCTTTAATGTATTTTTTGTAAAGAAAGTTTTTGGCACAAAAATTTTCATCTATCAGATAGATGTTATCAGAAATATTTCTACAAAATGAACTAGTTTTCGTAAGAAAAATAGACTGCATAAAGAATGAAGTGATAACAATTGTTTTAAGTAATAATTTCTAGTGAAAAATTTACCTAAACTTTAGATATTTAAAAATTTTGTTTTATATGTTATGAGTCTTATTCATAAATTCTCACTAAAGGGTCATGAATCAAATTTCCATAGAAAGAAAACAATTTTCGAACACTCAATAAATTATGATGAATACGACCCTGCATGTATATTTTTTGTAAAGAAAGTTATTGGTACTAAATTTGTCATCTATTAGGTAAATTTTACCAGAAATATTTCTAGAAAAGGCAGGTGTTCTTACAGTTTCAGTAGTAGAAATGTCACAAAGTTTGGTCATAACAATCAGGTGTGAATACAAATTTCATATGATTTCATTTAAATGCTTTTGCAAATACTTAGTCATTGCTAATACTTAGTCATTGCTTGGGTTATAACTTAGTTGCTGTTATCAAAGTTATCAAATATTTTTCTTTAATTATTCTATAACTAGGTTATTTTCTGCTATTTGTAGTCTATGACTTCATCACAGCTGGCGACAACACTCTTTTTGCATGTTATAGCTGCTGCATTTGATATCACATTCGGTCCGTACTAATTTCCATAAAATGTTATAAAACATCTTAAGTACTCTCAGTGGCGAAACAAGTAGACAACATGTGTTGCATCACCAATGATCTATTCCACAAATATGTCGCGCGGTGGCAGTTATTGGGTTCACTTGTTACGGTGGCTGTCACCGGCCTGACAAAATGCCACAAACGTGAGGATCCACAATGAGGAGGATGATGATTATGATGATGATGATGATCATGATGACAATCATTGCTCATCGTATAACTAGGGAGAGTAAAACTGCCGCAGCAAACAAATCATTTGCATATGTTTGATTTTACAAATCAGTGTGTCTATTGAATATAATGAGATTTCCAGCTGATCTTGGAATTTGGCATGAAATCTCTTTAGACTAGAACACATGAGAGCTCAACAAAAAGCTGCTGGGTTTCAGTAAATGCATCTCTAAGCTGTATTTAGCTGTCCGTGACACAGTAAAGTTTTTCGCTTTCAAGTAATTAAGGTTTAATATTTATTAAATATGATTGAAAACTGTGCAAATTTTTCCCGCCAAGCTGATTATTATTATTATATATTAGCCGTCTATACTATGGAAATAGACGTCATGGTATTTCTATGGATTTGGATTTGATTGAGATCTGCTGTCAAACTAACGAATGAACATAATCAATCGCTTGTGCCTCAGGAAAATATGAACAATTCAAAATGTCAACTGTCAGATGAAGAAACGAAATAATTTTTCATAATACAGAAAAGTAACTTGAGTCTCAAGTAATGAAGTTTATCCTAAGTTGCGGTTTAATGGCTTGGTAAGTTGCCGGCGAACGTCGTTGGGCGCATTTGCAAAGTGATTGATTTGTATTTAATTTTCAGCCATTGTTTGGAAATCAATTTATTATACTTTAATAAAAATCAGGTAAGATTTGAGGCTGAAGAAAATATATTCTTTTAAATTATATAACCTTAATCGAAACAGCTCATAAACGGAAAAGTTCTGTAGACCATTGTATGGAAGAAGGATTCAAATAATTATTTTCCAGATCTTTTGTTAACATATACAAATACATATAGTAAGAACACCTTCATTATTTTTCCAATAGATGGCTTTAGAAATCTGTATCTAACGCTACAAAAGTATGATTGGGTTACGTTAGATGGCGTTAGAAAGGTAAGATTTCGTGCTTGCTTGCTTTAATGAAAGATGGACACCAGCAAAGAGAAAGTACGCCATATTTTACAATGTTTCTTCGATAAAGTGAAAATATCAAGCCAGGCTGTGGAAACTGTGAACAACGTCCATAATTCTGATGCAATAACAATCATTAATGCGCAATTTCGGTTTCGTGGATAGGGTTGCGGCAGTTTTGATGTCAAAGATACAGCACGCTCTGGAAGGCCAATTTTTAGAAATATCCAACAACTATGAAAGTTGTCAAGTCCGACCATTATGTAAGCTGTTTCCGTGGCCCAAGAGCTAAGAAAGATCATTTAGAACCACTTTAATAAGGCCGGACACAGAAAAAGGAAGCTCGTTGTGTGGGTGCCGAATTAAGGCAAAAAATCTTATGGACTGAATTTTCATAAGCACATTGTTGATGAATCGCAGCAAAATCGACCCATTTCTGTTGACGGAAAATGATCCATTTATGATAGGTCGAGATTGAATCGCAGATCAGAAAGATTTTATCTAAATGTATTGTTATCAAATGGATCGTTTGATGGATGGAATCGTCCAGAAAGGACCAGCTTTGGCTAATAGAGGGATTGTGTTTCATCAGGAGCTTGTCAGAAGCTCCGGGAGCTGGTCCGGGCCTATTAATTGTCTGTGGCAAATGATTCTGCTGGCAAAATTGCGACTCCAGTGAAGTTTATGAAAAGCGGCTATTATAGTAACTCTTTTTTTGCCAGAGAAATACTTTCAATCTGCCAACATTTTATCGACCAAAATAGTGCATGTTTGACAAATTCTAAATTTACAACATTTTTGCCTTCATGCAAAATTAATGGAGTTTTCTTTATTACAAAAAATTCAGGTTTCAGCAATGTACAAAAAACGGTAGTCATAGGAAAATAATTGAATTTCGTTAAGTTGTTTAACATGGCATGTACCAGAAGTAGTGGATTGATATAGCCCATTTACCGGCTATTACATGGTAAAATATTAGGTTGTGCTAAGTTTTAGGAGTTTCGTCAAGATTTAAAGCAGTTATTGCTATTACCATCCAGCCTGCAAGACAAACGGACGTGGCTTAGTCGACTTAAAATGTTTTTAAAACGTTTCCGCTTGGCTGTTACATTTTTGGCGGCGTCAAATTATATGCATCCTTATTCCTTCGGTGAAGTTTAATAACCAATTCAAAAGCATATTTCGTAGAGAATTCTATGCAATTCCCGCGTTTGCAATGAAATCTTGATCAGACATTGCTTATATACCTATACTTCCCATACTGGTGATAGTTTATATAATAGTACAACTAACGCACTAAAGATTGCGCTAGAGGCTTTCTATCAAATGCGATTTATGGCATACAAAAGCAAAAAGATGCCTGTGTGTGATGTAAATATTGTATTTAACAGAATTGCATCGAGTTGAAAAACGACAGAGGCAAATATTTACGAAAATACGTTTTAGGTGAAATACAGGAATTGAGATGAGAAAACTGGGCAGTAGATTGCCAGTAGTAATAAATTTGTATTATTTTATTTATATGGCATCCAATTCAGTTCAATTTTCAATACGAAAATTTGTTTTTGATAGAGCAATACAAGTCACATAAGAAAAAATTGTTTAAAGGAAAGCTACACAACAGATTTCCATAACATTCCTTTTTGGGAGGACAGTAAAGTTTATGATCAATTTGTTTCTAGCGGTTGAATTCCGTATTTGCATATTAATGGAAGTCACCAGCCTAATATTCCAGGGGAGTTACAGCCGAATTAGAAAGACATATGAAGCACAAGGTAAGGAGTGTAATAGGCAATAGTTGGATACTGAAATTTAGTATTATGATTGTTATGAATATTTAATGGTGGAGATCTTTTATTGTATTATGGAATTGGTGTCAGGGACTTTTTAGGAATGATTGTTTTATGGCTATAAATGAAGAAATATTCATAAAGACATTTTCCTTCTTTTCCTAAGAGAAAATCTCTAACTTTTCGAATCGATTTATCGAGTTTTATTACCGATATGCTAATGATTATGATATGCTTTAAGTAAAGGCTTAACGACAATTTAGCTAAAATCAACTGAATACCATGAAATTAAGCGACCATAAGCTGGCTGTGACAAATTTTAATGAAATTGTCTAAAGCATTTCATTACTGACTTCAGTAAAAATGTGAAAATTTGAATATTTTTGAGTTAAGATATCATATACGAGTATACTACTATCGTATACAGCTACAATTATAGTTATTTACAATAACAAAAATAACAAAATAAAATAAAATAAAAAGTTATTATTTCAATACACCATTTTATGACCGGCGACAGCATTAGCAACAGCCGCAGCAGTCGGAGAAGCAAAAGTGCAACAGTTAAAAGAGGCGGGCGATTGCCAGCGGCTGCTGGGGCAAAAGTCTAAATGAATTGAATTTAAATAGAAACGGGTGATGTCATTGTCAGCAAACACATGATATCACAAATGTAAACGTACAGCAACGAAAGAAACATTAAAATGTAACAAAAACACCAGCACCGCTGCACTCACATTTTTAACATCTACAATAAGGCAGTCAGCCAGCCGGCCATCTCTTGGCCTGCACTTGCTTTTTACTACAACTAATGGATGAGACGGTGAAATGAACACGACGACGAGAAATTTAAGAAAAAACCCAGCAGTTTACTAAGGCGGCGTCCATCTCTCATTTGCATTAGACCCTAACAAGACGATGATCGCCTGCAACAGCAATAGCAGCAACAGCATCAGCACAATTGCTTCTCAGGCTGCAGCAACTTTGGCTGTGTAACTGGCTATATATACTAGTATGCCATTACTATTTGAGATCATAGATGACGAAGTCGCTATGGTTGTAGCAGAAGACGGGGAAACAGCATCGGATACACGCCAATAAGTCAATAAGGCAGCAACAATGCGAAGGGAGGGTGTATCAAAAGTGATATAACCCAGCACAATTTGACAGATAACCAAATTTGCATCATAATGAAATAATAACAACATTTTCAGTTAAAGAGCAGAAAATAATTCCTGAAATCCTTTGCTTTCTACATTTCTTGTTAATTTGAATAGTGTAGAATAATATAAAAATGAATTTATACGTAGTTGAAAAACTTACAAACAATTTGCTGTTATTATTATATATCCTGCAAACTACCCCTGATGTAAAATCGCTATATTTTCATAGCTTTTATCAAAATCAGACTTACGGTGTAGGAGCCTATTTGAAACACAAGGACGGTTATGCACTGGCCATATGAATATATCAGAATTGATTGATTGAATATATATGGAAGTGTTTGAATTTCTTATGCTTCCAAACCGTTTGCATAAATAGAGGTTTGTACAAAGCAATGAATTACAGGAATTAAATTGTTTCTCTGTTATAGTTTCCTGGCCGAAAAGAGCCTGTACAAATATAATTTTCGTCTTTTTTAGTACAAAAATATAATTTTAAACTTTTTTTATGAGTAGGAGCCTACCCCGTAAGTCTGATTTTGCTATAAACTATGAATATGCATAGATTTTACATCAGGTGTGATTTAAGTGATTTGTGATTTGAGAATAAGTGAGGAGTACCAGCTGTATGGGCATTTAATAGACCTATAAGCGTTAATGGATTATGTGACAAAAGTATTTAGTATTGCTTTGCATGTATGTATGAGATTTCTCCTGTGGAAGTTGTTCTCATATTCAGTGAGCTTACACGTATTCTATTTTCAGAGTCCTTAAACAGGACCTACATTTACCAAACTTGTGGTTTACTCAACAAATCAAAATGTTTGTAGTACACACCGCTCAAAAAGTAATAAGTGGCTGAACCCAGCATCGTGGGAAGAATAGTCGCATGTAATAAATATCACGCCACGATAGGTCACAGGAGACTAAGGATAGGGATACAGAAATAATTCCTGTAACTCATAGTTTTGTTATGTTCGTGCTATTTATGCTCATGGTACAGAAGAATATCAAATATGCTTTGAAATTATTATGTATAGGTAAATGACTCTTATGTCACTTATCGTAAATTAACATTACTATTCTATAATCAATCCCTGATGTGGAGTCTGGATTTGTTCTTATTTTTATCACAGTCTGTTTATTATTAGAGATGCCTATACGAAACACACAGACAGTTACTCAATTGACATATTTGTTAAAAAAAAAATAATTAAAAATTAGTGCTATTAAAACGTAAAAAAGCAACAATATAAATCGAGTTGTTGTATGAATTAACTGACAATAGAAATAGGAATCAGGATACAAAAATGTAATCCTTTGGTCATTCAATATTTATGCGTAATAACGCTGCAGCGGAAACTATCCCAGATATGTTATCTAAATCTATAGAAATAAGAGCGCCACCTACTGCGAATTTATAGGACTATGTTAGAAACTGTTGCAGGTATATATTTTATGTATAGCTAAAGTTTAATTGTAATCGGTTTAGTAGTAAAGAAATTTATGCAAAACACACAGACAGTATTTTAATAAAGCATTAAATACTTAATTTAACAGCGATCCATCATAACTGAGCTGTAGTAAAACACTTCCGGCCAATTAGTATCAGACTCATTCAAGAATGGCAAAATCTTCTAACTACGAATACAACCTAAAATTTTTGCTGGGTATTACATTTTCCGCTACACGCAAATATGCACACACACACACACACACCTTACGAGTTCAGAGGTATTGGAGAATAACTAAAGCAATTCCCAGCACTATCAGCTGTATTGACACAGAATTTAACATAGCGTCATTATGACTCTATTAAACGTCGATGTCCACTGCTGTCAAACTTAATAATTGTTGTGACTGTGTCTGGGTCTGTGAGTCTGTTATAAGTATATGAACGTAGACCAAACAAGGACTAGGGGGATATACGAGCATGGCATGATATATTGAATACTGTGCCCTGTAAGGCACAAAGTCGTATGAGATAATAATTAATACCAAATGATGTGAATTTGACCAATTTTACAAATTCTTAAGGTCAAAAAATGTATGTGATAGTACCCAAGTATCAATTTCCCAAGGGTGTTGTGTACAATCTTTGCATGCAATGACCCTGATGGCGTTTTGCACTTTAATCATTATAAATACGATATATGTACGGCCATGTTCAAATTCAGAAGACCAAAAATTTGTATTCCCAAACTAAATAACGAAACTTAATATGAAAAATGTATAGTGCATTCATTGATTATGATCCAAATAGTGGACATCACACACTCTTTCGAAAGATTCCTTTTAGCTGAGTAACTGCCTGATTACATTATGTTGGAGGCGAGAACAACTACATATATATAATATATTTGCGGGTTTTGCACTTCAGTTATACATTGCAAGTACGGCCAAGCTCATATTTTGCACGTCATTCATTAATAATACGATATATGTACAACCATGTTCAAATTCAGATTACTAAAAATTTTTATTCCCAAATTGAATAACGAAACTTAATATGAAAAATATATGCTGCAATTCAAATATGAGCAACTTCTGAATACCAAATAATGAACATCACATACTTTTTCGAATAATTTAGTTGAGTAACTGTCTGATTACATTATTTATATTGGAATCGGTAACAACTACACATTTGCACCTTTTGCATTTTAGTAATACATTGCAAGTACAGCCATGTTAAAATACGGTTAACCATGTTTACATTCAGCTGAAATTAAAAAACAAACTGATGCAACCGCTTAGTGACTTAATCGACTGCATTGAAGAGCGATCAACTGCGAAACGCGTCCGGTGGAGATGCAGATTTAATTCCCCGCCGGGGCAAATCAGTTTCCAAATTTTTCTAAAAAACAAACATATTTCTTTGCATTTCATGGATGGGATGGTTTTCACATTCACTGAGGAAGAAAAACACTGCTTTGTGGCGATTTCGAACGTCAGTTTAAGAAGATTTTACTAGACTGTGAAATTTTTCTAAAAATTTAAAATGAGAAAAAATACTTATATGAGAACGCTTATTTCGTCTCTTCAACTCTCTTGGTGAAATCTCAGCCTTATTTTTCAGTAAGGTCTTAAGAGCATTGGAAATTTGGGAACTATTTTTGCCCTAACTAGTTGTTTCAATGAAAAATGCTTGTACAGCTGCGTTTTAACTCAGCCGTAGCATATTTTCCTGTGGCTGAAGCACATGATTGCCAAAACTTTCCAAAGATTTCGGCGTAGTTATTTTGAAAAACGCTTGTAAAAAAATGATTACGTTGGCTAACATACAATCATCGTGGTAACCGGCAATATCATTGTTATGATATGATATAATTACAGTCCTCCATATGATGATCGCCATTAACTTTACGGTGCTATTGATTTTCATAGTGCTGACAACAATGACAATTTTTTAGTTATTATTATGATGATGATCGTGATCTTTTGAATTTTATTTTTATTTACATTAATGAAATTGAAATTCTTTCTCATTTCTCTTTTTATCCTCCAAGGTAGTTGTCTCTAATAATTTCCATTATGGATGGAAAAATGTCAAACCCTGCATTGATAAAAAAAGCATTTGTTTGTTTTCCTTCATCATGATTGATATATTGAGTGCGTTTTCAACTCCCTCTCTCACTGCACCCTTTCTCTCTTTCAGTAGAGTGATTGTTACCCTTGGTGGCTTCACAAGTTACTGATCGGCCGAAGACTTAATGCCGTTTTATTTTATCTACAGTTAAGGCAGGCAGCCTTAACAACAGCCATTGGTGACTGTTGGCTGGAAACAGTTGCTTTTAGTATTTGATCGATTTTTATAGCCACAACTTGTGGCTTTGTTGCCGATGGTGGTCATCATTATAGGTATCTGTGTTAGATGTACGGCTGCCTCTCCGTCTGTATGCTTGTATGGCTGTCTCACTTACCATCACCGCTTAGTGGTCACCGCTTGGTCGTGGCGGCTAAGTGTGTTGTACTAACATGTCATTCGTCTGTCCGGGTTTGTTTACTGCCACAATGTGTGGCTTTGTTTTTTAAGTTATTTACTATCGACTGCATCGATCAAAGATCATTATTGGCCCCCGGCTAATGTTAACCAATATTCAATGGATTCCGTTTTAAAAGCTGTAGGTGATAACTGACTGCGGCGCTGCAGCACGCCTATGAGTAAGCACATGGGCATGCGCACAAGTTTGTACACGTACGGCTGCCGCCATCGCCACTGATCTACCGGTATGTGAGTGCATTTTATTTAGGCTGGGGTCGTCGTTGGAGTTTTGTATGGGAGTTTTAGCGCCATTTATTATGGATTCCTCTGATTTTGTTGTTATGAATTATTTATAATCGTTTAATTTCATGGTCATACTTCGCCAGCATTAAGGCAAAAAATGTCATACGTTTTAAGGAGGGCAAAGTTCCAAGAATTGACACAGATATATGACAAAATTAATTTGACTTGACATTTCACCAATAAAATGACTTCGGCAACTATACGAGTACAAATAAAATGTTAACCAGGACTTAAATTACAATCAGGTGAATTGACTTATATGTAGGTTAAAGGAAGAGTTCTAATTTGGACTTTCAGGACCTTCAGGCAAATGTTTCCCTATTAAAGCAGCCGGCACCCTGCAGGTGGCAATTAAAGTGAAAAAGCGGCTAGTTTGATTAGTGTAGATATATAAGACTATAAAAATTACTGTATAGTTCGGTTCAAATTAGAACTCCCATTTCAACAATTTTATAATTCTAAACTGTGACGCCGGCTTCAACCTTCACTCGTATTCCAATTCCGATTCCTACATCAGAAAATAACAGATATATTTAAAGGATGTACTATATAAATGGAACGTCATTTGCCAAATCTGCTGCATTATTTGTTGTTTAATTACTGAAACTAAACTCTTATTCCAGTCTAAACGTAGTTGGCAGCCCCAACACTGGTCTTAGATATGAAACATTACGATAAACCAAGGAAATTGAAAAAAGGGAGTCCCCCAAATGTTGATGGTCGCCAAATACGTTACTGGGACCATGGCTTAAAGACATGAAACTCAAATGTTAAAGTTTCTTAACAGAGAAGAAGGCTCTATTCGATTTTCGGCTAAATTCTCCAGATTCCAATGAATGGAATTGGTGCGAATTCTCACATTCAGTGAGTTTATGCACTTTCCAAATTTAGACTAATAGAACACCAACTACTACTTATTGACGATTTGGAGTATCAATTTGAGATGCGTTCTCTGGATTTATCGATTTCTCGACCACCTCGGTGACCAGCCCTCAAAGAAAAACACGTGCCAGCACCGGGTCTCGAAACCACGATTATACGCAAGATAGTAACGTGTACTAACCATCATGCTAAGGTTGAGTACGATTGGCGAATTTAAAGATGATATCAAAGTTACTCGGAATGGGCAGGACAAGGCTGCATTTCACCCAAAAACTTTGAAACCTTTTGCAGCTAACATATTGAAACGTCAAGAATTCGGGCATAAATTTGTAATAGGTAAGAGGTTGAAACACTTTCCCTTGTACTTTAGATCTGTAAGAGTCCGAACGGTCACATTCTGCATCAGTGCACCTAGACGAAAGACAAAGACGAATGGACTCAAGACACTTTTTATGATTGCCTTGAAGAATCTTAAATATATGTGGACGTCAATGGGGATATCACCTTCGTATGAATCATGAGCTGTATACCGACATCGGTGTGGGTAAGCCCAAAAATATACAGCGATTACAGATGAAAAGCCTGATCTCGTACGATCAAAAATTTCGCTTAATACCTAAGCAAAAGGATGCAGTATAAATGCCAACTTTATATCCTATCGTAACCTATGCAGTGTGCAAATCGTATAAGGAGGGAAAGAGAGGCACACCGTTTTTTGGATAAAAAAATGAGCGTACATTGATTGCCTTGAAGAAACTTAAATATTAATGGACATCAATGGGGAGTATCGTTGAAGAGGATTATCATCTTCGTATGGTTCATGAGCTGTATACCAACATCGATGTGGTTAAGCACTTATGTAAATATACAGCGATTGAGGGTGGAAAAGCGTGATCTCATATGAACAAAAATTTTGCTTAACACCTAAGGAAAAGGATGCAGTATAAACGCCAACTTTACATTCAATCGTAACGTATGCAGTGTGGGAAAGGTATAAGGTAAGAAAGGTAGGCCTTTCGCCGTTTTTTAGTGAAAAAATGCCACGCCGAAAAGCGAGGATATAGAAAGGTTTAAAGATTGAGGTGAAGCCAGAAAATTCTATCAAAGTAGAAAGGAAAAGGTTATAGCACGAAGCTTCTCCTGACAGAATAATGATGGATATCTTGTTATATATATTTCGAATGTAGATCATATTTCAATAGTTCCTGATTACAAGCGATAAAATTACGTCAACTACCGATGGCTGTTTAATTCATATTATTAAGTTCTGGAAATATTGTCATATTAAATGTGGTCAAAATTTGACAACTTCCTTGCCCACTGTGGCGCATTGGTTAGTACATGCGGCTGGTGTACGAGGTGTGATGAAAAACGAGTTTTTTTCAAATTTCGTGAGTTCGGTCAAATGTGAAGGGTTTGCTCACTGCTCACTGCTCTTCCTGCTCTTTCCTCTTCCCGAAACTGAAGACACCGATGAAAGGAAAGAGTTTTGCTACGATTGAGGAGATAATAGAAAAATCGAAACAGGAGCTGTTGGTGATACCAAAAAGCGCGTTTTAGAAGTGTTTCGAGGATTAGAAGGAACGCTGGCATAGGTGTATTATATCT
The DNA here is from genome assembly GCA_019455685.1 of Philornis downsi. Classification (NCBI taxonomy): domain Eukaryota; kingdom Metazoa; phylum Arthropoda; class Insecta; order Diptera; family Muscidae; genus Philornis; species Philornis downsi. Next base: position 5,346,853 of record JAHXMU010000009.1, read on the forward strand.
GAGGGGAATTACTTTAAAGGAAATAAAATAGAAATTGATAGCTAAATAATTACCTGTTGAAAAAAATTGAAAATAACGGGTATTTTTTGATCACACCTCGTAGTTAAAAATGTAAGCTCTAGCTATGATAGAACCAACTTTCTTTCTTTGAGCGGCGGTTCGATTTGGAAAGGTCTGGCTTTTGAAACTTTGTCAAAGCTTGATGTAATAAATTGAAGGAGCACTGAAGGCTGAAGCGCTTAGGATTATGAAGCTTCTACCAAACCTTTAATATTCAAAGTGTAGCCATTACAACAAACTTATTATGGCCTAAAGAATTTAACTGTACTCACAAACCATTAACATATTCTTAGACAATTTATGAGCATTTTCTCTTGGAGGTTCTTTATGAATTATGTCTGGCAACATTGGCTGCGAACACGCACATTTGGGTCTAATTGACAATTTGTTAACTTTGAAAATTATGTTGCGAGGGACATGTTTTGCTTACGTTATAAAGCATTTACATTAACATACTCGTGCATACGTACATATACGCGAAAGCAGCAGACACTGTAATGGATTTAAGACGTAAAGCAAAAAAAAAGGCAAAAACAAGAAACTGAAGAGTTTGATGAACATGGAAAATAACTAAGCATAATAAAATGTGACAAATGTCAATGAGGAGAAAAGTAACATGAATGCTAATACAGGGATATGATAAAGAGGACATTTAGATAGTTTCTAAACAAAATTGGTATTATTTATTAAGAAAGTGATACGTGAAAGGATCTAACCATGGAGGAAATCTCCAAAGTAAGAACTTTTAAAAGGAAGGTAAGCGTATAGTTTATAAAGGCACATAATAGAGGGACGTTGAGCAAAATTAGAAGATCTTAGTTTATGGAGAGACAAGGAAGAGTAGCTTTAGGAAAGGAAACTGGTAAAAATGTGTGACTTAATGGGGTCTATACAACTACAAAAGTCGGAGTGTTGGATAGGAATTTTTGGATCGGAATTTGTAGGAATTTATTTGCGTTCTCACAAAAAGTATTACGGAATTGATCATTTAGAAAGCCCGTTTAAAGGGAAGGTTAACATTATTTTTGTCGTTAAATTGGCACAGTTATTTTCTATAGAATATTTATAGTAAACTCGCTTGTCTCAAATGTGTTTTACGATTATAATAATGGATAAAAATATTAAATCTGTGTCGAGTTTTGCATTGCGAATGAAATTTTATATATAGAATCACTAAGAACGGAAGGCTTACGGTGAATAAAATTTATCGAAAAATCATGCATACTCGTATGAGTGGTACAGTGCATTGAAATGTAGACGAGATATTGTGGATTATTTGCATCATTCTGATAAGCGATCAACATCTTCGACTCAAATTAAGTATCAGAAAAGACATTGCTTAACGAGTTTGACATGGTGCCTTCCAATTGAGCCGAAATCGAAAAAAAACAAACATTAAAGTTGATCAAAAGTCAATATAATGTTAGCCATTTTTTTAATTACCTCGATGTTGTGCACTCGGAATCCGTGCTATAAGATTTGAGAGACAATAAAAAATATTATCTGGGCTTTATGGGGCGTTCGAGAAAGCAAATTCAAACCGGATTTGTGTTAAGCAAATCCATGCATTTTGTTAACGCTGCGAACGAATTTGTGGCCATATTATCGAACATTTTTCTCTTTCCAAAACTTGAGTTACCTATTCGAGACAGCTGCTTCCAGTCGATAGAAAACAACCTGCCACGAGAACTGAACTCTTTTCCGGAAAATGTATTTAATGATTGGATTATTCGCTGACATAGATGCATTATTTCGGAAGGAGTCTTCATTGAAGGCGTTATAATAAATTTTGAAACATAACTACGATCGGTTTACGCTAGATGGTGTTAGAAAGATATGGTTTAGTACTCAAAAAACTGCTCAGACAGTTCTGTGATTGCATCAAAGAGAAAATACGTTATATTTTACAGTTTTTCTTCGAATGCAAACCAGGTTGCTGAAAATTTGAATAGTGTTTATGGGTCTGATACTGCTACAACCAATTATGCGCAATTTTGGTTTCGTCGATTCTTTTTCGTTAATTTTGAAGTCCATAATGCAACACGCTACGGAGGGCCAATTATCGAAAATATCATAAAAATAATGGAAATCGTCAAGTCCGGCCGTCATGGAAGCACTGTTTTGATTACCTAGGAGTTAAACATTGGACAAAAAAAAAAACATTTGGAACCATTTAAATAAGACTGAATACAAAAATAACTCTATGTTTGGTTCCACATAAGTAAATGCGAAAAAACCTAATAGACCGAATTTCTAAATCGGAACAAAATCGATACATTTCTGAAGCAGAGGGAGAGTAGTGATGAAAAGTGTGTCACTTATGACAATATTAAGCTGATCGAATCGCGCTAAGCCGGCGCAAACTGTGGTCAAGCTAGAATTGACGGCCAAGAAAATTTTGTTGTGTGTTTAGTATGATTACTATGAGCTGCTCCCTTATGAGATCTTAATTCGGACCTGTAGTGTCAACAATTGGACTGCCTAAAGAAAGTAATCAGCTGAAATCTGTCAGCTTTGTCTAATCAGAGAGAGGAATTGTGTTGCATCAAGACACAATTCGACAGTGATTGGCCGGAAGATTTTAGAGCTGGATTGGAAGGTTTTTGCGTACGATAATGCGGTTTTTTTGGCAATACAGATGGCGGTTTATATGAGAGAGGCATTATGGAAAAAAGGCAACAAACGTTACATACTTGGTCTACATTTTGACTACGCTAATTAGAGTCTTCAATGCCAGGAAAAAATAATGGATTTCTTTTTACAATACCATATACCATTCTACACTTATCGCTGGAAGGCCGGTTATGAGAAAGTATTAAGTTTTGTATTATTTGTTCTGCTTCGAACCTGAAACTTCAAACAGACGAAAACCTCAAGTTTTAATAGCTTTTGGAAACATATTCTGAGAACCTACCTCAAGTTTTAACAGCTTTCAGTAACATAATGTGAGAACATACCTCAAGTTTTAACAGCTTTCAGTAACATATTCTCAAGGTCGCTTGACATTTTGTTCGAACACCATCCAGCCCTTTCTGTGGATGAAGTCATTGCTGAAACTTTAGGCAATTTGTTATCATAAACTAAATATTCAACAAATTATTTCAACATCACATTTTATCTTACAGTTTTGGAAACAATTTTCATTAGATCTCTGCTCTTTTGTTATTTATTCAAAATAGTTTATTTTAATCAAATTTTGTAAAAGATAAGCACTGGTTTCACGTACGGCTACAGATCGCAATGTGAAAACAAAAAAGAAATATAATTCATATTATCGCCCGTGTGTTATCTCTGGGGAATACATAATTTCTAAGCCCCATACATATAATATGGCCCCTTACCTCATGTCTGTAAAGAGCGGTGTAGAAAACCGCTGAAACTACTCAAAAGTCGTCTGGCAAACGTATGGCAAATGTTTGTAAATGATTGAATTAAAGGCAAAGTTAAATATGCAATGTTTAATATGAAAATAAACAACCATAATATAAAAATAAATATTAATAAATACAAAAAGTGTAGATTACCTTAGTCGACCATCTGCTATCACTATGCACGGGCACAATTCAACTGATATCGACGTAAATTCTTAAACCAAATGTTATGCAATTTAGGGTGGGGATATGGCGTCAAATATTATGGCATTATAGGTAAAATAAAGCAAACTGAATGAAAAACGTGCTGCGGTTTCTTAAGTAAAGGTATAGCATTCAGACAATTTAAGAATAATTAGAAAAAAAAAAAAATGGAAAAAAAGTGAAAGCGCAGACTTTATTGTGATCAGGATGAATTTGCAAATATGCGAATTGGTAATATTTTTTCAAATTGCAGAACTTTTGAGAGCTATTAAGCGAATTAGATTCGGTTGGGTTGTTTTCACAAATGGTAGACAGAGCAAAATCTTCACAGATCCATTCGGAATCTCAGTTTAATTCGATACAATCCCTAAAATGTACAGTCTAAGCTTGATGTGAACGTTTCCAAAAGGCACAGTTTACATTGGAATTTCATCACAATTTGCACACAAGATTTAGCTGGATCGGAAACAAACTCTGTAGAAAATGGACCACATCACTTCATATTTTGAGGTAACCCCATACGATTGCAAAGACCGCTATTTACTTCAGCGGTGAAATTTCATAGAGTTTTGTGATATGTCTTTTTCGAATTAAAGCACATGCATTTATTTTTCCATAAAGCCTTCCGCATAAATGGATCGCCATAGCCGAAGCCTTCTCAGATTTTAAAATCGTTGTTTTTAATGAAACTTTAATTAAACCAGGGGCTAACCATACGGAAATCTGATAATATTGGTCCAAGTTTTGATGCGGCCCTTATATAAAAGAACCTGCTAACCTTGGTTTTGCTTCATCCAAAAACTGTAGCTTTCATTTGATTTGAAGTTGTAACCGGTATACATAATGTAATAACGCCAGAAAATAACCTCGTTGAAAATCTTCAACATCGGTACATTTATTCCCCATTGACCCCCATGCAAGTGGATATGCCAAGCTTGAATTCCAGGATTGTGTAAGTTAAAATGTTCATTAAAATTTTAATGTAGACATCTAAATATGCAAATGCTGAAGAATTGTAAAAATATATTTCCAAACCCGCGGTTCAATTAGCAAATAATAAAAAATATCCTCGTACTCAAATTCCTATAAAATTAGTAAATTTGAATTAGTCGTCAATCAAAAACACGATTTTAATTACAGTTCAATTTACACTCTATTTAAAATGTAGTCATAAGAAGTACGAACTCTTCTCACCGATATTCAAAGTAATGAATGAGGTTCATAAATTCTTGACTTCTGTCCATTTCACAATCTAATGAATATCTAATTAATTTGTATCTGTGCTCGATAGAACGTACCATAATAAACATCCGATTGGGATGAAATCTCCTCTACTTGTAATTTATCTCTCCATTGCAGTTTGTAAAGTAGTGATAGGTGGCACACGAGCAACGTACGTGTAGTAGGTAAAGTAGTGCCATTAACATATGATAGGTGGCGCACAAGCAGCGAACATGTAGTTGGTAAAGTAATGCAATTAACACATGATAGGTGGCGCACGAGCAGCGAGTGTATTCTTTAAATAATTTCGTGTCTGTCTGTTCAATGAAATATCTTATGCAAATCGTTCAAAGGCGGAAAGCTGTTTTCGCCAGCGATAGTTTCTAAGGTAATATTAATATAATAGGCAGCGTGCGAGTAGCTCACAGCGTGTCAGGGAATATTCGTGAAACCATATTAGTGACAATATGGGCAGAAGGTATTTGGTATTACCCCAACATGCTACTGACATTTTTAAATGGTATAGTTAATACTATGTGAGTTAGTAGTTTGGAAGATTATAAAGTGTAGCATATATGAAATCCTAAAAGGTACGAGTATAACAGACATGTGTACCAACATAACAGAAAAAATGCGAAAGTCGAACATACGTAACTCACGAAATAGGAAAAAACCGTTTTTCATCGCCCTCCTATGTTTAATTTTCAATAGCGCTGAAAGTTGTGGGGATAAAGAAAACAAATTTGACAATCATCAAGAACAAATTTTAACTTCCAAAACAATAGTTTTCCACCTCCTTCAAGTCATTCTAACCAAAATGTTTAATCTTCTAGTTTTATTGGTTTCTGGCAATCAGTCAGCTCTCAACTTAGTTATTTATAAAATCGTACAAAAGACAATCTGACCCCACTAGGGGAGGGTACGAAAAGCATAAGGTCGAAATTTGCGAATCTGCAGTGATTGTAATTCAAAAAATAAATAAAAAATTGCATTTACCAACTTGAACTAAATTTCTTTCAATGTGAGAATGTAAATTAAAGAATAAAGAAGAAATTTAAGAAAGATGGCATGAAGTAGCTTCCACGCTTTTCTATTTGCGGAGGTCTTGCAGCATGCCTTTGTTGAGTCTCTTTTGTCAAAAAACGTCCGCTTAGTCGATTCAAATAGTTTGCCTTATTTAAGGGAGTTTAATATCATTTTGATTCAAATCCCTGCTATTTATCATTTATCACCTACCAGAGACCAATGCCAATACCTGCCTGGATAGAACAAAAGCATGCTTTCAGGCGTTTAGTTTGTTCGAACTCTCAGAGAGTCTAAGAAATAGCTTTTATTCCCCTCCATGGCTGCATTTCAATTAATATGCACGACAGTAATTTTGGCATAAATTATACAATTTTTCTAAATATTTATCAAAACGTCGATAACGTCAAGGTGTTTTGTATATGGCGTCAAATAATTTGTATTACAAATAAACATAAATTGTCTTAATAAGTTTTGTCAATAATCACAAGAAACTTGTGTATTTAATAGCATTATTGTAATAGAATTATTGTTATTTTTATTATAGTCTGTAGGCCAATAACCAACCCACTCCCCGAATTTTCAAATTTTATATTATTGTAATCACACTTTATGAAATAAATTGCTAAACTCCTACAACCTCAGTTTAAAGCGCCGCCAATGAGGTAAGCAAGAATACAAGAGACTTAAGAATCTTGTCACGTTTTGGAATTTTTTTTTCACCAAAAGCTGTTTTAAACACTATAAAAATGTTTACTAATGACGGCCGCCATAAAAGACAGGGCAATTATAATGTGATATCTAATACTAATTACTTACTTAATGCAGGAACATTTCCCATTACAAAATAAGGAGATCGTTAATGAATATAACATACCTGGAAGGAAAAAGAAAAATAATAAATTGTTAATAATTAATAAGACAAAGAAATGAAATCTTATAAAGAAGCAGCAAAGAGAGAATATAACAGCAGGCGTATTAAAGTAAACTGACACTTTTTCTTCAATCTAATTAAATGTTAGAAAGGTTAAGGCCAAAATTTCACAAGGACTGCCAAAGCAAAGGAACATAATCTTCTGCTTCTATAAATACATTTTAGGTTTTGTTTACAATATTTTTCCAAAGTATGTGGCACGTGTTTTTTTGTAAGTAATGATGGTGGTGATGATTTTCCAACAATTAAACAAAATGTTTTCCGAAATAACAAATAGTAAGTTTTCACTCCAGCAAGCTTGGTTGTCTCGTACCTAAGCTTGTTTTGAAATCTATTTTCATTCCAGGTTACTTGAAACCCAAATTTCCACATAGACAGCTTTGCCAAGAAAACCCATAAATGCCAAAAAATGCAAAACGAATCAAATAGGAACATCAGCCGCACAGCAACTTTGTTTAGAACGTATGTAGTTGATTTGGTTAAAAAGTTTAAGTGGAATACATATGCATCAACTCGTTTGAGGCAGACACTCAAAGAAAAATGTTGGTTCAATAAATTATACAAATTATAATAAGCACCACAAAAAAGTCTCTATATATGACATGAATGGGACAGGGGCATAGACGCAATTATATACGGATTTCCACACTCCCTCAATGTTCGAAAGAAACTTAAAGTCGCCATATCATTCCCCTCTATGACATTAATTTTTTTAATTCCAAATTCAATTTTTTTGATCTGCTGTTTACAGCTGATTTCAAATGGTAGTCTGCTAAACTTTCACTGGCCCTTGAAACCCAACATGCCTTCAGCAATATTGTGCATTCAGATGTGAAAAACCTCTTCAAAGATTTAGCCGCCACCTATCGCACAATAATTATGCTATTTTAGAAACTTGGCACATAAGCCGCAACTGGAAGAATATAAAACTCTACAACTTTTGATCCATTTATGCAATAGATCTCGTGTTTGTAGTCCATATTTGTTAGACGTGAAGTAAGGCCACGTATACTGAGTGTTTGGATTGCGAGGGATCTTTATATATATTGGATCATTATATATATAATTTTACTGTACGGGCGTTGTCAGTGAACTCCTCCTAAACGGCTCGACCGCTTTGCATAAATTTTTATATATGCGTCTGGGTGGTGCCCGGGATGGTTTAGGTTTACAATTCGGTCCAATTGGACAAAGGGGCGTGGTATCTCCCATACAAACAAAAAATTAAAAATCAATTATTTCTGCTCCTGCTTACGGAATTTGAACAAAATTTGGTACGTAGGTTTGGTGTACATATCTTAAGTGCTGCTGCAAATATGGGCGGGATTGGACAATGGGGAGTGGTACCTCCTATACAAACCACAAATTAAAAAGCAATTATTTCTGCTCCCGCTAACGGTATTTAAACAGAATTTTGTACTTCGGTTGAGTGAACATATTTTAAGTTCTTCTGCAAATATAGGCGTTTCTTATTATAATAGACCGATTGGCATGAAACATTTCCAACAAAAATAAAATTTGAAGGCAAAGCAACGTTTGCCGGGTCGGCTAGTATTTTCTATAAATATAAATTTTCACCCCTCCTACTGTAACTGTACTAGGCTATAAACTATTCAAGATATATTAGAAATAATTTCCCAAAAATTCCTTGTAATGGGATAAATAGTATAGGGTATTACACGTAATACACAGATATAAGAATATGAATTCCATCATATACGAGTATTTACTGCTTGGTAGATGGTAGATAAACTCATTTTCATAAATATGACTTTAATATGTAGCTGTGGTCCGATTGTTGCAGCGTAAATACCAGAGACCAGCTAATTTATTTAAAAAAATATGAAGAAAACCCATTGAAACGGTTAGTTGGCCACATATCCTGTATTAATTATACTTTTTCGGAAACCAAGGGTGACACAAGCGAAACTTACAGCCAGACTCAAATAGATAAATAATATGGGATCTAAAGAGACCCATATTGAGTGCAGAAACAGACATTTCTTTCTGTATGAAAGAAAGAAAAAGCCATCTTCTAACACATGTTAATCGTATTATTTTCCAAACTTTTTCCCGAATAGACATCAATCAAGCAATGTTCTATTGGAAATAGATGAGCTATATAGAGATCGGTGAATAATATGAAAAAGCCCATTAAGAGCAGGGTAACAAGCTAATAAATTACACCTTTATTTAATAAAGAAATTTATGGAAACTACTTGCGCGCTCTCTATGTGATGTTTATTGTACTATTTCTGAAACTGTGATAAAGTTATGTTACAAAGATATGGAAAACATACATTTTTGTGTATAACAAAAACATTGATCCGTATAACCAGATGACGTTTAATTGTTTTAATTACAATGTATTTAAAAATTAATAGTGCAATGTTGTCATCAGTTCGACAAAATTTCATGGGAAACTTATCTGTAGTTTAGAAGTCTATAAAGGACATGCAGGCAGACATATTTCGCTGTATATTATTGAAATTATCCCTTTGTTGAAATTATCCCTTTATATACGTTAATTGCTTTCTATTACAACTATCACTTACACGAAACGCAAATAAATTTATGTAGCGATTGCTTACTTTGGAAAGGTTTTGCTTTTAACTTGACTTAAACTTTCTATACCCTTGAACGGATGTTATTTCTCTGAGTGCTTCTGTAAAGTATCTGCTACCGCAATAAGATTGCTCTTGTTGATGTCGGTCGGTCTTTTTTGTTTTTGTGAAGAAATTTAATTGAGCTCAGATTACATTTTGTTTTTCAATCTGTTTGACTAACAAAACAATAACAAGGGGTTAACCCTATCAGCTTGGTAAAGAAGAGGGCAAACACAAGAAACGGGGAAGTTATAGTAAAAAATAGTACGGACTCTGGCAAATGCATCTAAGGCGGTGTTAATGATGATGCCGCTGACTATGACGATGACGATGTCAGTGATGATGCTAAAAAAAGACGATGATGGTAATGATGATGATGGTGATGATGACGATGATGTGATTGAAAAGAGGTAGCAGTGAAGTTGGGGAAGGTGACTTAGGTTATAAATAGTTTGTTATAACATTTTAAAGGTTTTGAGCTAAGCCCCAGACACAGAATAAAGAAGTCGATGACTGTCTTTTTTTAACAGCTATTTGAATATGCAATTTTTTTCCTATAAAATTAAGTAGTTAATACAATACAGTATTTAAGGTAATATTTTAGCATTTAAATACCTGATTGTCAGACACAATTCCGTCACTTCGGAATTGTCTTCATTACTTACTTGATTCTAAATTTAGTTTGGTGTTTAATTCTTCATACCCTAACTCCCTTCCAAAACAGTCAACCATATAATTATGCAAAAAGAAGTTAAATGACTTCTTAAAAATGCTAATTTAAACTGTTTTGAATTTGAAACTGCTTCGAAGCACCAAGAAGAAGAGAAAACCTGATGTGATTATAGAAACAAACCGATCATTCTAATTATAAATGATATCTAAGTGGTATTTAATATTTAGCAAATAGAAATATAGTGGCTACGATGCAAAATAAATGTTATTTATTTTCGAAATTAACATAAATATTTCAATAACCATGAAACGGAAGACCAAGACACCTACTCAGCTCCCAGAGTGGTTAGTGTTTATCAACGTTTACTGCTTATTATGACGCTCCTCTTCGCTGCCAACTACTGAAGATGGTTCATTAGCAACATTAGCCAGCCAGCCTCTAATGACCACTGGCCCGAAATGACATAAGTGTCTAAACATACAATTACTAACACCCCTTAACGACTTTGGCTCGATTTATTTTCCTTATCTGAAGTTAAAGTCAATTAAAAATTCCATATCGTTAAGACATTTATTAATAACACTGACATCTATTTTTGACCGCGAGGAAGGTGTTGATTAAGAGAGACAGAGAGAGAGAGTGGAAAGGGAAGGCTATCAGAGGTTCGAAAAATGGATTACTGACAGTTTTATGGGTGGATTATGTTAAATGAATTCACATATTTCTCCTTTTTTATACTATACAAATGGACTGTAATTTATGTTTCTTTATGACTTCGAAAATGTTGTTTGTTCAAGAAATTCCCATAATTATTTTAAGATTAATAGCGTGCTTTCAGCTGATTTGTAATAAAAATGAAGCTGTGAATGAAGCAAATATTCTAAGATAAAGAAATGAACTTATCCATCACATGGAAGCGACCTTATCTATGAACGAAAAGTTCGATGAGGTAACAAAATTCTTATCTTAGCAAATTGTTTGAGTCATCGGAAGTTTATTACTATAGCATCTCATGTTGTTAAAATGCATTTATCTCGCTCCTAATGTGATTCCAACTATGCCAACAGCCGGTTAATATTATTTTGGTGTTCGTATTCCCTACGGACACCTATTATGTATATGTAGAAAAACAACGTGGATTTGTCCTATAATTTGTAATCATTAATAATGAGCGATAGGCAGCGCTAGAGTCATAACTTGTATCAATTTCTTATATAAAAACCAATAAATGTCTATCGGTGTGTTTATTCTTATAATGCGCCTACGATTCCTATAACACTTTAACTATTTTTTGGTCACACATTGACAATACTTTATCATATTCGGCTTAGGAGTCTATAGGGAATACCCAGACTGTCACTTATAGTTTTTATATATTAGATAAAAGACAAATGAATTGAATGCAATTAAAAAGTATTGTCAATGTAGTGCCCCGTACTTTATGCGTATTAGTTGTAGTAGTGGTAGTAGTTAATAACATGCGAAAAGTAAAACCGTATATTCTACGCATATCTATCTTTCTAGGCTCTTAAACTATCTGTCCTATTATTATAAAACTTTGATGGATTGGTGTTAGCAGAAATCCTAATAAATATAATACAAATAATGAACTATAGGTGGCGCACTACTTTTAATAAATGAAAATACAAAGAATGTTTATAATGTAAGAGTAAAATCTATTAATTTATAAAAAATGCAATGATGAAGGAATTTTAAACGTTTTGATATTTGTTGGCATGAAAATATATTTCAACACCTCGATGTTGTGAAATTAAAATAAGCTTAATGTCTTGAAAGCTTAATTTTACATGGCTTTGAGAAGAATGTTGTAGACTAATATGTTTCAACTTCATTGTATAAAAATAAGTTAACTGCTTTGAAACGTTATCAAATTTGAAGGGAATTAATTTAATTTACTCGTAATAATAATTTTACTCTGACTAATTTATATTAAATCAGAATTTCTTGTTCAAAGAAACCTTGGTCAGAAATTAGAATATCTAAAACGTTAGACAAGCAAAGTACAATGTTTTGGAAATCATATTTACTAACATTCTGCTTCCCTTTTTATCTATGAAACTTGTTTTCTTCAACGGAAGTTTAATGAATATGAATTCGTATAGGGACATAACTCATTAACAATACCAAAACATAGGTACTGAGTTCATACATATTCAATTGCGTCTCAGGTATAGCAATTTGTGGGCCAAAAATTATTTAAGCGGAAACGTTTGCCAAAATCCAAACATCCACATTCGGTGGTGTTTTTTCTCTCATGTAATTTTATAGCTCTCTAAATTGTAGCCTGTTGCCATTGGCCTTCAGTCAGTCTACCACAACGAATGCCAACAAAATCCGCCCAAAATTCCACATGATTTAAAATTCAAATGTATCGAATACTAATTAGTCACCAAGCAGAACAAATTGTTGGTTAAATATCATTGCTCAAATATTCGGGTATATTGAATTTTTTGGACGGTTGATAAGCATGTAAACCGATACTCTAATGTCTTTTTCACAGGGAGCCAAAGTAATTTGATTTTATTTAAATTGTTATTCAATATTTTGGTAATTTTTGTTTTTTTGTGGCCATTTGCAGCATTTTGTAGTTTGCCAGTGGTTTCACTTTCGGTCTAAATCTCGTGTTCATCCCAACGAAACGAAAACGACGAATTGAATGCTAATGGTAATGAACCTCAGATCGAATTGTGACTCGATTTGTATTCCATCTTTTGCCAAGTTATCATACATTTCGATAGCGTAACTTATTCGATTTCATGTGTATACGGATTACGTTTTGCTCCATGTTTGAATTCATAAACTGTCATAGTTAAATGACCGTTTGGAATATTGATTACTACTTGAATTTGGTCTTTTGTTTCATGCCATACGTACGGCCAAAAATATATTCTTTTTTGGGCTGCTTACGGTAGCATTTTGGCCCCCACTCCCGGCCCCTGACATGGGAAGGAGTTATCGTAATAATTAGTCAAATCTTTGATTTGTTTATAACGTTCAATGATGTAAACAAGCCGAAATTATTGAATATTTAATTCTTCCTATATTTGTTTGTTGTCTATTCCATTATAATTTTGATTGCTTTGCATTGTATGAATATAAATTTTTGACACACGCCTGAGAAGAATTTTGAAAAAGAATATTATAACAATTAATTGTGATTTCATTGCTAGAATGAAATTGGATACAGAAATTGCATAATCGACACAATTTTTGTTTAATAGAAATTTGGTACGATGGGAAATTTGAGGAAGATGAAAGGAGGGGGAAATATTGGAAACATTGAGAATATGGAATGTAACGAAAATATTAAAATTATGGACAATTTTGAGGCAATTTTACAGCAATTAAAATAACAAATTTGGAATATATGTTAGGAGTACTCGAAAGCTCTGGAAATTTTTAAAGGTGTTGAAAATATTGAACCAATTTTGCAGTAAATAAAATAACAAATTTTAAACGTATTTTAGGGTTACTCAAAAAATGCTGAAAAGCATTGATAATTTTAAAAGTGTTGAAAATATTGAAACAATTTTGCAGTAAATAAAATAACAAATTTTGAACGTATCTTAGGAGTACTCAAAAAATGCTGAATAGCATTGGAAGTTTTAAAGGTGTTGCAAATATTGATTGCATTGAATATATTGAATATATTAATAGAAAATAATGAAACCATTCCTGACATTAAAAGTGAAATGGATTTGATACAAATCTTAATATTGAAGATTTTTTGAGGATGTTGAAAATATACGAGATATTGAAACCTGCAAATTGTTTACTACAGCGAGTAAATTGTAAACTTAATTAGTAATAAAATTGCTGAAAATAATCTAAATATTTTAAAAGCAGGGAAATTTTAAATTATTGAATATATTACAGATTTTATTATTAATATATCTATTGGAAAAAAAATCTAAGTATATATTGACAATTTTGAAAAACTCGAATATTCAAAATATTGTAAATAATTTTTTTTTTTCATTCGTTTGAAAAATAATATATTTTGGCACGTTTTTGTTATGGCTTTTGAAAGTTTGGATTCATTTTGGAAACTACCCGATTGCTATAACCCAAAAAAAAAAAAAAAACAAATAAGAAAAAAATCAGTTGTGGTGAAGTCAGAAGAGTTATGGAGGTAACAGAATGTGCAGTACCATGAAATCTGCTTACCGGAAAATTGTTGCTACAATTCTGCAAAATTTGGCGACTAGTTGCACCATCTTGTTGAGACCAAACAGAGAGTTGAAATGGTTTGCCTTTCAACCTAGCTCTGGAAACAAAAACTCTTTCCACAGCTTAAAGTAACATCTTAATAGTAGTATTCATCAGCACTTCGTTCTTACAGAACAGTTTATTTATCACAGAGTAAAAAATGCATCATCTCTTGTGATCAGTAATCGCCCGCATAATTTTAATAAAAAGTTGAAGAAAATTTCAATTTAAAAAGTCACCTAATTTTGGTTTATGTGTTGCAAGCGTCTAATATCAAAATCTGCTATGAATAGTAGTTAATTATATGTGAACTAGGGTCTCTAATATAGTGCAATTAATCTACGATAGGTGTCATTTCAATAAATTGTTTTGTTATAGAAACAAAACAACGCATGATGTGTCTGTGTGCATATGAGATTTAACACTTTTCATACGACTGCTAGAAAACTTGGGAAAGGTCCATTTATAAACCGACAGTAGCATTTAATGCAGTAAAATGATTATGATAAGTAGAGCGCAAGTTATTTTTGTGAACATTTTTTACTGTACCAAAATCATTATATGTATATTAGCTGCTTTTCATATCATACAGATGGATTTATGTACTGCTCATTCGATTGTGGCCAATCATTTATTGCTGTTTTCTATGTATAGGTAATGATTAGTGATGTAACTAGCTTAACAGTTGATATGAGCTGATAAATGTGAGTCGTTATTTCAGTAAATTATAGTCTTATAAAAAAATCATTGCAATCTAACGTCTAGTATTTGAGTTTATATCGAACACACCGACCGACATATACCTCGATTTTTTTATTATTTATTGTTTATATATCAGCAGTAGTTGATGAAGTTTTATAAATAGTATGTGTTAGCACTCGAGATATTTTTTCCAATGGCCCTTTTTCTTAAGTGAAATGTCATAGCTGGAAACCTCATGCATTCATTTTTCATTGAACTTTAGGCACTTTACAAAAAAATATTAATAGTGGGCAAAAAATGAAAGTAAGGATTAAAAAGTAACACAAAATTAAGAATGAATTTGCGTATTAACATATGTATATGAAGAAACTTCCTCAGACTGTATATCTGAGAATTTTGGCGAGGAGTGACAAAATTCTATCAACGTAATGTTTTTTTCCGAATGACTTTATTGAAGGAATTTCTTTGCTCTTTACATCCCACAATTGCTGCAAAAATGCAATAAAATTCCAGTAACAATTATTGTTCGTTATATTCGCTATGTTTCACAACCGCTTCTTTAAATACACCTTTCAATAGAGTACATGCATGATCAACCACCGCCGTATACATTAAAGCGTGGGTCGTGCATCGCCCAAACATTTAGAAAATTTTGATTTGGTTTCAATCTTTGTATGTATGACGTTTAGCATACACATACATTTACCTAACACCAGTAAAAATGCCTCTCGTGCAATTTGCTTGCGTCTAAACCCTTTTGAGAATGTTGGCAATACTGAAAATATTATTATAATATGTTGGAAGTTTAAGAGTATTGAAATTTTTACTCATTGGTTATTATTCCCTTTTTCTCCTATTTACGTTTCTTAACTTTATTCCTCCACTTAATAGCCGGTTATTCTTTGTTGTTATGTTAGTTTTTCTAATATCATGATTTCGTTTTTATCAGCCCATGGTTTTGCACTTTCCTTATCGGCCGCCACGGAAAATAGCATATCTTATCTACTGAAAGTCACATTGTTTCAGTTGTTAGTTTTTGCCCCGTTCTTGTTCCGCTCCTCGCTCGCTCCCTTCTCCTCTGCCAGCTATTTTGCACATGCCAAGGCCTATATAGTGCGTGAAAGATAATAGGCCAACTATGATAACTGACGCAATTGGCTTCAAAAAACTTAGAAACCAGATAAGAAAATGTTCATAGGCTTATCGGCCGGCTGCCGTAAGAGTACAAATTCAAAAATGACCTATATTAAAGTACGAAGAAAAATTTAAAATTTTTTTGGTCATATAACTTTTGACAAATTATGTGTAATAATTCTCATTGGGTTTAAAATAGACATAAAGTTGTCAACGTGAGGTGATAACCAACGATGTTTAGTACACAGAGAAAATAATGATATAGAGAGAACGATGTATATAATATAGAAAGAGAGAGAGAGAGAGAGAGGGAGATTTTACTAGGCTGTTTAAAGAGGACGTTAAGCAAACACTTTTTGGCTCTAAGTC
Organism: Philornis downsi; assembly: GCA_019455685.1. NCBI lineage: Eukaryota > Metazoa > Arthropoda > Insecta > Diptera > Muscidae > Philornis > Philornis downsi. The sequence goes on from JAHXMU010000009.1 coordinate 5,363,380, forward strand.
GTTGGTTTTTCATTAGAATATAAACGCTGTTGCTGCAATTCAATAAAAATTTTTTAATTAATTCATCATATAGTTTGTTTAACAGAGTACGTTTATATTTTTTTCCATTTAAGCAACTATGTTGATGCTCATTGAAAATTTATCTAAGCTTTTATTTGCTGATAAGAAAATATTTGACCATTTAGGGTTCAATAAATGCGAGAAACATAATTTCGTCATTATTCAGTCGGTAAACATAAAATTTATTGCCTCAAATTGCTTATGCTGGACGAGTAAATGCTATAAAGAAATTAAATTAGTTTCTATTTTAAACATAACTGGAATTGATTACTATGTTCGAAGAGCTAAACAAATAGTGACATTTTGTAGCACTCAGTTAAAAACAATTTCAACTATTTAAGAAAATACTACAAGTGGGAATACACACATATACTCTGAATTATTAAATTGCTAACCTTTTAAATAAAATGGGAAACGTTTGGAAAATGTAGCTGTAATTGAAAAGGAATCCATTATTTTTGAATGACATTGAATACAATGCAATAGTTAGAATGATTTGATTTATGTCAAATATAAATCGCTTTGTTTCACAACTAGTAACTATTTTGAAGGTAACTCCATTATGCCTCTTTCATATAATTCCTCGCCTTTGTTGGCAAACAACTAGGACAGTCGATTTTCAGAAGCTTCTGTTTCAACATAAAATCCGATAGTTACAATGATTTGATTTAGATCAAATATAAATCGCTTTGTTTCACAACTGGCACCCATTTTTGAGGTAACTGCATTATGCCCCTCGTCTTTGTTGGCAAACAGCTGGGACAGTTGATTTTCAGAAGCTCCTGTGAAGGCGAAATTGTCAACAACAAAATCGTTCGCGTAAACAGGAATAGATGTAGGAATAGGAATTGGTTATTACAGTATTAGGCTCATGAACAGCACACATTTTAGCCTTTTGACTTGCTCGTCTTTGTTGGCAAACAAATGGGACAGTAGATTTTCAGAAGCTTCTGTTTTAACATAAAAATCGATAGAATGATTTGAATTAGATCAAATATAAATCACTTTGTTTTACAACTAGTAACTAATTTGAAGGTAATTCCATTAAGCCTCTTTCATATAATTCCTCGTCCTTGTTGCCGGAAAAAAATAGGACAGTTAATTTTTATAAGTTGCTGTTGAGGCGAAATTTTCACCAACAAAATCTTTCGCGTGAACAGGAATAGATGCTAACTACTTGGTGGCAAATCCAGGCTATAAGGTTTATACACAAAAACCTACCAACCCAGCTCCTAGACCATATAATAAGTTTATATTATTATATTATAATGATGGAACATAATTCCTCTCCTAATGACATCTGGGCGATTACATACGAGTACTTTAGACCATTCAATTGTTGACACTACAAGTCCGAATTAAGAGTTCGATCGTAGAGGAGCAGTAAATGATTTTCTTGCCAATCCCACCAAATGCACAGCAAAACCTTAATGACTGTCAGTTCTAGCTTGGCCACAGTTTGCGCCGCCTCACCATATTCGACCAACGACTATTTTCACTTAACTTTGTCGATCGTATTATTACAAACTCACCATCCGCTTTAGAAATGGGTCGATTCGGTTCAGCGACTCGCAGATGGAAATTCGGTTAATGAGATTTTGTTGCGTTAACTAGTGTAGAACCACACATCAAACCTTTTTTAAATGGTTGCAAATGGATTTTTGTGCAACGTTTAGTTTCTAAGCAATCAAAACAGTGCTTAAATGACAGTTCGATTTGACGATTTTCATTATTCTACCGATACTTTTGACAATTGGCCTTTCACATCTTTGACATTACTGACAGTAATTCCGGAACGTTAGTGAGGGGGATTGGTTATTACAGTATTAGGCTCATGAACAGTACACATTTCAGCCTTTTGACTAGCATTTTCGTCTCTATCAAAGAGCTGTTCTTTGAAATGCATTTCTTTTTGCTGGCATCCATTTTTGACCAATACCAAGTCCAGCAATCATAAAACCGTCAAGTAGGTTTTTGAGTAGGAAATATTATCTTTATGACGCCATCTAGAGTAACTTGTTCGCATTCACACAGCTCTAAATTTAGCTATCTAAAGCCAACTATTGAAAAAGTAATGGTTTTTTAAATACATCCTACAGGAGAATGACAATTGTTGGAATCACTGAAATTTTTTTTTACAATTAAACGAAATTATTTGCAATATCCTCACTTTCATTAGTTTTATCAATATTTTGTGAACTTCCAAAATTTTTGATGCTTCAATGATCTTAAGTGATATCATTAATTTAAAATTCATATGCCATATTTGCAATAACTTTCCCAACTACTTGAAACTCAATTGAAGCTATTGCGATGTTTTAAAATTAAGAATTTCCAACCCCTTTTTGTCATGTATTAATTGACTTTTGTCACGATACGAAAATATGTAACTTTAATTGATTTCATATTTGTTCAATAATCGGAGTAAAACAATCCTCAATTAAAATCGACAATTGCTTTTGCCACAAGATATTGAACCCAAATAAATTTCGAATCTGTCTACATGATTGTCGACAATTAGAAATCACAAAGATTTATGAGAAATAATGGCGATGGAGTGCAATACAGGCCGCTTGCTCGCACATGATTAAAAATCAATAAATTGTGATTGAAATTGTGGAGCTGAAAGAAGCCTGCTCTGCCTAAATATCACATCCAAAATCTCATACTCGTATATTATATATCACATGTGTATGATATCGTCCGATCTTGTCTTCTTCTTTTTTTCTTTAATTTATTCCCAGAATCTGTTATAAAATTACCATTTGTGCAAAAAATTTGTATTCGTATGTTTTATTTCTCTTCTATAAAAGTTTATTGCATTTCTCGCTGTACGTTTTTAGTTGGCCAAAAGCCAATGCATGACCGAATGGTGAGCGAGCACACCAACATTGTTGGCCCTCATTGAGTGTGGTGGCAGGCGATGGTAGTCTTCAATTGTTTGCACATGCCGTTTGTTGCATTGTTCATTCAGCATTGGCTGAAGAACACCTTTTCTTGGCGCTGCCACAGTTGCGTAAAATCAACATTTTCATGATCACATACGAGTAAGCTAAATTTACTTTTGGTCTACGTAATCAAAACTTATTCTAGGCGCACCACCAGATATCGCCCAAGTAAATTTAGCTTCACCAGACACATTATAAACAAATTCCGCGTAATCGATAGATCAATGGATGGATGGGATGGGATGGGATGGGTGATTAATCCGTCGCAACTTGACTCGAGCGGGACGTATTGGAACGGGATCAATAAACACATCAACATATCAGCGAAAAGCAGAGAAGCCTCAAAATGTCAATTTACAAGGTTTCATTAATGAGTTATTATAATAATCATTATGAACGATTTTTTTTCTTTATAAGAAAAAGAAAAAAATTATTGAGAATTAAAGAGATAACGAGGGAAGAGCCTCAGTGGATTAAAAACCCATTGATGATACACTCGAGAAAAAATAAACAAATATAAAAGAATTCAATAAATCCATAATAAATAGAAGATGGTGAAATTTGTGAAAATCTTTCGAATAATGATTATGTGAGAAATTTTTGAAATATTGAAAATATTGAAATTATGCAAACTGTGGAGTCCACGGGGGTTTAACGCGAGTTTCGCCGAGAAGGCCCTACTCACGGCGTGCGACACACTGGGCATGTTACAATGCTACTGTCAACGCCCCCTTGAGATAGCCAAGTACAACTTGGACTATCTAGGAAAAGGGGCTGACAATATTAGTGCTACAAACTGTGGAGAAATTTTGAAAAAATTGAAAATTGAAAAAAGTAGAAACATTTGAAAATATATAAAAAGTGAAAATAACAAAAATATTGGAAATGTGGACAATATTGAAAACGTTGGCCATATTAAAAATAGGAAGAATAATGAAAATATGGGAAATATTAAAATATTGGAAATATAAAAAAAAACATAAAATGTTTAAATATTGAAAATATGGAAATTATGGAAAATATTGAGTATATTGAAATTAAAGAAATATTGAATATAATGAAGTCATAGAAAATATTGAATATATTGAAATTAAGGAAAATATTTAGTATGATTGCAATTAGCAAAAGTACTGAAATTGTGGAAAATGCTAGAAATTAAAAATATATTAGAGACAAAGAAAAAAAACATAAAATGTCGAAATTTGAAAATACATTGAAATTGGAGAAAATATTGACCATATTGAAATTATGGAAAATATTGAATATAATGAAATTATAGAAAATATTAAATATATTTCAATTATGGAATATATTAAATATATTTCAATTATGGAAAATATTGAATATATTGGAATTAGCAAAAATATTGACATTTCAGGGAATATTTTTTTTTATTTATTTTAATTTCTATCATTGTTACAAAATTTAAAATATAATTAATATTTACAATGTTTGAGTTTTTACATTAAGTATTACAGCAAGTTAAAACTAATATTTCGACATAAAAACATATAAATTATTCTAAAGATTGAGGTAAAAAGATAGAGAAAAACCTTCTAAAATGGATAGAAACTTTAATTCAACTTATTCTATTAGCTTCAATGCGAAGCTAATGAATGAGGTTAATTATACAAATTCCTTATTGACTCGTGTATTGAAGATCTACATTTATCTTCGAAGCTGTGAGTTAGATTGTGGAAAATGGTATCAAGATATTCGATTTTGCAATGATTATGTATCATATATGTAGGGTATCTTCTAGGTAAATTACGAATTATTTTTAGGTTCTTGTTTTGTATTATTTGTAGCTTCCTACGATTGGTTTTAGTACTTTTCAGAGACCAAATCTGACACCCATACGTCATTATCGGACGTATACACATTTTGTAAATGAGCATTTTATTTTGAACATTTAACAACGATTTTTTATTTAATAATGGATATAATGCTCTTCCACATTTTAGTGCTTTATCATGGGCGTTCCAAATATGTTCTTTAAAAATCAACTTCTTGTCCAATATAACACCGAGGTACTTTACAGAATTTTGAATTGGTACTTCTGATCCCTGTATTGAAAGAATTTCAGTATGTATACGTTTAGGCGATTTATTAAAAGGAAATATAATCGCTTGGGTTTTGTCTTGGTTTACTTTTATTTTCCAAACATCAAAATATTTTTGAGCTATTAATAACGCTTTTTTCATTCTTTTGATAATTGCATTAGAAACTTTTCCACTGCTAATGATAGCTGAATCATTAGCATAAAAAGCAACTGATTGATTTGACGGTACAGGAAATATTATAAACATTGAAACTCAAGAAAATATGAATAATTTTGGAATTAAACAATTCTCAAGATATTAGAAATATTGAAAATGTTAAAAATACGGAAAATTTTAAAAAGAATAAAAATATGGAAAATATTAAAGACATTAAGAATATATTGAATGCGTTAAAGATATTGCAAAAATATGGAAAATATATTATTTATGTTTTAGCGATTTTTTCCATTTTGGCTATTTTGGAAAAGTTTTTCGCACTAGAGAGACTTTTAAAAAAGAAAGTCGTCTTTATGTTTGACATTCCATTTACGAGATATGGAGCTTTCTGTAGGTGCCTTAGAGTTGTTCATAGAACGGAAAACTTGAGCGAAACGTTGATTATTCAATTGGAGGAATAATAAATAATAAAATTTCGACAGAAATTGGTGATGCAGTATCCATTTTTGTACATATAACGCATCTCGCATTTGGTGCAATTGCACTAAACAAGAATAATTGTTTAAAATTGGATTGAAAGAAACAAACACTCGTAGGTATCGGGTAGGATCAAAATTGTTGAATATTTTTCGGACATAGTCAAATCTAACTTAAAGTTTGTTTTTTACTGCATTCTCAAACATTCATTTGTTTCCATTTCCTAATACGTTCATTTGTGGTAACATTTTTCTTCGAGTGTAATATATTAACATAGCAGTTTTCAATTCATTGTCTTATTCTTGTGCGATCTGCCTCCAAACGTCGGATTCCATCATCAATTGAATTAAATATAAATGATTTAATGTTTAAAAATTGTAATACAATTGTTGCCATACAAATTCATAGAATTATCAGGCAAAAAATTAAAGAAAAAAATATTAATTGATTGATTGATGTGAGCAACCAAATGTTCCGCAAATAGTTCAATATAATTTCATTAATATCAAGAAAAAAAAAATACAGAAAAAAACTATAGAAAAATGTTAATTGCTGCATAATGTTTCAAACACTTACTTTCAATTAGATTTCGCAAGATAATTATTTAGTTTTCTATTGTAGAAGGAATATAAATCGCCACCATACAGATGTAAACGTAATGAAAATTTGTATTTGAATATAAAAATGGTGGGTAGAATTTTCCTCCGAAATAGAAAAATGTTCCATAAACAACTCAATACAATTTCATTGTTTATAAAAGCGTAGAAATATATATCAGCTGCTGGATAATGTTTCAAACACTCTCTAATTTAATTAGACTCACAAGAAATTAACAAAGTTTCCTGGAAGGAATGAAAATTTGTAGAATTTTTTGACTCTTTTGTAAAGCAATTATTGCTGTGCAACATCACTAGAAGCCTTTCTTTCTTCTTTGCAATTTTATTCCAATTTTTTTTCGTATTTCATATTTCTTTGGAATTTTTCACCCATCCGCCCTATTGATTTCCTAAGAACGTCTACACAGTTTAATTAAATGTGCTATCACAACTTTCGAGCCCATTGAACCAATCATAACCATCAGCTAAGACAGCCTGCGAATGGGTTAATTGCTGAATGATTACATCACTTTGGAGTACGATAATAAAAAAGTCTCCCTCAACATATGAGAAAAATCTAAGATGTCATCATTTATCCCCACCCATGTAAAAAAGAACAATAAGGAAAGCCTTAAAACCCACCAGCTGTATTATCACTTTCAGCTTCATCGTTACCATCATCGTTGTTATCATCATTATGATGATGATGATGATGATGATGATAATCATCATTATCATTATTTGCAACAATATCAACCTCGTCTTCATGGTAATTTGCGCTGCATATCTTCTTTAAGATATCAATGATGCTCCACCTCCTCGTATTCGACTTTTTGCGGCGGATTCTTTTTCGCTCTGATGTCTGGGCCCTGACGGCTGTCAGGCGAGTTTGAAATATGCGTTTTTTATTGAAATGACATAATTTCGTTTTAACAAATAAAGGAAACTAAACAAATTTGTTAAACAAACACAATGAAAAGGCAACAAAAGAAAAAGAAACAATAGCCGAAATCTAAACATGAACATAAGCAGAGTCGTAGCGCAGCGAATCCGTCTTGAAAACCGCAAACTAATGAAATTATTTATGAGTTTTTAATAAATTGTTATAATTAGTTGCCGGACAACATACAAAAAACGAGAAATGAGACAAAACGTGTTTCCCTTTTAACTAATTGCTAATTTCTGCCTTCTTTCATGGGAATGAATATCTATTAAAACTCGTCAAATCTTAGCTGAGACTTAAAGTCGCCGCCTAAAAGGTGATTTTTAATAAATTATGTTTTTGTAACTGAATACAACTCTACCGTTTTGATTTGGCGTTTTGTCGCAAACGCACGCAATTGCTTTTCTGTTTGTTTTCTTTCTTTTCAAGCGAAAGGAAACAGATGTTTTTTGTTTGGTGAAAAACCGAAATAGAGACGTTTTGATAAATAGACAGCTGATGAGAGCACACATTTACTGAAAAAGATGATAAATATCCACCACTGGAAATCATCAATCAGAGTGACGGTTGACTTTGGAAACCAAATTACGCAGTTGCATAATTACATTTATAATAAATAATATTCAAAACAAAATGTCATTTTAAACGACTTGTGGTGAATGGAGATTGGATGACCTAAATTTATTGCAAAATATTGAAAAATCTGATTTAGAATCTACATATATAGAAAAATAATTTATAACTGTCCAAAATACCACAACAATGTTTGCCCAAAGCTATGCATAGAGATGTGATTAGAAATGTAACAAAAGTCTCACATAAGCTTACAATAAAACCATACAAATCAACATTTGAAATATTGAATCTTCGATAAGAACCCGTAGTTAAAGTCGTCTCTAAGAAAACAAGCTGCAACAACAATACAACTCCCTTTACCTGATATCGCCAACAGAGCTTATTAAGTGTTCTCAATGCAACTTGAGCCGTTAATCTACTTAATTAATCAACTAATCTAATTTAAACAGTTCATACCGGTAACTAATTCGAGTTGGTTCCGGTATCAATTTTAGTATGACAGTTCTTTATAATTGTATTTCCTACTTAGAGAAAAATTGGTAAAAATCATTCTGTTGAGAAGAATTGACCGAAATCATTTCTGAGGAACAATCGATTACCATTGTTCTATTCGAAAGAGTCAATCGAAATCGTTCTATTGGATAGAATTAATATAAATTTTGCTCTTGGAAAGATTCCACCCATAACCCTCTGTTAGGAAAATTTGATCGAAATCGGTTGGAAGAAGAATCGGATATGGAAAAATCGGTCGAAATCTGTTTGCAAGAAGAATCGACCAAAATAGTTTTGTTGTCAAAATTGTATGAAATAATTTTGTAGCAAATCAACTGAAATCGGTTGATTGGAGAGAATCGACCGAAATCGTTCAGTTAAGAAGAGTTAAACAAAACAGTCATTTGGATGAATCGAGTCAGATCGTTATATTGGAAACATTCGAGTGATATCATTCCATAGAGAAGAATTGTTCGCAATCATTTTGTTGGAACAAAATTACAGAAATCGTTCTGTTTTAAACAGCTGAAGTTCCTCTGTTGGGGGAATTCAACCGAAATCATTCCGTTGAGAGGAATCGATGAATTCTTTTTACTGGATACAAAATCGACCAAAATTATTCTGCTGACATGGATCGAAAGAAATCACTGTGTTTCACATAATCGAACGAAATCGTTCAATTCTGAACAATTGACTGAATTTGCTCTTTTGGTGAGAAATCATCGACTGAAAATATTCTATTTGCAAAAATCAACGAAAATCGTACCCTAAGGAAGAATCGACGAAATTGTTCTGAAAGAGTTAAAATCGCTGCGTTTGGAAAAATCATCCGGTATAGTTTCACTGGAGAAAATCGATAAACTTTGTTCTATAAGAAAAATTGCCCTAAATTGTTTTCTGTCGAAGAATCGACCAAAATTGTTTTGCCGGCAAGTATTTTGTATTGAAAATATTCAAACATTTGAAAGTTTCAAAAATGTTGAAAAATAGTAAAAAGATGGAAGGCATTAGAAAAATTAAAATAACCGAAAATATGAAAAATATCGTTATGTTACAAATATTGAAAGTGTACAAAGCGTTCCTAATATTCATAATATGTAAGTTATTCAAAATATTACCTAATTAATGCCAGATATTGTCATTATTACTTAATTAAATGCTGATAAATTTGATATCACTGGAAGTTACTTGAAACGTACTCGTGTACGTAACGACGTAGTGTCGTTTGTTTCTCATACGTATCTCTGTGTTGGAATGATTCGCACGCCTCCTATCATGCATTAATTGTACCATTTTCACCACAATCAAATTATAGCTATGATTACCAGTACAGAACAGTACCAGTACAGAACAACATAAATGGATACTTTTAGGTGCCATTTTGAACAGTTCACAACTACCGAAAGTGGTTCTTTAGACAATGTGCTTTTTAGATTTCGCATTTTTAACATATTTGTAATTTCTGTTCCAACTTAAATGATTTCTGATTCATAATTTGCAACAATTTACACTTTTACGTTCCAATTGCTAATTTCTTAGGAATTTATTGGCCCTGTTTGTTTAATTCATGTTGCAAGAGAGTATTGGAAATTGCTAGTTTGTTTATTAATGAAATTGTTTTTTTTTTTTTTTTTTTTTTTTTTTTTTTTTTTTTTTTTTTTTTT
>JAHXMU010000009.1:5377933-5392731 GCA_019455685.1 Philornis downsi
GAATAATACAAATGCAAGTGGAATCTGTTAATATTAGTAAAATTAAAATAGATAGTGCTCTAAATTTATTTCAAGGAACGAACTCCTATGGGAGGAACAGAAAACACCTCCCATAGGAGGCCTCTGGATTGGTCGGCCACTTTTTCGCACATTCCGGGCAGCCTATTTGGACACTATCCGCGTAATCTCGGTCTTTGCCTTAGTCTCACAAAAGGTCTACCGGCGTCAAATCGCATGATCTGGCCACCAGATTGGCTTCGCCAAAATGTGAAATTACGCTTACAATAACAGCTTCTCATGCAATAAAACCAAAATCGCTGGTGTTGAATCAAGTTTGAATTGCCGCTTCTGTAAAGCAGCCATATTGGTAAATGGCAAACCTTTCACTAAATAAATAGCACTTCAGATGGTAGGTACTCAACAGCTGACAGCCTTGCCAGACCAGTGGTTTTGAAACCACTATAAGTATATGAATAACTCGTAGAAGTGCTTAGCAGTAATTTCGAGCGCATTTTTAAATGTTTCTTTTACAACTACATAAATTTTAACAACACGTATCTTTCCAATGTTTCTTACATGCCTCCAATTTTATTTTAATTGGCATATTTCAAAGATTTGTAAAATATTTTTGTGAATTTTCAAAATTGTAGCAGTTATAATTTTACTAAAGAACAGTTCATCTTCTACTGAAAAATATTAAATAATTCATAACATTTTCTGACTTTATTTATCTTCGAGCACTTTGTGGGGACATTACGATATTTTCTTTAGGGGAATTTTTTTAGGAATGGAATTTAGGAATTTGGGATTTTATTTCTATTGTTGTACAGATAAAACTGAAAAAAAGTTTTCTAGACTTGTTTTAGGTCTGCAGGTTGAGAATATGTTTGTGATATTTTCGGGATTTTCCAATCATTTCGTGAGAATTTCTTAAAATATAGCTGAAATACTTTCAACCCAAAATACGTGTCTTTGTAGACAAAAAAAAATCACATTTTCAAAAAAAAAAAAGCATAATTTTCCAGGCGTTTCGTCATTTTTCCCGAAAAATTGTGATACTTTTTTTAGTATAATTTTATTTATTTTATAAATATAAAATAGAAAAAATTACTAATTTTTCTTTGTTTGTTATATGTCTCGAATTCATAAACTCATTTGGGGTACTTTGAACATTTGCAATTTTTTTCTGGAAATTACTCAAATTGGACCTAATTTTTGATGGTTAGAGATAAGTGTTATTTGATGGGTACAAGACAAAGTTACGCTATAACGACATATTTTTTTCCGGAGTAGATTTTGAAGTTGTTGTTTTTTTCGGGAAAACTTTAAAACAGGCGAATATCTAACTAAAAGCACAATTTTTGGGTGATTATCTTTTATTGTTATACATCAAGTACACTGAAATACTGTTTTTTTTTTAGTTTTTATTTAGAAATGTTTTTGGGGTATTTTGGGGATTTTAAAATATTTCTTGGGAATTATTATTTTTTAAAATAAGTATTCTTTTGTGGATGAAAAACAAAGTTACACTATAACGACATAAGTTTTCCCTTCCTCTCTATTTGCGAACCTTTTGTGGAGTAGATTTTGAAGTTGTTTTTTATTTTAATTTTATTATTATTATTTTATTTTTTTTTTAAGATTTAGAAAGAGCGAATATCTTATTTAAAGTGCAATTTTTGTGTGATTATATTTTATTGTCATATATCAAGTGGACTGAAATATTGAATTTTGTAGTTTTTATTTAGAAATGCTTTCGGGGTATTTTGGAGATTTTGAAATATTTTTTGGGAATTGTTATTTTTAAAAATAAGTATTCTTTTTTGGATGAAAGATAAAGTTGTGGAGTAGATTTTGAAGTTATTTTTTTTTGATAATTTTAGAAAAACCGAATATCTTACTAAAAGTGCATTACTTGTGTGATTATATTTTATTGTTAAACACCAAGTACACTGAAACATTGATTTTTTTTGGTTTTGGTTTAGAAATGCATTCGGGGTTTTTTGGGGATTTTCAAAATTTTTTTTTGGAATTAACCATGTTGTAGCAAAATTCATATGTATGAAACTGTAACTGGTTTTTTATTGACAGAGTACACAATTTTGTCAAAGTCAAAAGTTCTAGGCGTTCCCTAAATTTCGGATAAAATTATAATAATTTAAAGATATTTATAGACAGACACAATTTTTGTGTTTTGGAAAATTTATAGGCTTACAAAAGTTGTGCATACAGTTGGTCTGAACTTCTTAAGCACTACAACAAATGTATGACGTCGAAACTAAAAAGTTTATGATCAATTTTAAGAACATATGATGTGGTCCAGTAAAATTTGTTATGCGGCTTGAGACACAAATAGCGCTTATTGAAAAATTAGAAAAATTTATAATATCATGTTTCAAATGCTTAATGTTTATTTATTTCATGGCAATATTAAAGTGTAATCAAAACTGTTGTGTAAACGTATTGAAAACAGAAAACTTCTTGAAAATATTTAGCATAGTATGGATCATAGTAAAATATAGTGAATTTGAGTTATAAAGTCTGCCTGCCATTAAAAGTTTCCTTCTAACGATACAACAATGTGACAGTGTGGCAAAAGTATCCTTAATTAACTAGAAGTATTGGTTAAATCATAAAACGTTGATTTTTGTTAGAGCAGCATAATTTTGGCGTTATTTAGTTTACTTTCTTTTATGAGGAAATTGTGAAATTTTTGGACAACATCAAAATAAATTTTGAAAAACTCTTAACGTTTTGCAAATTCAGAAAATATGAATTGCTTCCAACTCTTCTTCATTAGCAATTAAAGAAGTCTCGCCTAATCAATAATGCCGGCCGGCATATCATCTAATCTTTAGACCTATTTGAAACAGAAAGTCATAAAATATGCTCAAGGCCACAAAAAAAGGGAAGTGTTGGAACCATATAAAATCAATTGACAAATAACCAGAAAGGTCCAATCGCAATCACTACCAATTCTATGAGTCTAAAAAAAGTCTAAAGTTTAAGTTTGCTGTGATAAGAACTTTATTAAATTCATTTCCAAGGGTATGCAGGAAAACTTTAGTTGAACCCCAAATTCATAATTTCGAAAAAGACAACAAATATTCATGCCATAATTTGTGAAACAGGAACTATGATTTTAAATAAAATCATATTAAGAAATTATTAGTATTATTATTATTATTGTTTTAATTGTTATTGTTATTGTTGTTATTGTGTTGTTTTTATTGAATTTCATGCTTTTTATAATGAAATGAAAATCGTAAATCATTAACTCAAGTCAATGCTACATGTCCGTCCATCCTGCCACAGACCATTGTATGGCTTTGACATATTTCTCTGCCAAGGCGGCGGGGTTATCATCTGCCAGTCGCCTCTTTAGGAGATAGATGAACATCTCAAGTGAGTTTTAAATATTTCAATAACATTGTTTGTGTCTTAATTGAAATTAATATAATTTCATTTTTTACACATGATTATTTCTTCTTTGTGAAACAGTTGATGGGACATATTTCAATAAGGCGTCTCAAAATCCACACAGCATGTGCGATTGAATTGCCGAGATAATGTTATCAGTGGAACAGAACAAACAATAAGCAGAACAAGAAAAAGTCAGAAATTATGTTAAAAAATTTTGAGAACAACCAGAACCGGTAACGCCAAAGAAGGAGAAAGAGAAGGAAGGGGAGTTAATAAATTAATTACCATTGACTAAACGTAATTTATTTTTAAATAAGTGATAATGAGTATGGTATCATTGAGGAACAGTGCAGATATGATATAAGAAATAACTTGGAAAATTATGAAAATTTGTAAAAAAAAAATCAATTTAATTGCAGCAAAACTGAAAATATGTAGAGACCATCGAGCCGAAATATATATTCATCAACAAACAATTTGTTGAAGAGCAAATGTCGATAGTTGATTTACAGTATGCGAAATGGATGTACTGATTTATAAACATAATATTTGAGAACTTTTCTATTAACAGGGAAATTTAAAGAAATTCACGAAAGACACCTAATCTTTAACATAAAAAAATTTCCGCAGAAACGACGAGAAATGACAGAATTTCTCCATAAAAGTTATAGATCTAATGTGAGACAAAAAATTCTATGATTTTAGCAGAATTTCTTTCTCCTTTTTTGAAATGATACTTCCGCTGCAAATTGAGAAATCCCAAGACATATTTGGAAAATGTCCAAAATACCCTAAATGATTTCCAAAGCAGAATGCATATAACAAACACGTGGTATTTGAACTTTACATAAAAAAAACTAAAATTTAAATCATAATTTAGCACAGAAAGCGACATTCATAAACTTTACCCTAAATGAAGTAATATGAGTTCCTTAAAAAGTTAGGGTAAAATAGAAAACAAACGTTATATTATATTTTTGTTTATTTACTTCCTTTTATTTTGTTTTTATTTATTCTTTGTTTTCAAAAAATATAAAATAAAATTTCAAAAAATAAATTGAAGTCACAATTTTTGCAAACTACACGACATTAGTGAAGTTCCTCCTAAAGAAATTATAATAATTTCCCCATAAAATATTTGAAATTAAATAAGGCAGAGAAAATAATATCATTATATCATAATTTTACCTTTTAACAATAAAAATATATTTATTTTTAACATAAAAAGACATTTCGTTACATTTGGAAAATTACCAAAAATATTTCGCAAATCTCCAAAATACCATAAACTATAGAAAACTTTTTTCTTTTTATAGAGAAAAAATATCAACTATATTTTTGTAAAAAAAATCCTCATTTCTAAAGTTTCTTACATATAAAGTATTATAATTTCTCCATAAAATGTTTGAAACTACATAAAATGGGAAAAATCTATGTAATTGTAGCTTTTAATATAGCAAAACGTGATTACAAATTGGAAAATCCTCAGAAATATTTCGACAATATTGAAGATATTCCAAATTAGAAAAAATTTGATTTTTATTAAAAAAAATTACAGTTTTATTGAAACTAATATAACTTTTATAACATAACAAACTTATTTTTCCTATAACCTCTGGCTGGAAAATTTGGGGATTTTGATAAATTCTTTGGGAATTCTTTAATTCATGTTTAAAAAACGATCTTTTATTGAAAATGCTAGTGATTTTTATAAAAGGAATTTAATATTTTAGACAAAATCTCTACGGGATATTTTGTCTATTCTGGAAATCAGATTTTCATATTTTTTTTGCAATCCGTCAGGTTTATTACAATTTTATTTTTCATTGAAAAATGGTTTTATTTTTTAAAGAAAAAAATTTTCATTATTTTTGACAAAATTTCTGCGTGATATTTTGGAGATTTTGGTGCCAACTTAGAAACTTCCACAAGTTTAACTTTAGCAAGAAATAAAGGTCTCTTATTGAAAAAATTCGATTTTTAAAAACAATTTTAATACTTCTCATAAAATCTACGAGAGATTTTGTAGTTTTTTTATTATATTTTTTTGAACATGTTTGGATATTTGATCATGTAAATTCGTTCATGTATTAATGTTGCTGCGATTTGGATTTTGTATGTGTAGGGATGGTGTGGTGACAAATATTCTCTCAAAGGATTAAATTAAGGGGCAAAATTAAATAGGATTAGTAGGGACTGCTGCTTGTGTTGCAATATATGGGATATTTACCTTATGTCTGATGGAGGGAAACACTTCAGGTTTCAATTTTCTTTAGGTGCTTTTCGAGAAGAGATGTACAACTTTATTTGACTGATAAGAAGAGAGTTGGGGAGTTGGATAAGGAGATAGTTAAGACTAAGTTGTAATAGGCCTTGTATCGACGCTTGGTGTGCGAATTGGAGGAGAATTGCAGAAGATCGGAGTGCTTTGAATTATTTTCTACGGGCGACGTATAATAGAAAAGGATGTCTAATCCAGTCGCTATCTAAGAAGAAGAAGTAGCCAGAGTTGTGGAGCAATTCTTACTGCTAGAATGTGAGGGAAAGCTTTTGACACGAGATATTACAAGATAGTGACAAGAGATGTTATGTTAATGGTGACGGGTGTGGAATAATGACTCCGGTTAAAACTCTGACTTCTTTAGTTTAGGCTTAAAGAGATTTCGTTAAATTTTGATCAACTTTTTATAAGCGAATTTGTGACAGTAGTGAGCACATATGACTATCTTTTATATGGTCGTTTGTTTAAACCCTAGCACAATCTTTGTTTGAGAGCCTAGAAATATGGGTAAAAAATGTGTCTGAACATTAGAGGTAAATGCAAAATAAGAAACGAAGCATTGCATTTTATCGTTTAAAACTCATTTCGTTGAAATTACTCTCCGCATTTCTTCAAAACTTTGGAGTTTGTAAAAAAAGTATTAAAAATATTCAAAATAACCAAATTTAGTAAAATGTTAACATTTATCTACAATCGCTTTTAATAAGTGTTAATACGTTATTTCCTTTTGATTTTTTTTATTTTTTTTTTTTGAATTCCTAAAAAAATATTAAAAATCTCCAAATTCCTAAAATTTGAATTACCAAAAATCTTTTTTAACTAATTCATATGCATATTCATTATTCATATATTACAAATTATAAGACTTGACAAACAAATCTCCATATTCAGTCAACTGAATGCACATGGCCATAAAGTTGTTTTAAACAAAATGCCTTAAATGGTTTGGTGTTGAGTAATATTATAATTATTTCTTGTTCTGAAAGGTTTACTTTACAATCATTTTAACACTTTCTGTTTTCATTAGGATACATTTTACTTTCAGTTTATATGTTATTTTTCCTTCTTATTCATCGAATACATCACCGTGATGATCATCTATATTCCTACCACAATGTACGTGTACTCGTACATTTATGTGATTTTGCTTTAGTATGTGTAAGTTATATTTATAATCACTTTTGCTAACATGTGTTATCATCATTGACACTATTTTCTATTTATTTAATTAATAAATAAACAATTACACATAGCCATTCATATATAGTATATATATATGTATGTATATTTATGTGCCATAACAATAACAACAAATGACTATCTATCGTGCATCGAATGAATATAAAGTTTATTCATTAAACTTACATGCAGACCAGACGTGCGTACGTCTGTATGCATATTTCTGTGCGTAAGCATATTTTTTTATGAATTGTTGAGCCTACAATTTGTTGCAAAGTTACTGTCACTTAGCACTTACGTAGATCTCATAAATATATACTCATTCTAGTTTGTATAATTTATTATTTTTTTATTGCATTTTTTTTTTGATTAATTTCATTTAATACACTTTTTTATCAAATCGGAAGTTGGGCCGTACAAAGAGGTCAATTTTTTCGTTATTTTCCCCAGTTCTTCTTTATGTTGTTGTTGTTGTATAGACTCGTTTTTCAATCATATTTACTGCATTTTGTTTTTGTCGTGAAATGCTTGCATGAACGTATGATGAAGAAGACGAATCTTATCTCGTGAATGTTTTATAGAACATAATAAATTATTTAATGGAATTTTGAATATTTTGTATTCTGTCACATTTATTTAAGTTACATTTAAGGGAAATAAAAAAATAAATCGCGCTTAAAACTTATAAAATTTGAATTTGGTTTCTTGAAGAAGTGAGAATAATTATGACAAAAAATAAAAATAAAAATAATAATAATAATAATAATTATATAATACTAAATTGGAATTTTGGCCCCGAATTTCGAAAGTTCTGGAAATTACCCTTAATGAAATCTAATGAAGATTATTTCGAAAAGCTAAACAAGGCAGCCACAAAAAAAAAAAAAAAACGATTTACGTCTATTACTGAATACATCAATTGTAGATAATGTTAACATTTAAAATGGTAACACTGTACATCAATATAACCTTTAATGCCTTTGATAATGAGGGTTATAAAGTTTATATTTAAGTTGGAAATAATTTAACTCACAGTTCTTTGAAACTTAAATACAAATGTCATAAAAATGACGATAAAGATTGAAAACAGTTAAATAAAATCATTATTCAAATTTTACTAAATTATTTCACTTATTATTTTAATTGCTTTCTTTAGCTAATTTCCTTCTTAATTCTATTTGGGGAATTTTGGAAATTTTTGGAAATTTGTTGGTAATTATTGTTTTTTTTTTTCTTTTTTTTAACATGTGAAAAGTTCGATTTGTGTACTGTTTAGATGTTCTCAGTCAATTTAGGTTCCAAACATTTAAACATTTTTCCAAACATTTAACCATTTTGCCCTGCAATTTCCATCTTAATTCTATTTGTGAAATTATTGAAAATTTGTTGATAATTATTTATTTCTTTTTTTTATTTAATATGAGAAAAGTTCGATTTGCGTACAGTCAATTAAGGTTCCAAACATTTAAACATTTTTCAAAAAACCAAATTGTTTTTAATTCAAAATTTTTTGAGAGAAAGTCTAAATTTTAAAAACGATATAAATGTTTGTTAGAAAAGTATAAATCAACTCGTTCATATAAGCAGGAGCTAATTCAAAATTCCAATTCGAAATTCTCATTAAATCCTTCCATAAGAAGAGCATCGCAATGTTAGAGAAGGGTGGGACTGATTGGATAACTCTTAACAGCTTTGCCCGAAATAAGCCTTATTTAGGCACTAAGCAGTTATGAAAATGGCAAATATTGCCGTTGCTGTAGTGACTGTAAGATTGTATATCAATTGTACGGAGAATTGTTTAATCTGATAATCG
The DNA here is from genome assembly GCA_019455685.1 of Philornis downsi. NCBI lineage: Eukaryota > Metazoa > Arthropoda > Insecta > Diptera > Muscidae > Philornis > Philornis downsi. The sequence continues at coordinate 5,386,630 of JAHXMU010000009.1, forward strand.
TTTAAAAAGTGATTTTTTTTAATAAAATTTCCTCAAAAAAAAAAACGAATTTTTGTTAAAAAAAAAAATTAATACCATTGAGGAGAATTGTGAATTTAAAAAAATCAAACATTTTTAAAAAATGTTTATAAATTGTTTAAACAAAGTTATAAGGAAAGAGGGCTAGTAATTAGAATCGTTATTCTTCATCATTTGCCAACACGAAAATTCATTTTCATAATTATGTTTAAAGAACTTGAAAAAAATACATTGCTAAATAATAATCATCTATTATTTGAGTGAGAAATTTTGAGTTACTTAATCACCAGTCCTCTAAATCAACAGTTTTTCAAATATTATGTGAAGTTTCTCACATTTTCCTTGTGCCATTTCTTTCTTTCCACAATACGAGTGGGAGTGAATGTATTTTTGGATGGCTATAATAACAACTTTGATATTGTCCTTTATAGCCTTTTCAATGTTTGTTGAAACAACCCTAATTCCATCTTAAAGGGTGCTATGTTTGTTTTTAGAAGTACATTTTTATCTACTTTTGTTTCTTACTTACACTAAAAGTTTGCTCTAGAAGAAAAAATACATGAAACAAAGCAGATAATGTGCTGCAACGGGTATTTGATCATATTTTGGCATATTTCTTGACTGATCCGTTTAGGATTACTAGAGACTGATGGCCCTTTATGATAGACAATAGCTTATAAATAGTTTAAATAATACACTGTAGGTGGCGTGCAAATCATCTAAAGTTATTTTTAGTTATTTTGGTTTTTCTGTTTGTTGGAACATTTCCTCAACAAAATGAACATTGTTTTCGGAACATCTGATTGTAAGAGTACAGTTTTAATACTTTTTTACCTTATGGAAATTTGGCATGGAATAGAGAAAATTAAATTGGAAAACATGATAACAACTACAGACACAAACGGAATATTTGTTCTTCCTAAAGTTGCTACAATCTATAAATGCGTTTGGGACAAATTTATTAAACAATCACAATCCAGAGTTCAATAAACATTGTTTGAAATTATGCTAATATTATTTTGAAAAGAAATATCTATTAAAGAAATTAAATGTTTTTGCATTTTGTGAAGTTGGGCAAGTCAGTAATCATGAATTAGGATCAAATTTATACTTTTTAGGTCATCGCGCTACATAAAAGGAGGTTAATTTTGGATCTAATAATATTACAACAGATTTTATGAAAATTTGGATATTGGCTCGATACCAATAAATATTTATAAATACTGTCTAGAACGTTAACAATGTATAATTTATTTGTCAGCATACTAAATAAAATGGTATACTAATGTACTAATATACTCTATAATAGCCAACATTTGTATGTTATGTTAACATTTGACTGTATGTTAATAACATTATTAAAACGTTTATTATAGACAGCAGAACGTGGCTTATACTCTTTGCTGCTTGTGCGGATTATAGAAACTAGAGATCGTAAACAATTCGTTGTTAATAAAAAATAAAAATTATCTTAAATTTTTAATTCAAGTTTATCAGAATTTTTATTTCTATCACAGATTTTTTTTACACAATAAATCTATTATTATTTTGGACGTTGAACTTTCGTTTTACTGCCCGTTTGAAGACCATTTCAAAAATAGAAGCGTCTAAAGGTTGTTGTAAGCAATAAATTTGTTTAGCTTAGCAGCTAAATTTATTATTACGAAAAACTTGTTTGCCACTCAATTGTTATTATTATTATTATTATCTTGAACTCAGCTTTATTAAAAAGTTTTGGTTTTAGTTGAAATTTGTCCAGCCCTAACTTTTAACCCCTCAGGCCAGATTTTATTACGATTTCTTAGTTATTCTTTATTAGTTTAAAAGTCAAAAATCCACTTACCTTAGCATTTATTCCGCACGCTTGCAATATCACAATAATTGCGAATAACCGCCACAGTAATGACATATTCCTCATTTTTGCTATGGGCGTACGACTCACGGACCTCGTACCCATAGTCACGGGATAGAAAATGACGAGAATATTTAGCTCCGCAAAATATTCGAATTTGTATTTTTGTTTTTGTTAACAAACAAAATCAAAAACCAACAAAAACTAACGCTTTGCGTTTGATTTGTTGTTGGACTTTTGAAGTGTTATTAAATTGTTTTTGATATGTTTAAGATATTTTTTTTTTATTGCCGTTGATGTTGTTTTCGTTTTTATATTTAACACTATTTAGCACTTTTTTGTTGAAACTAAACTGCAAAAAAAAAAAAAAATAAATAAAAACAAAAAAAAAAAAAAAATTCATAAATGTGAGTAGTTTTGAAATTATGAAAAAATGTATTCTCTTTCTCGCGCGACATTTTCGTTGTGGTTGTAGTTTCAACATAAATTAAAATTATTCAAAAAAAAAAAAAAAAAAAAAAAAAAGAAAAACAACACTTCATTGAAGGAGTAGTACTTGAGAATTCAATTTTTGTAATGTCCAGAGTCAGCAGAATTAATTTGAAACCGCCTTATACATGTGTGTGTTTATACCAATGTAAAGTAGGAAACGCGCAAGCTGTTGAAATTAAGTGCAGAGCGGCGGTGGTGGCGGGCGGCCTTTATTATATTTGCAAAAATAATTGGGAAATCAAATAAAATAGATACTCGCATTATTTTAATAAAGAATTTTGTACTTCATAATGATAAGAAAGGAATGTAAAAAGCAAATAGAATGAATGACTACCATATGAAATCTTAAATAATGACAATTTTCTGAAAGCAGGCAATTTTGGCGATTTGAAGAAAACTTTTGGGAGTAGTTTGAATTTGTGTGCTTCTCAAAGTTTTAACGAATTCATGGTACAATAAATTCAGTTGCATTAATATGTTGAAATTTTTCTGAATTTTATTAAAATTTTAAGATTTTTATTTTGTTTATGGAATTTTAGGTATTATGCCACTTCATCCCGGGAAGTGAAAAACAGTTCTAAAGAAGACATTTTTCTACACAAATATAACGGCAAATTTAAATTGGATGAACACAAACACAATTCAAAGGTTTGGAGTTTTGGAAATTTTTTGAAAAATATCACGGAGCCCTTAAAATTGTCTTTGCCGGAAGATATAAGTAGAATTTAAGAAATTTCATATAAATAAAATAATGTAATATTCCAGTGAATAACATCGGACAATTTCCTTAATGTGTAATTTTGAAAAGATTTTTAGATTTTGGGTTTTAAATTTTTTTCTTCGAAACCGCTATTTTTGTTTATTTTTGTTTGAGATCCATTCAAAAAATTCATTCAATCAAATCGTTCAAGCATTACTTGTTATACATATAGACAATTTCCCCAGCATGGAATTTTGATAATTTTTGATAAAAATCATAATGAGAATTTAGGGTATTTTTAAAAAAACTCGATATTAAGTGTTCATAAGAATAAGCAAAATTATTAGCCGGAATTAAATATGCAAAAATTTAAGTAAAAATTAACCACTTTGGAAATGAGGGAATTTTGGGGATTTAATTTTTTTTAGGAATTCCAGCTTTTTATTAGTTTACGAAAATCTTTTACATTAAATGAATAAAAACGAATTGTATGGAAAATTGTGGAGAAATTTTTTTAGGAGAAATGAAATAGAATAAGTTGTCGTCATAAATGCAAGGTTAATGTTATAGATTCATTTTCAAAACCTTGGTAATTACAATTTCTTTGTGGCGAGAATAACCGAAATGTATGTAATAATAACCAATTATTTTCCATAAAACTTTATCATAATTCAATTTACCAATACATTAGGATATTAAGGATATTCAATATCGAGAAATTTCTTAGGGTTTTACAGGCATCTTCCAAATTGTTAAGGTCATTGATATGATTTTGTGTTTTTAACAGCAAGAATGTTATGAAGACATGCAATCAATTTCTTCAGATTTCCGCGAAAAAATTTTACGTTCATAAACAAGGATTACCTGGTGATTTTAACAATTTGTTTTAGGAATCGCCTGCTTTTGTTTGTTTTTTTAAAAATATGCAAAGTTACTGATGGCAATATAATAATTTGCAGAAATTTTAGAAAACAGTTAGCTGTTTTAAAAACGTATTTTAGCTGCTTTGATTACTTTTTGGAATTGGAATTATATTTTGTGAAAATATGTGAAATTGTTAGTAGGAAACCAAGGTTTTCCAAAAGTTTTGGTAAAAGTCAACGATTTGGGATATCAAACAAATTTTAGGAACTACAATTTTTCCTTTACTTAAGAATGTAGGCTAAACTACTGTCGGAAATTAAGTAATTTCCAAATATATTTTTAAAAATTAATGTTTTCGGAGACGCGGATATTTTGGAGATTTCCGAAAAAATTTTGGGAATTGTAATTTTTTGTTTGTTTTTTGAAAATGGGGAAAGTTTTGATTGGAAATTAAATAATACTCAAACATTCTTGCTCAAAATTTAATGAAATCTGAGATCTTTTTCATTGCAATTTCAGTTTTGGTTTTTTATACAAAAATAAGCAGAGAAAGGAGCTTAAATTACAAAAAAAAAAAACAAGTGCCCCCAAATATTAAGAATTTCACTTTCAATGTTGGAACAATATTAAAAAAATAATGGAAAAGCTAGTTTTTGCAGGAAAATAAAATTTAGCATTTCTTTTCGTTTTACTCGAAATAAAACGGAAGAAATTTGGCATTTCCTTAGAAATAGACATCATCAAATTTATTATTTTATTGATTCAAATATTTTATTTCTTAATTTTCATATTTCAGAAATATTTGAAAAAAATCGTGTGTTTTTCGAATTAAAAGTAATGTTCTCTATAGGAACAAAATGATTTTTATATTTTACATTTTATTAGTTATGTCGTCTAACACGTATGAGCCATACGTATAAACGTCCGGTAAGAATTAGAGCTTTCAGAAAATTACGAATTTGAATAAAATTTATATTTCTGTTTAAAATATTTGTTAATATTTTCTTCATTTGTTAAAGCCTCGTGCTTTTTGCCTTTTGATACAGTTTAAAATTTTTTTGTTTAACTTGTAATCGTCTTATTTTTTATTCCTTCATTTTAAAATTATTTGCAACCGAATTTTTTCTCCGAAATTTATGCAAATTTTTCTTATCATTTGTAGTACAAAACTATTTTATTTAAAAAAAAGTAGCAATTTATCATTCTTTGATTTCCACTTTTTGTTATTTTCATTTAATTGGAAATTATTTATTTACAAAAGTAACAGAAAACACGATTTCCCGTTTCCGTGTAATGAGAACACGATTTCCGTTAAATGGCAAATAAGTCAGAGCTTATCACGTTGATTTTTCGTTCCAGCTCAAGTGTTGTTAACATTTAGTAATCCTTTTAATAATTTGTTTATCAGTCGTTTGTAATTATTGGTTTTAAGAATTATGTTTTTTTTTTAATTTTAATCCTTTTTGTTTTGTCCACTTTTCACTAACTTCAAATTAGAAAAACTTGTCGGTTCAGCAAAAACACGCAATCTATGGCCTGAAACGAATGCGTGCGTCCGCAACGTACGACGGCGCGCAACTGAATGATCCGATGTGTCGGCTGGCTCCTGCTTGAGTCTAAGAGCCCGCGCGCACACATGCACATACACACACAACACACATACACAGTTATGTAGAGGAGCCACGACAAGAGTTCTTTCTATGCGATGATAACCGTTTGTGCAAATCGGAGGAGATAAATAGTCTGTTAAACGATTTCCTAGCGAGAACAGACACGCAAGCACACACACACACACTCGCATACGCTCTTAAGCACATCCGCCTCATAAGAAATCTCGTACGAACAAGCGCGAATGTCGGCCGAACACTGACACGAGCTATGATGCGAGCGAAGAACTTCTCTTAAGTAAAACCCTGACAGGAACTGGAGTCTAACGAAGATCCCGAAGACGTTTTGCGTCCAAGCCAACAATACTGAGGCGTTTTCTGTACCCTTTCAGAAACTCCCTGATACACTACAAGTCAAATGTCAGGGCAACGAAAATCAGCCAACAGTTTCTAAGTTTGCCCCCAAAATTCGATAGAGTTCGTTATCTCATGCGGCACCAGTAAACAAAAACCCACCGAAAAAAGTGCTTTGACGGACGGTCGCCACCAGACTGAATTGTTGCAACCTT
>JAHXMU010000009.1:5397731-5422640 GCA_019455685.1 Philornis downsi
CGTATCGCGTCTGTATATTTCGAGGCGTTCGATATGCTCTTCCCCATATGAAAGCAATATGAGAAATGAAAAGAAACAACAGCAATAACAAAACGCCAACAACAGAAAACCGTCGAAAGACAAAGGGGGGAAAGAAAATCAAAAAATCCAAGCAAAGTTGGGGGCAAACGCATGAGAACGCGAAAGTTGGCTAAGAGAGTTTTTTATATCTTTGCAAGTTAACATTGTACTCGTATCACAACATCGTGCTTGCAGTGCAATGAGAGCAAAAGCCGGCAAAATGTGGCCGGAGCAGTTAGTCACAATGAGGCATTAGTTAATAAGCCCTACACACTTCAGACTCAAATGGGGATATCACCTCAAGAGGTGGCTGTCAGAAAACAGCTACTTGGGTTAGATATGAAAAAGAAGCTACAGAAGTGAAACAAAAAGAAGTTTTATGAGTAAGCAGCATGATACGTGATAAATAACCTACGACAAATATCTACAAGATTTTGTACGTTGTCAAAAAGGAAAACGAAATCTTTCAATAAGTAGCGGAGAAATATGTACAAATAACCCTCTCCAGCTTTGGCTTCTGCGAGATTCTCTTTAAATCAAACACATTTTTGAATGCATGGATTTTGGGCATTTATTAAACCCTTTTTGAGAATTTCGGAAAACCCCGTTATGACAGTAAAATATCAATGGTATTGTAAAATATAAACTCTAAATGTATATAAATATATATGTTGGATTTTTTTTTTTGAATGCTTAACAAAAATATTTGGGAGGTTTTGGGGATTTTTGGAAGATGATATGAGAAATCATAAAATAAACGTTTCAAATAATGACTGCGGAAATATAACGACTGCACTGATTGTCTATGCCTATTTCAATTTAAACAAGTTTTTCAGATGTCAGGAAAATGTTTGAGTCAGCAACTCATAATACATGATAAAAACTGGTGATAAATATGTTTAAGAATACCAGACATTTTTTAAAGCTACGATATTTTAAAGAAAATATTTACATGGCTCGAAATGTAATCAATAAGGTACTCTAAATCTCTCAATATATCTGCAAAAAGACATAACTTTCTATCTTCAACGATAGTTTCTGAAAACGTATCGTTAATTTAGTTCGACTCTTCAATGCAGCGATTTTGAGTGCTTTTGAAAACTTTTTTGAGAATTCTAAAAAAAACACCATTATCAAAGTAAAACATTAATGATATCGTAATATGTAAATGCTAAATGATGTATTTTATACTTTGAATGTATTTTTTTACAAGATCATGCAATATATTTGTGGAATTTTGGGAGTTGGAGGGAAAAATTGTTGGAATTGATAAATTTTGCATTATTGGTACTTGCCAACTGTATTATTGTTGTTGTAGAAGACATATTTTCGCATGTTTTTTTATTAAGTTAGAAATTTTCAACGCTATAGCAAGTGTTTGGCGCGTGAGATACAAATGAAACCTTAGCAAAGCTACCTGGAATAACATGGAAAAGGCCCCAGAAATTATTAAAATAAAAATAACAAATTTTCAACGGGAATAGTAAATTATAATAATAAGTGTATGGAAAATAAAATCTGCGATATAAAGAAACTGTAATGCAAAAAATTTTGTATATGCAAATTTCCCCTATTCATTATTAAAAAATTTATGAAACCGCTCAATAGGCAATTGTTTCTGTAATACCATCGTTAAATTAGTCACATTTTCCAGTGAGGGAATTTTGGGTATTTTTGAAAACTTTTTTGGGAATCGCATAAATCTTCCTTAACACAGTCTTGTGATAGATTGTCCAAAAAGCCATAATTCATATGCTAAATGTATTTTTTTCACACATTTATAGAAAATATTTGCAAGAATTTGGGGCTTTTTCGGAGGAAATGTGAGAATTATAAAATCAACATCCCGAATCACAATTGTAATGAGATACAACAATCGCCGTGATTTTCTATACACCACACTTCGGTTTACACAATTTTTCCATAAATGGTGATTTTTGACATTTTTCCTGGATTCTGGAATTTAACTTGTATAAACCTCCAAGTTTATACTTAGTTTTAAGTTTAATAAATTAATTTGAATTTTGTAAATGAAATAAATTAATTACTGAAAACATGAAGACAAATATTATAAAAGTTAACGCTATAATTTAAATTTTACAATATTACAAACTAATGTATCTTGGTGCGACACGATTCACAATGATTACATATATAGTAAACTATCGAAAGCTCAAGAAAACATGGAAAAAGGTAATATAAAAATAATGATATTACCAGCAAAGTTGCTAATTCAAAAACAGTCACTTTTGTAGCACTCATACGGTGAGCATTTCCATCTCTAGAAATAAATATATTGAATTAATTCCAACTTATTTGCATTTTGTTCTCTTTTTCATATACATTAACTCTTAAATTTAATTGTATAATTTCTCAACTCTGAAAAATTGCTGGAGTAATCTCTTAATCTTAAAAGAATAAAAAAATTAATTAAATTAAAAAAAAACACCAATTCCTTTGATTTTCATGAATGAGACAAGTGAGAGCTTCTCATAGTCGGTGAGCTTACTTAAAAGTGAGATGTTAGCAATATTTCATAAGAGAGTTTTTTTTTAAATAAAATTCTACTTCTACAGCCTCCGACGCTTATAGATTAATTGAAAATATTGTGAGATACGTCTTAAGCACTTACTGCAAGGATAACTTTATTTTATCCAATTTTCCCAGCTTGAGGATTTTTCCAGAATTATTCAAACTTTATTATTGTTCACCATCAATATTGACGAAGGCATTCTTTGTAGATTGAAATGTTTTTAGTTATTTTTTTTTAATTGGACGATTTGAATTTGGAGATGCTGGAAGTTTCGGTTTTATGCAAAGAGAGCAGAAAATATTGTTGAAGTGAAAACATTTTTATTATTAGGCAACTTATAATGTTTGATAAATTACGTTATCATAAGCTTCAGAAAGCACTCTACTAAGCAGAGATATAATATACATACATATGTACATATATCAAATTTCTTCTATTCGATGCTTAGAAGATGCATGATATCTCTTCACAAAAGTACGGTAAAACATATATGCATATGAATATTTCCAGTGTTGACGTTTGAGGAATTAATTAAAATTTAATCAAATATTTTGATTTCGCAACTTTTTTTCTGGAGATTATAAAAAAACAATTTCGATATTAAACCATCGATATAAAATGAAGCGAAGAATCCATTATTTTAGCAGCTTTTTTTAGCATAGTTGGAATGATCCAATTTAGACACGGTTTTGTCGTCAACTTGCTGCAATTCCATTAGCCTCTCTCATTGCAACCCTCGTAACTAGAAGAACTTTCACACCAAACTCCTGGAGATTTTTTCGGATCATTATCAATGTGTGCGGCCTAGTGTTGTCCTTATGGAACACAATTCTTGTCCTATTTTGCGTAATTGCTTCTTTCAGACGGTTCAATTGTTTACATTACAAGTCCGAATTAAGAATTAGGTGGAAGGAGGGCAGTTAACTCTGCTAATCCCACCAGCACACCTTAATATCTTCCTGATCGTCAGACCTGACTTGGCCACCACCGGTTCACGGCAAATAGAACACAACCATTTTCGCTGGATATTAGTCGTAAGTAACCTACTTTTCATTACCGGTTACAATGCACTCCAGAAATGGTTCAATTTTCTTTGTGATTCAACAGCGACTCGCCGATTGAAATTCGGTTCAAGAGTTTTTTTTTTTTTGTTTTAAATCGCAAAGTCGAACTTCTGTTTGTGTCCAGTCTTATCCTAGTGGTTCCAAATGTGCAATGCACAATGATCAGCCCCTGGATAATCGAAACAGTTCATAAATGGCTCATTGTACTAATTCAGTTCCTAAATATGGGATAGCTGATAGTAAATATCGACATTTTAGACAATTGACCTCCAAAGCGCGGTGCATTTTTGACATCAAAGTTACCTGAACGTGATAGGCAAAACCAAAATTGTGTCAGGACTATAAACACTTTTATAATTTTCTGTCGCTTAGCTTGCCTTTTTGCCTTTATTAAAAAAAAAATATGCCATATTTTTTATTCGTTGCTGGCCATTTTTCATGCCCTCTCAAACAATGGTGAGTCAAGCTCTCACTAAATTCGCTAAATAGCTTTATAAGCACCAAATCTTATCTCTTTACCGCCATCTGACGTAATGAGATCGCACTTATACAACAGGTTACTAAAGCCATCTATCGGAGACATAACGGATTACATAATACTGTACCGTATTTTAATATCTAATAAAAAGGTTCACTTTTTAAATTGTTTACATTTCGAAACTGTTGTTTTTGTACAATCCAACTGTAACAATAAATGTATAAAACTTTTTCCTTTATTCTTGGAAAATAAAAGTTTAATATTGCAACAGCTCACGTATTTAATATTTTTTCCTAATTGTAAGAACCTGTATGAAGTTCACCGAATTAGAAGAAATTTTATGATTAAGCTAATTAAATTTGTCAATATTCTTTTAGCGATGGCTAAACTATTATTAAGGTTTATTTCCATAAATTTCTAAAATCTCTATCTTTATTTTTTTGTCTATTATAATTTGATTAAAGTTCCTTTACAAATGCTGTTTTATGGCTTTTGCATAAAAATCATTTCGCAGGGGGAAAAGTCAAAAAGTTTATCAATTCCTTTCTTCCACAGGCCGCCAGTCCGTTCACTGGCTTTTTTGTGTTCTTGTTGTCTGTTCATGTGATCTCGAAGATCACAGACAACGAAATAAAATGTAGAACTCATGTTCTTTCGCCACATTCTGCTACACTGCTTCTTGTCCCTGCTCGTGTTCTTAGTGGCTGTAGCTGTAGCTGTAGCTTTGGCGTGTTCTATAATATTATATTCTCGCTGGCTTTTTTATCATCATCCTGGTAGTACAGAGCGTTTCTGTTATTTATTGCAGCTTTTTGCAGAACTCATGTTGAGAGCTCGTATAAGTAAATATATTTTCCATGTGACTTGGAAAAGTTTTTTTCTTGCAATGCTCGTTTTCGATGAGGACACCCTTACCTTGGGAAAGTTACCGGTTTTCTTTGTGTAGGAGGAAAAGATTTGTTTAACGTAGCTGATTTGCGATTAAAACAGGGATTTTGAAAGCGCAGAAGTCCGAAGAAAAATTGCTGTAATATCAAGTAAATGAATAAAATAGCATTTGCTAAATTAATAAACAGATGCGAAAATGGTAGAGATTTTGGAATTTTACATAAAGTCTGCGGACACTGTAAAATTTAAGACGCAACTAAACAGCAACTGGTAAAGATTTTGTACTCACAATTTCAAATTGTGATTAAAAACATCAATTGTGTGCTAGTTTTATCAAAAAATGTTGGGTTTTTCACAATATTTTCAAGTTGCTAAAAATATCACTACACTGTAATCATGTTCACAGGCAAGATACAAAATGAGACTTCAAAAATATATGAAATTATTCGCAACAAATATAAGAAGTGCCCACCATTCGTCAATAGAAGAAGAGCTGTGTTCCATCAGAACAACGCCAGACCACAGACATCGATAGTGACACGCTAGATTGTCCGAGAGCTTGGTTTGGACGTTCTTATGAGTCCTCTTTGTCATCCCGAATTGGCGCGAAGTGATTATCACCCATATCTGTCCGTGGTAAATGATTTTGTTGATGAAACATTCGCCTCCAGAGAAGCTTGTTAACGATAAGGGGTTCTATGGGACAGGCATAATGAAATTTCCTTCAAAATAGAAACCAGTCATTGAACAGAACTTCGCACATTTGGATTAAATCGGATCATTCTAACTATGCTAAATAAAGCCTTTAATGTCAATCAAAAATAATGGATTTTTACTGCACCTTATATGACACTCACTCTCTCTCTCTCTTTCTGATTTTATGAAAAATGTGACATGAAACTCGTTCCTTATAACACGTACTTTCGTAATGTTCAGACTTCAAAACTGACAAGATTTTTAAAAGTATTTGGCACACTTTACTCATTGTAGTTCCATTTGTAGATTGGAAGACATATTTTTAAATGATGTATTTTGCAATTATTTTAACAAAATTTTTAAGTTTTACAATAATAAATTGAAATTTAAAATTTTATTTTTATATGTTTAGTTTAAATTATATATTTTTTATAATCAAAATTTTTAAAGCGGATAACTTTTACAGCGATATTGAAGGAGGTTGGTATTCAAAAAGCGAATCTTTCTAGTCGTGTTGAAATATACAGCATTTGTGACACATTTCAATAAAAACCTTAGAGGGTGCGATCAACAATGTCCTCTTTGAATCATTTAAGACACTTCAACCTGTAAATAAAGTAAAAATATACTTTTTTGGTGAATAACAACATAATAGGGAAATTCTATGAATTGGCTAACCTAATGTATCACAAAGCCGCTCTTAGGCTCCAGCGATTGCTGAAGCCAAAATTTTAAGATGAAAAAATTGTCAACTATTTGGAAAATTTAGAATTTAGTCTAGAATCGAATAATGAAATTGTTTCTCAAATTGTGCGTATTGGCGATTTCTCTTACACAAGTATGTTAATAACAACAATCGAAACCAGGTACATTCATGAAATTTCAGTTCCTTTCTAATATTGACATTGTATATTAAAGCAATTGAAGAAAAGAGGTTCATTTCTAATCTAGCGATATTAGAAACAAGCATTCAATTAATTTTCCAGAACCATTTTTAGTCGAAACTTTTATTGATTAGATTTGAACACGAATTTTTCATTTCTATATAATGTGCAAATCCTACCAACAGTTTTCATTTACTTTTGCTAATTTTTAAGGCTTCCTCTCTATTTTCCTAATATACATTTTTTTGGTTGTAGTAAATTTTGGCACCCACCAATAATCGAAGCTCTCCCAACCAAGTGTTAATCACACCTGGAAATACCGCCCCAGCAATTAATAAGCATTGAAGGCCAGTGACCTTCAAATTCCTGCATCAAAGAATGTGATCATTTTTGGCATCTCTCCACCTCCGTCCCTATCATCCCATACTGGGTTCACCGACATTTAACCAATATCCCACAAGCGACGATATGAGCTTTAACCACGATCGGCATGGGGTTCAATGACCTTTGAACCTTATCCCCTCGAGAGTCAATGAGCCTTGGCTTCTCCACAGTGGTCTATGACCTTTGATTCCTTTCCCTTGGAGGTCTATGACCTTTAACTCCTCCCCTTCAGGGGCCAAAGGGCTTTGATTCTTCCTCAGTGGTCTACAATTTTTGATTCCCCCACAGGAGACAATGACTTTTGTTTCTTCCTCCTCAGAGGTCTATGATAATAATAATAACCGGGATTCTCCTCGGGATTCAATGACCCTTGATTTCTTCCCATCAGTAGTCAATGACCTTTGACTCCACCTCTTCAGGGTTGTAACTACCTTTGCCCTCTAACGCCTTAGGACGGGCCAATGAAGGCTCAAATGCTTTTCAGGCTTGGGGAAAGATATTTGTAAGACTAGCGGCCATTGTGGTTGGAGTTTAAAACATACATTGCCCAAGCTAATCAGTTTTTTATAGAATTAAATACTTAATTGTTTTGTCAATTTAAGATCTCTTCTCAAAACGTTGAGAATCTTGTTTTTTTTTTTTTAAAGAAGAGTTTTCTTAACAGTGTTGAAAAAAGCTCTAATGATTGATTAGATTATTAGAATTGATAGTTATAATAATTAATTATTATTAGATAAATTAGAATATTAGACACCCAAATTACAGGGCTATCCATTTTCCGGGTTCCAAAAGTAAAGTTAAATAAAACACACATAAAGCTATGATTTCGATAAAACTTTTACTTCATTATAGTGTTTGGATCCTGCCATTATGTACGAAATACAATGCCATTTAAATGACTGCCTATGGATTGGTTGAAGCAGTGGGTCGTTCTGAGATAGTTTTCGACCAATTTTTCCCCGCATTTGGGACGATATCTCGACGATAACTTGATGAATGTTGGTTTCAAATGCTTCAAAGTTTGGCGATTATCCGCGTCAACAAGGTCTTTGGCGTAGCCTTAAACCGCATGGTCTTGCTGACCAATTGACCCCACCAAAACGAGAATTACTCTTCCTGGAAACTTCTCATGCAGTAAATCACCGCTTTTGTGTAAGTCTTAACTATTGTTACGCGTTCTTCGGTTGTTAAACGATCCATATTCGTAAATTGCAAAATTTTTACTAAAAAAAAAAATAACACATCAGATGGCAGGTATTTAACAGCTGGCCGCCTTGCCAGACCGGCGGTTTTGAAACAACTGAGTGGATAGCCCTAAATTAGTAATATTGACGAAAAATACTTATACATTACGCTTGAAGTTCGTAGGAAAGTTTCCAAAATATTTTTTTGGTTACTCATTTAATATGCTTTAAAATTATTAACAATTTTGGGGAGTTCAGAATTTCCTTGAATTTTACAAACTTCGCGATATTGTAGAATTAAAAGTTTGCAATATTTTATTTAATGCATTTTCTGTTTATCGCTGTAGTTACCAAAAATATGTTTAAATTTAAAGCATATAATAATAATAATAATAATATTACATAATAAGAATAGTATATACATACTAAAATATAACAAATATAAATAAAACAGTATATAACGTTATAATATAATAATTTCAGTATATAATAATATACTTTCCAGATTATGCATCTTGCTTTTCAACCATGATTTCATTTCGAGTCTAAAACTTTTATTTGACAATTGCATTTATTTTTAGCATTTATTTTCCAGATATAACCAGCAGTCATAAAGCCCTTCTATTTTAGATGCCAGTTAATCGTAAATGCAGACATTATTATTGCCAGATGCATCCACCGGTGGTGGATGGGGCAACACTTGACTGATATTTATTTCGTAATCAAAGAAAGGGGCAACAAAAACTAGTTACCACAGACGCACAGACGAACCTGAAATTAGGGCCTTTACTTTGAGAAGCAAAACATGAAGATCGTTCATTATTTCGCTGCAATCAGAAAGGAGTGGTGGGGTTTCCTCAGCTGCAGCATGCACAAAATGTATTTACATCTCTTGAGTTAAGACCCGGGATTGTTTTGTGTGAAGGTTAAGTGTTTTGAAGGGCATGGATGCAGGCATTAATTTGTTTACTCTAATGCTACAACATTGTCAAGTGCATCTTGTTTTCGGTAAATAAACTTATCAGTCTTTTTTGAGACATTTCTCCCTTTCCCCCTTTCACTACGTTATGGTTTCACGTAAATCACAACCATATGTTTGTTTGTAATGCTAGAAACAAATAAATACTTACCAGACAGGCAGCCAAAGCAATCTGTGGCTGTTGAGATTTTCCTACAGATTTCATACATTTTGTTGGCTGAAAATTATGCTATCGTCACTTTTCTCACACTGTCTGCTCGTAGAGCTTTGGTTTTGCATACCTGGCAACTAATAGAGCATCACCTTCTTCAGCTCCACCTCCGTCCATGATCTTAGGTCGAAAAGAAAGGAGAAAAAATAACAACATGACACTTCCAGACACTAACGATTGCAGTAAGCTCTGGCTGCACTTGGTCGTTCCCGCCAGCAGGTATCACAGATTTTGTTACTCCCCAGTTTTGGATTTTCACCAGCTCAACAAAAGTTGAAGGTTCTCGGTGCCGGTGTTAAGATGGTGTTGGTGGTTGGGATTTGTCAGTGGCCGGCTCTTTTTCATTACCGGGAATTGTTGTTGGTGATGTTCTCAGATTATTTGAGATGTTGGTAATGAGCAGATTTTACCGGTTTATTTTAAACATGGGGGAGAAGAGAATTTGCTCAGAATTGTTGGTGTGCAAACGACTACCTTTACAGTGGCAGTAAGTTAAAAAAAGCAAAAACTTGACAGGTCATGTAATTTTGATAATTGAGAATAAAGAGTTATAAACAAAATACAAATATAAACAAAATACATGTAGTTCACAAGTTATAACAAATTTTCAAAACAGCGATTTTTGATAAATTTTTAACATAATTATATTATTGACATTATTGACATCATGCTGTTTGTTATTTTTACAACGGATTTCCATAATAGCGTTTTTTTTTTTGGAAAAACGCTTAATAACTCAAGACGGAAAATTTGTCGTATTTCACCGCATAAAGATTATACGTAGATATATTCAATATTACATAAAAATTGCAATAATGACTAGGTATTATTAGCATTCCTTTACAACCAACCCTCGTTGGGTTGGCGGGCTCATGGAGTTTTAGTTGCTATGAATACTTCGACGGGAAGCGTCGCGCATTTTGCGTGCGCGCATTTTACAAGAACTCTCGTTCATATATTGCTACTAGGCGACTATATTGTGCTGAATATGTACTACGGCGAATTAGTGAAGCTACGAGTGCAAATTTAATTAAAATATGGGTAAAGCGTTTTAAAAAGACCGGTTCAACATTTAAACCACAAGCAAATGGTCGCCCAAGAACATCTAGGACCGAAGACAATGTTGAGAGAGTTATGGAGTCAGTACGAGGAAATCCACAAATGTCGACTCGCAAGAGATCGTCTGTCTTACAATTATCGCGACGAAGTTTGCAACGAATTTTAACATTGGATCTTAAACTGCATCCATATAAGCTGCAATTAACGCAAGAATTGAAAGAGGAAGGCTCGCATTTGCTAATGAAATGCTTAATCGATTTTCCAATTTTGACAATATCCTTTTCTCTACGAGGCTCATTTCCTTACGAATGGGTTCGTAAACCGTCAAAATTGTCGTTACTGGAACAGTGAAAATCTCAAAATCAAACACCAGAAACCATTGCATAGTCCTAAAGTGACAGTATGGGCAGCAATCTCTGGCAGAGGAATTATTGGTCCTTTTTTCTTCGAAAATGCGCGGAGCCAAAACGTCACTGTTAATACGGAACGCTATGTTGAGATGTTGGACGGATTTTTGGCTCCAGAAATTGAAAGTTCAAGAATAGTGAATTCCAGAACTTGATTCCAACAAGATGGAGCTACCTGCCACACATCAAATGACTCCATGGCGGTGGTAAAGCAGATGTTCCCTGGAAGACTGATTTCGAAAAGAGGTGATATCCCATGGCCCCCACGAAGTCCAGACTTGACGCCTCTTGACTTTTTTTTTGTGGGGATACCTCAAACACAAAGTCTACAGTAATAATCCAAGAAACATCGCTCAGCTCAAGGAGAATATTCGTGGTGAAATGGCAGCCATTACGCCAGTATTACTGAAGAAGAAGTGCCGTCGTAGAGGAGTGCCGTCGTAGAGAGGGTCACCATTTAAATGATGTTATTTTTAAAAAAATAAACTCCATTTATTGCTCTACAATGCCTTAGATTTATTTTAACCATACCTTTTGTATTTATTTTTTAACCTATTTTTTAAATATGCACGTTCTATTGCGCTACCCTGTATTTCATAAAATATATTCCATCAATTTGCTCCGAAAATAAAATTTAACTAATAGGAAAGTTTGTTTTTTTTTTTGTAAATAGCGAAATCACGCTTTTTTCTTACTGGAGATTTTGGCGGTTTTCGAAAATTTTCCTAAATTTAACTAAGAAGTCGGTAATGACATATATGAAGCGTTTACAATATTTATTGACATTCCGTTAAGATAACGATTTTTGTATCATTATTTTCCACTAGTTTCCCTTCGCAGCAATTTGAGAACTTTGGACGAAAAATAAGCGGGGTTAAAAAATAAGAAATAAAGTTTTGTGTGAAGACTACTGTGTCAATTTAATTCTAAAAATAAAAATTATTCAGCAAAGATGTCTGATTTTTCCTTTCCCCGATTTTTTTTTTTGACAATTTCTACTAATTTTGCGAGATTAATAAAATTTTGTAACAAATTGTTGTAAAATAAATAAAAATATGGCCGCAGTAACATTTTAATGCAATTTAGAAATAATGACATCATTATTTTTTGGTTGTGGGAATTTTGGAAGTTTTTGAAAAATGCACGGAATTTACCCAAAAAGCTTTATAATGCTCTCTGTACATTGGGTGAGATATTTAAAAAGAATTTTTTAATGTAAGAAAATCTGTATCGAATGTTTTCCGTCGACATCGGCTTTAATAGCTTTAGGGGAAACATATAATTTTGTAAATAAGAATTAATATTTACAAATATAATGCAGTGGGTAGATAAAGCTTAAGTTAATGGATAGAATTAAGATTAAAACATAGCATGTGAAATTTTGGAAATTTTTTAATATTTATTTAACAATAAATATAAGAATATAAGAATATGATGGCATGCAATAACGTCGAATTCATTAAAATATCGTTAATTCATTAAAATATCACTACAAATATGTGTTATAATTTGCTATAATTGTTATTGCAAATTTCCGTTAATGTAAATCCAATTTCCTCCACTGTACTCGCTTGCCATCCGTTGCCTTTTTTTCTTTTCCATAACTTATTTTCAATATTTTTTTATATGTGCGTATGCATGTCCGCATGCCCATTTGAATGTTCATTCACTTGGCTGTCCGAAACGTAAGCTGCTGGAACAAGTCTTTCAACTGCCAGCCGTCATCAGCAATGATCGTTGCATGCGAGCTGCTTAAGCTCCTCAAGTGTAGGCTGCCCTTTGTGTCGTAATCTCCTCTAGATAGTGAGTTGAATTTGGTCTCGCTTTCAGGAGGTTCGAGTCTTTGGTTTTCTGGTTTTCGGTTTTGAAATATTGGCTGCTAACCCGCATGTTTGTTGTTGTTTGCACTACGTTTTTTTTTTTAAGAAAATCCAAATCAAAACAAAACAATAAAAAAGACGCTAACAACAACAACCACAGATATCCACCGATATCAACAACACCACAGAAATCACAACGAAAGAAAAGACAAATCATGTCAAACCAGCAGCAACAACAACAACAACATTATAGCCATTCGTTCACACATTCAGAAATCTCATTTTGATTTCATTAAAATGCCGGTATAAACAACAACAAACACACTGGCCAGGATGACTTGACAGTGTCAGTCGTGTTATTTTATGAGCAGCGCGGTGTCCCTTCCTCAACTACGTGGCCGGCACTCTCCCAAAGAGTGGCCATTCTTAAGAGAATTAAGTGAATTGGCTGAAGTTTTTTCGTGGTTGAAATTGCGTTAGCTGAGCACTCACTCACTGAGGTGAGTGGGTGTTTTTGGGTAAACCTGTTGAAAGTCTAAAGTTAGAAAAAAGGAAATGGAAATGAATGCAGGCAGATAAGATTACATGCAATAACACACGCGCGGAAAAATAATAATTATTGACCGAGAGTTTTCCATATGTCTAAATATTTTGTCGGAAAATTTATGTTTTCCTTTAATGGTTGAAAAGATTTGTATTGGATTTTTGCAAAAACTTTTGCTATTTTCGAAGGAGTAGTGGGGGGCAGCTGAATTTTGGGCTATGGATAGAGAACACTTAAGGATAAAATATAACAACAAATCATTAACACAGATGCTGCGAGTTAAGAATTTTATGACAGGCAAAATTTGACAGTGGTTACTTATTAAAATGCCAATAATTATGTTAAACATAATAAAAAGTGGACATTTGATGTCATGAATAGAAGTCACTTATGATTTCTTTTCTGATAAAATGTCGCTTTGTCAAGGTGGAAAGCCTTTAAAATTTTGTTCAGGATCCTAAGAGTGCAGCTTTTTTTTGGTTCAGATAAGGACATGAAAATATGATGCTTTATCATTTCCATATAAAACTTAAGAAATTTACGGATTTCTGTTTGTAGCTAAATTATCGCCTCAATT
Organism: Philornis downsi; assembly: GCA_019455685.1. Lineage (NCBI taxonomy): Eukaryota > Metazoa > Arthropoda > Insecta > Diptera > Muscidae > Philornis > Philornis downsi. The sequence goes on from JAHXMU010000009.1 coordinate 5,411,500, forward strand.
TAGCTGTAAAAATAATAAAAATTATCTATTAAAATAGTATATTTTTTTACTCTGAGGCTTTTGGAAGTTTCAAATAACTGGATTTACAAAACTTAAAATAGAACATAATTGACAAAGAATTATTCATGGTAGCATTTTTATTACTAAAATTTTATTTAAGGCAATAAATCCAAATTTCGTTCCCTGTGGAATTTTATGGTTATTTGAAAAATTCCAAGAATTTGCACACAAAATTGTGTAATCCTACTTATGTAGCCTATATGATTTGTTGACCCATTCTTCATTATGATGATGTAAGTTTTCCTTCCTAAACAACCTTAAGTTTTGAGAAGAAAAAAAAAAATAATTTTAGAATTTGTAAAATCTAAATGCTAAAATGTAAATCTGTCAGATTTTGCCTGAATATTGAAGTTGAAACTTAGGTTCCATGAGAAAAATTGGAGGTTTTGGTGAAAAACTTTGGTTCTTGGCGGGATCTACATACATACCTACGAGGTTTTTCGTATAGGAGAAGATGAAAAAACGGGATATTGGTTAACTTACATTACAGTATTTGTTGTTATTGATATGTTGTCGAAGTTGTCCGGCTGATGGTTGGCGAAAAAAGAGAGCGAGTTTATCGCTGGTTTCAGTCATGAGACCTCCGTATCCCGCTGAGTTGCCATATGGGCGTAACAAAGTACAGGTTTTTATAATTACATGGTTGTTAACCTTTACAAAGACAAATAAATAATAAATTCTTACAATTGATGCAAAGCAATTCAATGTAATTCAACTCAATTCAATCTAATTTAATGTAATTTGATGTAATTCAATTTAATGCGAGGCAATACAATTTAATTAAACGTATGTAGCTCAATCTCATTTTTAGAAAATTCTTTTTAATTAATCTAATTTGTGTAAAATTGTTTTTAATTCATGAAAGGGATCGGCAATTTTCAAATACCTCGCGGTGTTTACATAATTTGTAATACATATAACGTAATTTTAAATGTATTAATTTAATGTTTTTAGAAAAAAAGCCATTTATGAGTAATAAAATCTTAATTTTTTCCCTGTGGTAATTTTGGGTATATTTGAAAACTTCATCGGTTATCCATAAAAAACTATAAAATATTACTTATATGTAGGTAGTTTCTATAAATTTTGGAAACTCTTCGATATCAGAAAGGGATTTTTCACTATACTAAAAATAAAAAAATTCTTACAATTGATGCAAAGCAATTCAATGTAATTTAACTCAATTCAATCTAATTTAATGTAATTTGATGTAATTCAATTTAATTCGAGGCAATACAATTTAATTAAAAGTAGATCTATCTCATTTTTAGAAAATTCTTTTTAATTAATCTAATTTGTGTAAAATTGTTTTTAATTCATGAAAGGAATCGGCAATTTTCAAATACCTCGCGGTGTTTACATAATTTGTAATACGTATAACGTAATTTTAAATGTATTAATTTAATATTTTTAGAAAAAAAGCCATTTAGGAGTAATAAAATCGTAATTTTTTTTCCCTGTGGTAATTTTGTGTATATTTGAAAACTTCATCGGTTTTCCATAAAAAACTATAAAATATTACTTATATGTAGGTAGTTTCTATAAATTTTGGAAACTCTTCGATATCAGAAAGGGATTTTCCACTATACTCCAAATTTTATTTCTAAACAACTTGAGAATTTAATGTATTGGGTGGTTCGAAAAGTTTGTTCGGTTTTTAAAAAAAATTGTTTATAAATGCATATACAAGAAAACAATTATTATATATATATATATATTATATAATCTCCCCCTTTTTAATAACTTTTTCCCACCTCTCTGGGAGCTTTTTAAATGCCCTTTCATAAAACTCGCGTGGTTTTTCTCAAAAAAAGTGTTCGATTCGTCGTTCCACGTCGATATGGGAATTCAAATCCTTCAAGTGGTTGCTCAGACTGCGAAATAGGTGATAATCGGACGGGGCAAGGTCTGGGAGTACAGTGGGTGAGGTAAAACTTCTCACCCAAGGCAGTGTGAGGCCTCTTTGAGAGAGTAAAGGACCTACACATAGAGGTTGCTCGCAAATTCGAGCTCTTTTATGGCCCCCTAAATGGTTGAGACTGACGTTTTGATTATTTCAGTTATTTTCCTAACTGTTGCAGGGAGATTAACAATAATTAAATCTCCCACCTCCTCGGAAACAATTCATTTCGGTCGTCCTGATCTGGGAGCGTCCATTACAGAAAAGTCGCCCGCAGAAAATCTTTTAAACCATTTCTGGCAAGTTCTTTTATTTGGTGAACTAACGAATTAGCCGAACGAACTTTCCGAACAACCCAATAAAATTAACGATTCCAACAAAATGAAAATAATCGTAGATTATCTAAAAAGTAAGCTCTGTGTAAGGATTATTGCATTTATTGTCTATTAGAAAATTTGATTTTTCTTCTTCTGCTGCATTTTTGGAACGAATTAGGAAGTGTGAAACAAAACGTGAAATGTTAAGCAAATATTCTTGCATGCAAAATTTTTGTATTATTAGAGGTCGAAATTTCCAGAAAAGAAAACGATAAGCTGCATACACCCTAGGTAACCCGACCTATTTGAACAAGCTCTATCAATCACTGCATCCCGACGACTGAGGACCTGATGACCGAAAAACCTGCAATATCTACGAGAATGTAGAAAGGTAAAGGTTATGGTAGGGGTTTTTTCATGTAAAAACAGTGATAAAAATTTCGTGGTCGCAGCTACGCAGAAAATCCTGCAAGTATGACGATAATACTTTACTGGCACCACAAGTGCCAAGCAAGTGCTTAAGAGCAAGAGAAGCGCGGATGTCTATGGCTTGCCGTCAAAGTTGTTTAAGGTCTATATCAATGAGCACAACTTAAACGTATGAGGGAAGTTGGTTGGGAACAATTTTCTTTATTTTTCAACATCTCCTTTTAGCTTGATACACTTTTTCCAGGCTATATGCAATAGCTTCTACATCCGGTTTATAGTAAGAACTGTCAAACTCCTTAGAATAGACATCAATCGTATACTCCACCTATTCATTGTAGGCAAATCTTTTACCACCGAGCCATTTTTTCATGTTTGGAAATCGAAAATAGTCCGAAGGAGATACTCACCAGGTTCATCACGCACCAGCAATTCGAACTTTAATTAACTAATTTGGGCCATCGCAATAGTGACTGTATGAACTGGAGCATTGTCTCGATGAAACAACACTTTCTTTTGCGCCAAACGCTGCATTAAATTTGCATAATATTCGCCGTTGGTGGTTTTTCCTTTCTGAAGATAATCATTAAAAATAATCCCATGCACATCCCAAAAAAAAAACAGACGCCATGACTTTGCCTGCAGGTGGAATAGTCTTCGTCGTCTTTGGACACGATGTTTCCATTCCAGTCCACTGCTTTAATTGTTCCTTTTTCTCAGTTGTGAAGTGGTGGACCCATGTCTCATCCATGGTTATATATCGATGCAAAAATGGGGCCTTATTGCGGTGAAACATCGCCAAACACTCTACTGGAACACGTTCACGACGCTGTTTTTGCTCTATTGAAAGCAAGCAGGTCGCCTCATCCTAAAACCTTCGGCCAATACACGCTGTATAGTATTCTTTGAAATGCCTACCATTCTAGATAGCTTACGCACCTTCAGCTGACGATCATCCAATACCATTTTATGAATTTTCTTAACCATGTCTGGCGTGAACATCTCAGTTGGTTAACCGCTATGTTGTTCGTCTTGGCAGCTCGTACGGCCTCGTTTGAACTCTGCTACCCAATATTTTACAGTCGTAAACGAAGGAGCAGATACCCCAGAGTAAAATCTAGCAGTTGTCTCATACTAAAATCTTCGGTCAATATACGATGAATAATGCTTTTCTCAGCTAGCTCACGCACCTTCAGCCGACGATCATCCAATACCCAGATTTTTTTAACCGTGTCTGGCATTAACACCTCAATTGGCCGACTACTACGGTGTTCGTTTCGGCAGCTCGTATGGCCTCGTTTGAACTCTGCTACCAATATTTTATAATCGTAAACGAAGAAGCAGACTCCTCCAGAGTAGAATCTAGCTAGCTTGAAAGCAAACGCGGCACCCTTCTTGCGCACAGTTGTCTCATCCTAAACTCTTCGGTCAATAGACGATGTATAGAACTTTTTGAAACGCCTTCCATTTCAGATATCTCACGCACCTTCAGCCGACAATCATCTAATACAATTCGGTGGATTTTCTTAACCGTGTCTGGCGTGGGCTCCTCAGTTGGTCGGCCACTACGTTGTTCGTCTTGGCTGCTCGTGCGGCCTCGTTTAAACTCTGCTTTCCAATATTTTACAGCCGTAAATGAAAGAGCAGACTCGAGCTAGAATCTAGCTCGGTACTCGGACTGAGACCTTCCAAATGGAAATATTGAAAATTATGATGGTGAGCAATTTCTTCCATGTTTACAAAATCGCTGTGATCGTTTTCTTTTAACGGCTCTAGTAAAAATACTAAACAACGTGGCGCCTTGAAACTTCAAACATGTGTTTTATAAGGTTAGAACTTTTCACAAAAATAGTTGTTTTCAAACTACTGGCACCATTTAAAAGCCAGGTCGGCTAGTTTGGTGACCACCCTTGTATCAACAACTATTACGTTTTATCTATTGCATGCAATGTCTTGGCAATTGTGTTTCGTGAAATACTGGGACAGGATCATACCGGTTTAGTTTTTGATCTGGTAAATCTACAACCAATCAGAAATTCGCATTCTGAATGAACATATACTGGAGAAGATTCAAGAAAGACAGATCGACACGAGTGATATGTTTGTAATTATAAACCTACGGTAAACCAAATTGAATTTTATGGAATTCTCGCATTAAATATTCGACACTGACTCCAACGCGGAAATAATTTTAGATATATTTGCTCTGTTAACTTTATAAATTTTGTCAGCAAAGAAGCACAAACACAGCCTATTCTTATTCGAAACGTCAAATCGTGCAATGAATGATTGTTAAGAAATAATCAACCCCAAATATTTGACGTTTGGAGAAATATCTTTGTTAGTATTTGGGTTTTTTGATCGAATATTTTACTATACAAACTTATGTTGTTATCCTTTACATAGAATGACCGTGACTAAATTCATAATATCATACCTTAAGTCAAATTTTTCTCTCGTCTTATTTCTATGGTTTTTGCAATATAAAAGTAATAGGCTAGACAGTGATAGAACAAGTTAAAAATGAAAATGAAGGGTAAATAATGCGAAATATTGCTTTCTTTTAATAATGTTTTCTTTTATTTTATGAAATTTTTATGTTTGTCCATCTACTTGTATGTATGTCGAAATAGCGCTACGAATTTCGACTCCAACACCTGCTCAAACTCTATTGCCAGTATAAAAACATCCGACAGTCTCAGCTTCTATACATCTCAACACTCTGCGAAGTAACCTGTATAATGACTCTTGTTTGGAGAAAATTACAGGACAATTTGTTACAGTTAATTTTCAAAAAAGTTCAGAAATGTTCACTTGAGTCGACCACATCAAGATAAAATGCAATGACTTCAATATTAAAAGCACGAAAGGTTGCAGTAACACTCAATTCTTTTACGAATCCATTAATACATTGAAATTGTTTTCATATTGAAATAAGCCCCAATTTAAAATTAAAATAATTTTTAATGAAAATAATAGTCTCGCTTAAAAGTTGGACAATGTTAAATACGAGGATGTGTTTAAAAAATAAAGTGAATTTTAATTTTTCTTAAAAAATATTTATTTATTCATCAATTTTTATTTTGTCTCCTTCAAAGTAGTCCCCCTCAGATATAATACACTTGTGCCAGCGTTTTTTTTTTTTAAATCCTCAAAGCAGTTTCGATATGCACTTTTTATATATGAGGTATAGCAAAAAAAATTCCATTATTTTTGCATGACATTGAAGACTTTATTTAGCACAGTTGTAATAATCGGATTTAGGTCAAATATACACAGTTTTGTTCGATAACTTATTGCCATTTTGAAAGTATTTCTATTATGCCTCTCAAATAAAAACCCTCGTCCTAATTGACAGAGAAACTGGGACAATCGATATTCTTCAAAAACTTCTCTTTAGACGAATATTTCACCAGGAAAATTATAATCATAATAATTTGGTGCCAGGGCCAGACTTAATATTAGAATATAAGAATCTCTCAACCAAGCTGCCGGAGTTTCTAGCGAGTCGCTATAGATGTATGTGACGTCGCATTGTCCTGATGGAATTCTATTCCTTTTATATTGACCAAACCTGACGATTTAACGGCTGACAGTATTGATTCGTAAGGAAGCAACTCACAATAAATGATTCCCTGCCAATCCCCACTAAAGACACAGCAAAATCTTCCTGACCTTCTTTGCTTGAAAACCATAAGTGCTGGCTCACTGCGATTCGACCAAGACGTTGTTGTAAATTACCCACTTTTCATCAACCACCATTCAGAAATGTGTCGATTTTTTTGCAATTCAGCAGCGGTTCTCAGATGCAAATTCGGTCTTTGAGGTTTTTTTTGCGTTAACTCCTGTGGCATCTATACACGATCTTCTTTTTGCATGCATTGATGTAGTTGCGAACTGTCTTTTATACAATATTTGGCTCCTGGGGAATCGAAGCAGCTTTTATGTGATGGTCGGGGTCGACAATTTCCATTATTCTATCGATATTTTCAATAATTACAAGCGTGGTGCATCTTTGATATCAAAATTACCCGAACAGCGTCGACGAAACAAAAATTGCACATAATTGGCTGTCATAGTATCAAAACATAAATACTATCCATCCACATTTTCAGCCGCCTATCTTTCGTTTTCGCTTTTATCGAAAAAAAACTATAAGTTGTTGCATATTTCCTCTTTTTCTGGTGTCCATATTTGACGAGCACTCAAACTATACTGAGTCATGCAATTACAGCACTGTCTAAGTAATTTTTTTTTAGGTATGAAACTCTTTTTAACGCCATCTATCGTTATGCGATTGCATAGAAGGCTGAAGCCCTCTATTAAAAGAATAATGGATTTCTTCTTTTTACTATGGCTTATATAAAAGCAACAAAAAATGCGTAGGAAAATGTGTTGACCACTTTTATATCATATGTATGCCGTTGAGGTCTAGCTACCCCTTTTTCTTTAACAATTTTTATAGCAAATAGTAAACATTTAATAAATTACAAGGAAAATGACTCTTTATTGTCTTTCTCTTTCACTGCAACTGGTCAGCTCCGCTAAAATTCGATACTCGATGAATAATTTAGTTTTCATAAACAAAACTAAATTGCATCACCCTCCACCATAACCGATTAAACACAACGGCAATTGCTCAGTTTCAGTTCGAAGAATTATAAATGTTGCAATACATTTTGTGGGTGTCTTTTTTTGCAATTGAAATTTATTTCAAGCAGAGAATTGCTCACCCCCAAAACTCACAGACGCACATGATGCCACTCTTGCGATGACTCCTCCTTGTCGGACAGAAATTTGGAGCTGTCAGAAATGTAAATTGATTTCTATAGGCTGATGTCACTCGGTTCTGGGTGACGACAAAGCTAATAATAATTATGCTAATGATGAAACCAGCAACCCTCCCTTGCTTTAACTCTACAACACAACCAAAAGGAAATTCGCACATTAAGGGTGCTTAAGGTAACACTATAATATGTTGGGGTATGTTGAGTAGTGATTGGTGGAAAATTTCGCAGGAATTCTGCACAAAACCTGCGCACTGCTTAAGCTGTTAAATTGTGGACATCTTTCAGCCAATCATATGATTGTATAGGTTATTTGGTATAACTGTAGTAATTCATTTATTACAAAGACTATGCCAATATTGGAAGTTTAAAAGGCCAGGGTACTTTTACGTGATATTTATGTTTGAATTTGTTTATTTAAATTGCAGAATATTAACTAATAAGTTCATTGAGATAATTGAATATGTTTGTAAAAGTATTTCGTATCGTAACAATGGTTGTGTCCTCGAAATTTTTCATTATTTATTTTATATTTTTAGCACAGCGAACATACAGAGAGGATTTCTTAAAAGAAAATTTATATTTAAAGGATCGTTTAAAAAATGTAAACCAATTACTGAAAAAATTGTTAAAAACTGGTTTCATTAACACTCACAATTTGCGAATTTATTTCATAACAATAATATCGTCATGGCACTCATTTAAGCAAACAGTACTGTAACACTCTCCTCGCTTTCTAACGTTCTTTATGATCTTAGTCGCCTGAATTTTATTTCTCCCGTGTTGGATTTTTTCAAACTTTTTAGAATATTTGCGAATAAGAAATCTGCTTGGCGCATCTTTTAAGTGGCGAAAATCTCAAATAATGGAAAATCTTCTATGCGCTACAGTCGCGTCATTTACAACGCTTTTGTAAAACAACAGCTAGGATACGCCCTTCGGATTCAATGCGCTAACACAGTAAGCTAAACAAATACGAAATTTTTCTAGAGATACCATATATAAATATAGGGGTATATATTTTTCGGTTTCAGAGGTAAAGTTAAATAAAACACACATAAAGCTATGATCCCGATGAAACTTTTATTTCATTATAATGCTTGAACCTTGCCATTCTTCTTCTTCTTCTGAGGTGGCGATTGGAATAGACATACTTCTCTATTATACGTCGCCCGCAGAAAATAATTCCAAAGCTTCGATCTTCTGCGCTTCTCTTCCAATTCGTCAATACTCGTCCAATTCGTTTCGATAGTATTTCAAAAGCTTGATCCTTCCAACGGAGTTTTGGTCGTCCTGTTCTGTGCCGTCCATCGAGTTCATTGTCTAAAACTTTCCGTGCCGGACCATTTGGATCCATCCCCACAAAATCGCTGTACATTAAAGCAATCGCTGTATATTAATGCGTTTGACCACGTCAATGTCGGCATATAGCTCATATAGCTTATTGCTCATGTGACGTCGATACTCTCCGTTAACGATGATGGGTCCATAAATTTTTCGGAGTATTTTCCGAACGAAAACTTGCGTCAAAACCCAGGATTCTGCGTCATATAGCAAGACAGGTAGAACAAACGTCTGGTACAGTGGGGTTTTTGTTTGTCGGAAGGGAGCTTTATCATTGAATGGCTGGCTTAGCCCATAGTAACATCTGTTAGCAAGCAATATTCTCCTCTTTTTCTCCATGTTTTGTTTATAGCGGAACTGAGGTAGATTAGTTCTTCCACCACTTCCACCACAATTATAGTTGTCAACGTTCACACAGCGAGCCAAACGAGTAGACTCTTTGTTCGTTGAAACCAATAACTTTGTTTTGTCTTCATTTACCAACAGAGCCATTTTCGCTGTTTCCTTCTCGATGCTTGAGAAGGCTGCAGTGACATCTCGCAGTTTTCTGCCAATGATGTCTATGTCATCTGCATATGTGAGTAACATATGGGTTGCCATTATGTACGAAATAAGCGACTCCCTCTGGATTGATTAAAGCTATGCCTTTAGTGTCATTTTTGGAAAAAATACGGCCCAATGACACCTCCAGACCACAATGCGCACAAAAGCGGTCACTTTTTCCGGATGCAATGGCTTTTCACAATCACTTCCAGGTTCTCCGAACCTCATATGCGACAATTTTGCCTGCTGACGTAACCGCCGAGTGAGAAATGAACTTCATCCCTGAAGAAAATGTTATCCACTACTTTTGTAGTAAGTTATAACTACGGTTGTTAAACGATCCATATGCGTAAATGGCAAACCTTTCACTAAATAAATAACATTTCGGATGGCAGGTATTTAACAGCTGACAGCCTTGCCAGACCTGCGGTTTTGAAAACACTAAATGGACAAATCTATATATTTGTAAACTTTATAATTTTCTTTTAGAGATTGCCATTTGTATAGTCCTTAAAACTTTTTCCGTAAATTCAGACTTTGATCGAATTCAACAAACTTTAGCATAAGACGGAGACTTTCCCTAAGATCTAAAGTTTTTTTTTTTAATTTGATTTATCAGTTTTTTACATTTCAAAGACTTTCTTACTCCGCCAAATTTCTTGTTTTTTTATAATTGCATATTGTTTGCACAATAAATATGTTCAAACATAAAAACTTTAACTTTTCTCTAAAGTTTATGAATTCGATTAAATTTGCTATTAATATGGTTCTTAGGATTGCAAGAGCTTCCCTGACTTTAAAAAGCCTTGGATATTTTTCCTATAATTGTAGATTTTTATAGCAAAGGGAATGTAAAATACGAGATGGTAAACTTCTCTCTAAACTGTAGAAGCTTTGGCGGTTCTTCCTGTGCATATTTGTCATGACCTTCATATCCAGTGTCTTATATTTCTCGAGGACATCTACAAATCGCTTGGGGCCATCTTCTCCGTAAATAATCCGGACATTCCAGTCGCTTAAACATAACTAATGGTTTTTATAGCGGTTGTGGGATGCTTTAACATTTAGTGGGGTCATCGAATTTCTTTCTGTTCCACTTTCAAAATAAGTTTAAAATTAATGAATCATTAGGCTGATAAAAAATATTGGTTTACAGTAATACCCAGCAGTGAGTGGGTGAGTGACATTTAAATTATCCAACTAAGCATTTCCTCACTTTGGCTTCAGCAATACGGATATTCGACGGCACTCATGCGATATTATATATTAGTGTATATTAGCGGTGGTCGGAAGTCGTAAGCAGTTTAAGAAACTTTGAATAGTAGTCAGGGGGCCCAATTTGGAAAGACGATATCTTACAACATATCCAATACTTCAACACATTAATAAGAAAATTGAGATTATTGCTTCCTTTTGCCACAATTTAGAAAATATATAGGAAATAGAAATCATAGAGCTCTCTATTTGGTTTGCACGAATTGTATTCTTAATTTCTGGAACAGAGGCGATAGTAAAGAAGTTGTGTGGTATTTTCATTTAGTTTAATTTAATTTAATTTAATTTAATTTAATTTTATTTTATTTTATTTTATTTTATTTTATTTTATTTTATTTTATTTTATTTTATTTTGTTTTATTTTATTTTATTTTATTTTATTTTATTTCATTTTATTTTATTTCATTTCATTTCATTTCATTTCTTTTCTTTTCTTTTCATTTCATTTCATTTCATTTCATTTCATTTCATTTCATTTCATTTCATTTC
>JAHXMU010000009.1:5423040-5447156 GCA_019455685.1 Philornis downsi
TTCATTTCATTTCATTTCATTTCATTTCATTTTATTTCATTTCTTTTCATTTCTTTTCATTTCATTTCATTTCATTTGGTTAAATATGATTTTATCCACTTTGAAAGTGTTGAGTGGAATCCCACCGACTTTAATTTAAAATACAGTATATGATGCGATATCTTATCAAAAGCCTTGGAAAAATTTGTGAACACCGTCTCAACTTGACCATTGTGTTCCAAAGATGAAATGCAGTATTCAAAAAAGAACATAAATTTGTGATAGTAAATCTACCAGGAATCCGCATCCATGTTGAGATGGAGAAAAAATGATAGATTTTGTTAAGAAAATTAACTTTTTATAATTAACACGTTCAAAAACTTTGGAGATGCTTCCCAATTTGGATATCGGTCTATAGGAAGTAACGTTACTGCGCTTTCCATCTTTAAAAATCGGGGTAATAGCAGCACATTTCCAGCTGTCAATGAAAATTCCCTTACTTAAAGATAAGTTAAAAATGTATGTTAGATTAAACGTTAAAGAATGAACACACCTTTTCAATATGTGGGCACATAAACCTTCCGAATCGGATTTAAGATAATTTTTAATCTTCTGTCACTTCCAACAAACCAATGTCAGGCATATCAAACGCGTTTGTAAAATTTACTGAATGCACCCTAGTTGGTTCTAAATTTGATTTAAAGAAAAGAGCAAATATATTAATGAGTCACTATACGACTCATATCTCATATACTAAACGCGTTTTAGCCAAACAAATGACAAATGACAATTGATTGTAGCATCAACATTAGTTGTAGAAAGAATACGAGAAAATGGGGTGAATATATTAGTTCTTTTTCGGATTTCCTCTCGTGACTTTTCGAAACCAAAAAATTTTCAAAACCTTTTTCGAATTATTTAGTTTCAACTCGTTTATAATTGACGGATTTCTTATATTTACTGGCAGGAAACGTTTCGTTGCAAGTTGTCAATAAATTTTTTTCTTGGCTTCAATCATATTTACGTTAAAAAAAGATACAGAAATTTCAGTCAGGTGAACTGACTTACCAATACCTTCACCCAACTTCCTGTTGCGTTGGTGCATAAGCGTAACTGGAGCCAGATAAGGCGTTTAGAATGGTTAAGTTCTTAAGAAAATATTCTAAATTATAAATTTCTGAACGTTGCGCTTAGAGTTTATAAAGGGACGATAGACTTTTTTTCTAAAACGACCAATTTGAATGTATGGTGCCCTAAGGGGCGTGATAATTCCATCGATTTTCATCAGCAGAACTAAGTTTACAAAGAAGGATATAAATATTAGAATATATAATTAAAATAAGTAATACCTTTGGGTGTTACGAGAGAGTGTCAGAGTTTTCCGATCGGTTTTTTCAAGATTCAAATTAGTAATTTAAACGCAATGAAAATTACTGAAATTTAAGTGGCTGTGGCCTGCTAATTAGAGGTTGCAAGGAAAAATTAAATTTCGACAAATCTATCAATTTGTATGGAGATACCGGAAGGAGAGGTGTGGCACTGCACTTCGTTTTAATTCTCAAAACTTAGGTCACTAAACTCACGATATATTCCAAATTTGATTGAATTCAGTGCAACTATTTAAATATATGAAACTAAGAAGATGTGGGATAAATCGGTCATTTTATCAAATTTTATAAAGAATTGTAAACCAATACAAGACCAAAAATTTACTACTATTTTGCATGTTTAGAGAAAAGATTGAATTTCGGATAATCGTCAACTTATGTGGAAGATAAAAAATAGAGAATAACAAAGCGGTTCATTTTCTTTCTCAGACCACGCTAAATAAAAGATGTGAACCTAAGAATGTATGGCTTAAATTTGTCATTTGTATGGGAGATTCTAGAAAAAGCCTGGGTGACATGCCGACTTTTTCAAATTCTGTCAAATCAATAATCTAAACGAATGAGGGGTAACAGCGAACAAATGGAAAATTGCTCAATTTGGATGGGAGGCACCAGAAGAGATCGGTCGATGTAGTCTGTTTATAATATGGTGAAATATAGGGTTTTACCAAGTTTTGAGAAGTTGCATAACGTTTGACGATGTTACGGTTCTGCCAAATAAGCAGACTTAAGAAGTTGTAAAACCATTTTTAGTCAAAACATACTTTGCTTTGTTTTAAAAGTTTAATTCTGGGTGTTATATGCCGTATCAAATGACTTTGGCTAAAGATATAAAAAGAGATGTACTTAAAAAAATGAAAATCCGGTTCGAATTCTGGACTACAAAATCTAACCATTTCACATAGAGTCATCTCAAGAAGTGCTTACCAATTATAATGTGCCTCCTTTTCTGAACAAAAAAAAATAGCTTTATAATATTTTTTAAATATTGCCATCGCACATCTTTTTTCATTTTAACAGAACAGAGCATAAAAATTTACATTTTAAGAATATACAGGTATGTTCCAGATTCTACTTTGAAGTAAAAGTAGTTTGAATTTTACATTTTATTTTTCATTTCTGTTTTGTTTTCGAACATCAATTCGGAGTGAATTGCATTGTTCTAGAAACTACTTTTAGGCAAAAAGAAGTGGTTTAAAAATACTTTGAAATTTTATTGTGAAACAGCAATTTTAAATAAACGTGGTCAGATTCCTTTGGTTGAATAAAAATTTTCCTTGTTTGAAGGGGAAAACGCAAGAATACAACGCAGGATGCAATAATGCTACGTTTTATGTTAAGTTTCCATCTTTTTGCGGCTTACTAATTTCCACATGAATTCCATCAATGCATCCTACTACACCGGGAATACCAAATTTTGGCATGAAGTGACGCTTAGACAAATTTTGTTCATCAACTGTCGTTTTCAATTTAATCCGCCTACGACAAATATATTTTTCTAGAACAATAAGCTCTCGATTTAAAATTTTGCAGGTGGTGCTCCGTGCTAAGGCCGCATTAGTGTCTTTTTCGATCCCTCGTTGAAATCCTCCTTCTACTAAAAATCTTAATGTGGCAGCAAGCTGTAGTTCTGCCGGAATGGATGACTTGGGCAGTCTCAATTTTATGCAATGTAAAATGTTATGAAATGCATCTCCGTTGATGCGATAATTTTGTAAAAACCTAATAGTTTTTATTAAAAGTATATTGAATGTACTTAAGTACATACATGTGTGTACTTACATATGTAGTGTCGCCCATATCCAGAGGATTTGAGTGATCCCGCAAAATCCGCCTTTGTAATTTTGGTCTTGCGTCTTCATTGGTTTGGTATACAGTGGACACTAACACCGCATTCAATATTTTTTATTTATCCTTATTATTTATTTATCCTTTAATTTTATGCAAAAAAAAAAAAAAATCACAAATAGTAGTTTTAATAACTAAATTTTGTTTTCAAGTCAATATCAGCTGTTTACAATTTCTGTTTTCGAACTTCATTTCATATGAGAAAATGAAACAACAAACCGCTTCATTTGCAGAACATCCAAAGCAAAATGTTAACTTTTCAAATCGTATTTTACTTTAATTCTACTACTTTTTTGAAACATACCTGATACTCTTAGCATACATGACGCATTTGATTATGACAGCTGATTTCCAGGATAACATTCTCAACCTGCGATACAAGAAGAGGTCAAAACATGTTAAATTTTTTAAAAGCAAAATTTTCAGAAAAGAGTCTAAAATCCCCCCAAAGTGCTGCACTTTTTTCATAAAAGAACAAATGGAATGAACTGAAATGAAAATCGGAAATACCATTAAACTGCTACTCATTGAAATCCCAAGCGCTACTGAGGACCTTTGGCCCGTAAGGGATGTACAACCAGTTATATATCTGAAATTCTACAAACTTCTTTGAAAGCACATTAACATATTTTATAGGAAAAAGGTCTTTTAGCCGACCCTTAATTAGTATCACTTCTTTACTGATACCATTAGAAAATGCATTCAGTGTGTTGTGTATAAGCGCATCACCCTGTATTGGTGCAGGGTGGTTAATGAACATTTTCTTGTCAGCTTAGTTACTAAGTTTTTGTCTTAAAATAATTGTTTCAATGACGGAAATCCATTATTGTTATCAATTCATTCCAAAAAAAGTTTTTTATTTCCGATTCTTCTAGCAAAATTTTGCAAATCCAAAGGGTTTGTCGGCAAAGAAAATATCTCTTCAATTTCAAATTCATGAAATTTTTGAATTATCTAAAGTCTCAAGGTTAACCTTAGAAATATGCTTATAAATTTTATATGTGTTACGTAATAGTGTACATAGAGCTCCTTAGAAACCCATTTAAACACGAGTTTAGACTTCATTCTGAAATATAATTTTTTTAATAAAAAATAAAGTTGAATAGTTTATCAAATTTATGTCGCATTCATTCGTTCGGCCGTTGTCAATTGCGGAAATAGTAACAATTTCACAAAAGAATTATTAAAATTTAGAGATTTTTGGCGCCATTTGTTGAAACTGCTGATTATAAATGTCTCATAAATGTGGTGGATTGAGCAAAAAAGATTTGAAATCGAATCAAAATTCACATATACCATCATCTTGTTAACACAAACAACCGCATCAATGACACCGTGATAACGCTAGAATTCTTTGGAAACCTTCAATTTGTGAAATCTTTACCAAATTTGTTGCTCCACTTTCAATATTATTATTGGGTGATTAAGTGAAAATTGACAAAGATTTCGGAGAGGTTATCAATCATGATCTGGCAGAGGAATGGACTTTATTGCACAAATATGTGGCTTTCAAGTTGGACTTGACTTTTTTATTTTTCATTTTATGTGAAATCATTTTATTATTAGGCTTCGCACAAAAATGATGTCAATTCAAAATTAAAATGTTTTACATTTTTTTATGACTTTCTTATTATTTGTTATGCATTTCGCTTAAGAGTCAAGTGATTTAATGGTTCTTTTTAAATTCCAATTGACCATTTAATTTGGTCAAGTCATTCGAGTTGTCTTGTCGCACATGTGGCATTGTGGCGTTTACATTGTTGCCACAAACTGATGATTGATGGTTGTGAGCTGCGTCATGATCATAATGATGATGGTGATCTAATATTGTGCCATTAATATGCGTGAATGTCTGTAGCTGTTTTATGATGTTTAAACAAATTTCGTAAATTGGATTGTTTAAAATTCATTAAGCAAATCAATTGAAATTATTGATGTAAAGAAGGCTCAGCTATGTTTCTATACTCGTATATCGCAATCAATGAATTTATCACTTCATTACAATTAGAAATTTAACAATAAATGTGATTTCAAAATTTCCTATTACAAATTTTCCAATTTCAATTAATAATTTCAACGCCTTCGTTAAATTGTCAACCAACAGGCGGGTCAAACCTTTGGTAATTTTGGAGATAACTGATGAAGCCCAAGAGGGAGAATGTTAACATCTTCGCTTAATAACGCTTCTTTGGGAAGAAGCGGAAACAGCACCAATTTAACGACTGCGCTGAAATTTTTTTTATTTATTTATTATTATTTTTATATTTATTTTTTTTTATTTATTTATTATTATTTTTTTTTTTTTAATTGAAAATTGAAATTTATAATAGGAAATTTTGAAATTACATTTAATTTTAAATATCTAATTGTAATGAAGTGATAAATTCAAATCAAAATTCAAAATAGATTTATGTAGAAGGCCACAAAATTATTTTTGAAATACCAGTTGGTGAATATGAAAAATTAGCTCTTTTTTGCATCTCATGAGTGATATGACAGCTCGTTTACTCGAAATGTTCGTCAGCAAATCGAAGTGATCGTCAGCTATAACGACAGCCTGCAGACAGAGTTATTGAAAGTCCTGTGTTTAAGCCAGTGCATTTAGGTAAATTTTCTTGTAAATGTCTTTACTTCACGTCTACAAGGGATGTGGTAAATAGCTGTGTTCTACTCAAGACATACTCTGAAATAAAACAAAATATAAATAACTAAAAAAATGCTCTGAATTAGTAAACAATAAAAGAAATAAAATTAGAACTTTCTGTAAGCTTCCGCTTAAAAATTATAGAGATACCATAGACTTTTTGCTAAATCGGCCAATTAGCAAATAATAAAATAAATAAAAATAGAACTTTCTGTAAGCTTCCGCTCTGAAGTTATAGAGATACCATTGATTTTTTGCTAAATCGACCAATTAGTAGGAGTGGGACCTTAAGAGACGAGGTAATCCAGCTCATTCTCCTTCAAAGTTCACTTCGTTAAATGTCTAAAGTGTATACAGTAATAATAAATCCATAAAGTAACTATAAAGCCATTATTTTGCCGATAGGTGGATTTAGTAATCTGTACCTGTATCTCCCCTGGCAACAGGAACGGTTATAGAGAAGCTGTAGAGAGATATCGGAAGACTTATCTTTTCCGTTTAAATAGTCGTACGAGCATGGAGTTCTTCCGTAGAGAGATATGGTTAATAGACTAGAGGAGCATGGCATTTATTTGCTGTTTCGATATTTCTCTTCGGACATCGAAAATCTATGCCGTAGATAATGGATTACCAGTTCCATGCGAGGTGTGATAAAGCAAAACTGGAGGAGCAGCTTGTCTGCGAAACCCAGACCAGAGGATTCTTCTCTTCTGATAGCATGGCTGAGCAGGGGCCCAAAGAACATTGTTCTTGCCTGGTCGTGGCGTTGGACCCCTTGTGAGAGCATCGTGCTGGCTGTGGTTGCCCGAACATGTGTTTTCAGTGCTTTTGCGTTGCTTCAGGTTGCGTTTCTGAAGGTAAGGCAGAAGCTTGGAAAGCACTGTTCATTGTCTATCTGAAGTGTCCTAGATAACCTCACTCCTAACCGGGATGAAGCTAACTTCATACCAAATGATTTCGAAGGTATTTTGGCTGAGGGAGGAAGCGGGCCCTGAGGAAGTTTTCCAAATGGACCTACTTCTTATCTCAAAGGTAGTTCGACTAATCCTTTCGGGTTTAGTTTGAGTACCCCAAAGGAGTGCCGGCCGCAATAAGAAAAGAATTATAAAAAAGAAAAGAAGTATAGAAAACAGTTCCATGCATGATGGCACACCATGAGTAAGGCTTCACGGAGAGACTCATGTAAATAACCGCAGTTAATTGATTGTACCTGTATCTCGCTCTGCATAAGTTCAATCAGCTTACGCTAGAGGGCGTTATTTAAAAAACTACTCAGACAATTTTGAGATTGCTTATCTCATTATTGCTTGGGCGCGCGTCAAAGACGAACTGCAGAAAGAATATTGGCATATCTTCGTTAAAGACTAAAACGCAAGCCAGACAGCTGAAAATGTGGATAAAGTTTATGACTCTGATACAGTAACAACCAACACAGCGCAGTATTTGTTTGTTTCGCCGATTCAATTCCGGCAATTTTGATGTCATAGATGCATGAGTGCCACACGAATAAAGGATCAAATTTGTATCTGGAAATAATTCACAACAAAATCAACTTATTTCTGAAGTGGATGATAACTGGTGATGGATGAAAAGTGTTTCACTTACGATAACGTTAAGCGAAAATAGTCGTGGCCGGGTCGTAGTCACCCCGCCGCAAATGGTGGGCAAGACAGGATTGATGGTCAGAAACGTTTTGCTGCATCTTTGGTGGAATTGACAGAAAATCATCATCGATAGTGCCTTCCGTAAGATCTGGCAGCTTTATTAGAAGGAAGGTTGTTGGAAGGTTGTCTATTAGCCTGCATCTGGCTGCAAGTGAATACTAACTGATCCTCTCCATGAGGAATAGCGATTTTGCTGGTGAAAAATTCGGCTGAAGAGATGCTTGTGAAAATCATTTGTACCGGTCTTTTTTTTGCCAGTAGGGATGAGGATTTATATGAAAGAAGCATAATGGAGTTATTCTCAAAACGGCAACGATTTATCTAACAAAACTAAGCATATTTGATTTAATTCGGATTAGTCTAACCATTGTTAAATAAAGCCTTCAATATTATGCAAAAATAATTAATTTATCTTATTACAACTTATATTTGTATTTTGGCGATTTTGCTATTTAATGGCGTTTATGAAGTCTTTGGGTTCTCAAAAGTATGTTTATTTTCGCGACTGAGTACTTCGTTTGTAAAACATGAACAAAAATATTTTAATAATAAAGAAAATAACCAAAAGTTAAAATCATTTGCTTTTAGTCGCTTCTTTGTAGCTAAATTACGCTAAGCCTGCAGTTTTGAGCAACTTTTTCATTGGGCGATTTTTTGAATATTTTTTTACAGAATAGAATGCATCTTAGTTTCCCCAAACCTAGTTGAAACTCGCTAGGCGCTCCGTGTCCGAGATATAGACATTTATATATTTGAACAGCTATCCTGGTATCACATTGTATACCACTTGCTGTAGTAAAGGCAAATTTGTATTTCTTGTTCTTTTAGTTTTTGAGCCTGGTTCTGAGTCTTAGGCTGCAATTCCCATATTTTGTTGCAAATACGAAATCACAATGCAAGACAAGAACATCTTGCGTCGTCTCTCAGTGGGTTAACGACATGTTGAAATTAAACTATAATATTATATTAACCTCATCCATGGTGGTGAGGAGGAGGTTTTTGTATTTGCTTTATTTTTATTGAGAAGCTTTTATCAGCTTAGCTGGCATCAAAACCCGGATGGTTCGTTGACTAACTATTTCTTTGGCCAGAGCAGATAACACAAAAGGAAGAATGTCGAATGCTTGTAAAACGATAAAACTGAAAAAGTGTTAATTGCTGTGGGCACTTCTATGTACATGTAATGTTAGCTCAGACAACGTCATTATTTTCAAAAGACGTATTGGATGGAGAATGCGGGAGAACATTTTGTACAATCAAGCTGGTGTCAAATGATTTTTTTGGTAGATTTAAATTTTGTTTCACCAGATGAAAAGAATTTGAATAGAATCTATAAAAAACCGAAACGAAATAAAAAAGAAAATATATATAAGTATATATGTTTCAGTTTTTGGCATCCAAATCAAAATTTAATACATACGAGGTATGTTAAAAAAAAAAAATGAATTTTCATTTTTTTCAAAAACTATTTATTTATTCATCAATTTTTATTTTACCTCCTTCAAAGTAGTCCACCTCAGATATAATACACTTGTGCCAGCGTTTTTTCCAATCCTCGAAGCAGTTCTGATATGCACTTTTTGGTATATCCTTGAGCTCTCTCAGCGATTCGGTTCTTATCTCCTCAATAGTCACAAAACGCAGTCCTTTCATGGGTTTCTTTAACCTTGGGAACAGGAAAAAGTCGCAGGGGGCCAAATCCAGTGAATACGGTGACTGAGGCTTGATATCGCTGTTGTTTTTAGCCAAATAATCTCTCACAAGACAAGATGAGTGAGCAGGAGCATTATCATGATGCAAAAGCCATAATTTGTTTTCCACAATTCCGGACGATTTTTCGTATTGCTTCACGCAAACGGCGCATAACTTCAAGGTAATACTCCTTATTAACCATACGGCCTTGTAGTAAGAACTCCTGATGCACTGCGCCATAGTAATCGAAGAAAATTGAACAAAACCTTGACATTTGATCGAACTTGGCTTGCTTTTTTTGGTCTTGGCTCTCTTAGACTCTTCCATTGGGACGATTGGGCTTTGGTTTCGATGTTATAACCATATATCACCAGTTATGACCCTTTTAAGCAAATTTGGATCATCGATGACGTCATTCAACAATTCCTGAGCGATGCTCATGCGGCGTTGTTTTTGGTCAAAATTTAGCAATTTTGGAACGAACTTTGCTGCCACACGCTTCATGCCTAAAATTTCCGAAAAGATTGCATGGCATGAACCAACTGATATCCTCAGCAACTTCTCTAATTGTGATTCGACGAATCTCAATCAACATTTTCATCGGTTGTTGATGTGCTGGGGCGTCCAGAGCGAGTGTCGTCAGTCACATCTTCTCGACCTTCTGTGAAAAACTTGCGCTACTTGTAAACATTTTTTTTGACTCAGAGTACTCTCACCGTATGCCATTGTCAACATTTCAAGTATTTTTGAGCACTTAGTTCAATTTTTTTTCACAAAACTTGATGCAACTCCTATGATCCATTTACTTCTATAGCAGAAATACGCCGAACACGCAAAACACTCGTCTTATCTATGCATCTCACAAAAAACTAAACATGCTATACGGATAAAACCGTCAATCCTTCGAGACGAGTGTACCAACATAAAAAAAGAAAATAACAATCAAAAGTCGCCCGCGAATTTTGAAAATTCAGCTTATTTTTTGAGCACACCTCGTACATGTTTTATTCTATTTATTACGGCAATCGAATCGAAATTATATTAAATTTTGCATTTATTACAAACAATTCTTATTGCGATTCTTACACTCGAGACGAAATTGAAAATAATTTTGCTTTTGATTCAGTTTACGAAATGTTTTGTTTGCATTTCATTTTTCAATTCAAAAACCAGACACAATTTTTAAATAGCTGCGAAAATGGTAGAAAGACTGGTATCTTAAATTCATAAACTAGATTATTCGAAGCACTGTTGCCTGTAACAGTTTGGCGCCAATCCTTTTTCTCTGCCAAGAAACTAAAGCATATCGAATTCGTCATTCGTATTCATTCCTGACTATAATATTTCATTTCATCTCATTTATTTCGCTTAATAGAAATACAATTCCTTGCATAAAAACAAAATACATCTGGGCTCACTGGGAAAAGCCGTTTAAGTAGGGCTCTCACAAAGTCAAGTTTAATCGATTTTATTGTTGTCTTTATTTATAATCTTATTTACATTCAGTTAAAACTTTAAAACTCCATATGGTTCACAAGAGAAGCGATTTTTTTTTAAATTATTAATAATATTTGTAAATATTATTGTAAGCTGCAATATGTTATTTAATACTATAGTTTATGCCAATTAAATGGTTGTATTGATATCAGCGCAATTTTAAAACTCCGTATATTGAGGTATAGCGATTTTTATATTTTGAAATAAAAATGAGCATCGGCTGTCATTGACTAAGTCACGGCTATCTCACATCTGTGATTGATATGTACTCGTTAAGTCGATCATTACTCCTGACTGGTGAGATATCGTAGAAAATTACCCTCATTTTCTCACTTCTCAAGGATAAGTACGCGGAATGTGGTTGATTTTGTGCTCGAATGTGGAGTTGCAAAGCTACCGGGTGCTACAGACCCATAGAGTAGCAGAGGTGGTAAGATAGGCCTCACCTCCGCCAATGGGGATTATGTTCCACACTAGCATAATTAATTTGGCTGCAAAGAAAGGGCTGGCAAATGTGTTAGTACCAAAATTGTCAGCCCCTTTTCCTAGATAGTCCAAGTTTTACTTGGCTATCCCAGGGGGGTGTTGGCAATCGAACTGTAATATTCCCAGTGTGATAAGCACACCGTGGTTAAGGCCTTCATGGCGAGACTCACGTAAAGACCTCGTAGACTTCTTCTCATTGGTAAGGGATAAGCGATCGTTTCTCTCTTTAAACGACGATGTACGTGGGTTACAAATTCTATACGTGGGTTACCTATTACCAAATTGCAAAACTATTCTCTCTTTATTTACATCGCACTTTACGCACCCCTGACCAGATTTCAATCTTATCTTTACGTAAGGCTAATCCCTTATCATAACCCTTATCTGTGGTAAACTTTCCAGGGTTCATTTCTATTTAAACCGTGCTTCATTTCCTTACCATTATAGTCTAACCTCGCAGTTCTAAAATTGGCTACGGCATTGCCATGTATGCATCATTCTGTTCCTCAGATGCTATACAACATTGTTAATGATACTAGGGCTTATCTGAATGTGGTTTGTCACACCGTTTTTGTGGCAGTGTTGCACTATGTTGCCTTTGACCGTCAAGAACATCAGGATTAGGGGCATTGTGCTGCAGCAAATGAAAAAGTTAATTGAAAAGTATTTCTTCAAAAAGGTACTTCAATAGGTCTATCCGGAAAGATCTTCAGAAACTTTGTAGATAGTTTGTATTTTTGAAAAAGTCATGTTTGTTTCCAATTTAATCTTTTCTTGGACATAGATATCGATTTTTGGTTTTGTGGTTTAGTGTCCTTTATTTTGTATCCCTTCTTCCTGAAGTAAATATTAGTCAAACAGGCTTCACGAGCAATAATTTTATACGACTTTTCGTCGGGTTTTCTTAGAAAAAAGTATGCTTACTAAAATTACCACCACGACATCTACTGTACGTTAATCGTACTCTTCCGAAAACTATTCCTAGCTAGTAAACAACAGCTAGTATCAATATCACAGCAAACAGTTAAACATTTTAGAAACATGTAAGGGATAAACAGATAGGCACAATTTGTGTTTTATTGATGATTATTTATTATCGACTACTCAAAGATGTGCATCAATTTTTGTCTCATATGTTCCCCCTACTATGCCAATGTATATTCTTTAATAAAAGTTTATATGCACTGTATGTTCAAAGACTTCCTCTCTGCTATTCTTCCAACTCCGCAAAATGCCCAAGTTTTCGGTCTTATTGAGTACATCTTCTCGCCCTTCTTGCAAAATTTTCTTGCGGAGTAGTCCACCCTCATTCCTTTAGAATAAAAGTCAAGGTCATTTAAGACTACTTATCGTGGCCAAATTCTTTCCAAATTTTGGCAAATGTCAGCAATTTTCAAGCCATTTACTAAAGTGGAACAAAGAAAAAAATCCCATTTGACCATAAAAGTAAATAAACTCCCAAAGAGCCCCTTTACAAGCAAGTGAAGACAGCAGGTTGTAAAAGGGGAGAGAAGGAGGAGAGAAAAAAGGAAAATGCATACTTAAGTTCGAATTGCTATGCAACACAAAGGCTATGTGAAAGTGAACAAGAGTTCAAGAGCTCCTTCCAAAGGAAGAAATGTGTTGCTCTCTTTCAAAAGGCGTTCTGGCCATAACAACACAATGCCCCAGCTTTGGCGGCGATGATGATGATAATAACTACGATGGTCATTGTTATACGCTTGGTCTTGTTATTTAGTTTGATAAGATGTCAATGTTGACGTGCCTCCTGGTCATTTGTGTTGTTCTATATATCCCTTGTCGTGCGTCCTCTGTTCGCTTGCTCTGCAAGCTATTGCATACGTTTCCGTTTCCGGCCAAACAATTGCAAGTTATTTGCGCTGCTGCAGTTACTATGGCGAGATGATGAAACATAAATGACATTATTTCAACCAAATAATGTCATGTTAAGATATTTTAATAGCTTGAATGAGTAGAAGAGTGTGTTCAACATTTACTTCGCTGTACAGTATCGAGTAAATTAAGAGCATAAGCGAAAAGAGTGAGAATGATCTTAACTTGCTAGGCAAATAACACACTTTCCTTTATGATATATAAGAAAAACTACACAGTCAATTAAGGTAATTTTCCACAGGAATTTTTTCATAGGAGAAGCGTCTCTGGAGAGGGCGAAGACAACTTTTCCCATAGGAAAACTGTATCTAAGGAGAGGCAACTTTTCCCATAAGGAAATTGTCTCCGGGGGACAATGATTTATTATTTCTTGTGGGAAGAAGATAGCTTCTTTTCATAGAAAAACTGTCTCTGAGGAGACGGAGACAACTTTCCCCATAGGAAAAGTGTCTCTGGGGGAACGCAGACAACTTTTCCCATAAAAAAGTGTCTCTGGGGGGACGGAGACAACTTTTCCCATAGGAAAAGTGTCTCTGGGGGGACGGCGACAACTTTTTGCATAGGAAAAATATTTTTGGGAGACGGAGACAACTTTTCCTATAAGAAGAGTGTCTCAGGGGGGACGGAGACAAGTTTTCCCATAGAAAAAGTGTCTCTGGGGGGACAGTCTTTCCCGTAGGAAAAGTGTCTCTTGGGGGACGGAGACAACTTTTACCATAGGAAAAGTGTCTCTGAGGAGACGGAGACAACTTTTTCTATAGGAAAAGTGTCTCTGAGGAGACGGAGACAACTTTTCCCATAGGAAAAGTGTCTCTGGAGGGAAGCAGACTACTTTTTCTATAGGAAAACTGTCTCTGGGGGGACGGAGACAACTTTTTCCATAGGAAAAGAGTCTCTGGGGGAACGGAAACAACTTTTCCTCTGCATGCTTGCCTCCAGGGCGGAGACAACTTTTTCCACAGGAAATTTGTCTCTGTGGAAACGAAGACAGATTTCCCCATAGGCAAAATAACACTGTGTCCTATTTTTTCTCACAGTTGTATCTGTCAAATTTGCCTCGCAGAATACATGAAGTGGTATCTGCAGCATATTTAAATTATCTCATCAATTACTTAATATAGTTTTTAATGACAAAATAAAATGTCTGCACTTTTCGAAGTTCATCCATTATTAACAGCTGGAATTTAATTTTAATAACTCGTGTTAAACTGCTGAACAATGGACTTTCTTAATTATGTATTTCGAGTTGTTTACATTAATAAATTTAGTAATATAAAGTAACATAAATCGAACAATATAAAAAATTTGAAATATATAAAAACCGATTAAAGCAGCATTTTTCATTTTCTTGGTGTAAACAAAAAATTTATGACACTTTTTTTTGCAAATTTATGAGGAATTTACTGGTCCCCACTCTTTATTCCACACTCCACTCTTTTCTCCATATATTTTCAATCTGCTTTCAGAATATTTATTTACTTTAGACATGTGGAAAGCCGTAAAACTGTTCTAAATTTGTATGATATATGGAATGGAAATTAGAGGAGTCTTAAATATTATTATAAATATATTCGTCAATGAATATGATACAACTGGAGCAAATGTGAAAATGTTTGAATGCATATAAGTCAGATATTTGGAATTGTTGGAAATCTATTAGTGATCAATCAATGGCTAAACAAATATTATAAATTATTGGTATGTACTCGTATTGTGTATAAACTTTCAGAATATATAATCCAACACAGGCTGTCACACTGAAAGCAGTGCAATCTCCAAAAAAGTTCTAAAGCCTGATCACAATCAAATGAATGGTTTTGTAATCCATGCAAAACAATCAGTCTTACTTTGATTTTTATGTTTCTGTGACCTGCATAATTGAAATGTACACCGCTTTTATTTCAGTTCATCTTTTGAGGCTGTCCACGAATATAACCATTCCTTGATATCGTCATATGAGTGGAACTGCTGGTCAGCCAGACCGTGTGCCGTCGAACGTAGCAAGTGATAATCGGACGGCGCAATATCTGTATATACATATATAGCGGATGGGCTAAGCCTTCTTATTTCAGCGTTTTCAGATAGGTTTTAACGGGCTTAGTCACATGAAGCCGAGTTTTGTCATATAGAAGAATCACTTTTTCGTGCCTATCCGCGACTGTAGGAGTTTCTTGCGCATAGATCGGCTCAATCACACTAATTGAAGTTAATATCGATCCCCAGTGATGGTTTCGCTTTATATCAACAGTTCGTAATAAATAACACCGCCTAGTCTCACCAAATACAGAGCATAACCTTCGCAGCGTGAATCTTTGGAAGAGACGATGACGTAGAACCATAACCGGGCAGCCCCATGACTTCCTATTTTTTGGATTGCTGTAATGTATTTTCACCCATTACCGATAAAGAAAACTCTTCCTTTTTGTGGCTGAATCAGTTGTTCACAGGCGACAAAGCGACGCTCAACGTTCCTTGGTTTCAACTCATAAGAAACTCAATTACCTTGCTGTTGATTCATTCTCAACGCATGCAATCGCTTGGAAAGGCTTAGTGGGTAACTCCTAATATTAAAGCAAGCCACAGCTGCATTGACATGGATCCTCATCAAGAAAAGCCTTCAATTCAGTGTCTTCGAAGGTTTTTCGTCTTCCTTAACGGGAACAGTCGTCAACATCAAAATCACCGTCTTTAAAGCGACGGAACCAAACTCGACACGTTCTTTCACTTAAAGCAGCATCTCCGTAAACATTTCAATGAGCTTCAGCCGGCATTTCCTTCGATTAAAAGAAGAAAATCAATACTTCCCGCATATGACGATTATTTGGCACAAAACCATACATATTCACACTACCAAAAGAAAATGGCGTCAAAAGAAAATCACTGTCGTGTCGAGGCAGTATATTTATCATATATATCAGCTTGGCTCATGACGTTTAGATTATGGCAGAATCGATTAGAACTTACAGCTGGCGCCATCTATTGGCAAACAGCGGGAACTTAATTGCACACCTAATAATTTATGGGCGGTGAGGATAACGGAAGCGCACTTGCCGATCGCGTGAATGAACAGAAATCCAACAAAGTCTTTGAACTCATTGTTTGCAACTGAAGATTGGATCGCCGATTATTTTGCTCCGTAATTTGAATCCTCTACAGGTGTGTAACGGCACGCGATTAGTCATTAAAAATATTAATGAAAAACGTTGTCAAAATCTGCATTTTAAATGGCAAGTTCCGAGGTGAAAATAATAATGCCACGAATCCCTATAATACTTACAGATATGCCAATTCAACTTAAACGTGTTCAATTTCCAATAAGATTGACATTTGCAATGACTATTAATAAGTTCCAAGGCCAAACAATGCCAATTTGTGGCTTTGATTTGAGCACATCATGTTTTTTATATGGACAATTATATGTCGAATGCGCTTGAGTGGGGAAACCATCCAGTTTGTTGGTGTTAGCTAAGCATGGACTAATGCAAAATATTGCACACATTATAGCATTAAGGAGTTAATATGATTTGTAAATGTTATTGTTGTAATTATATAATTTTATATATAATTTTGAAGTTTAAATTATAATAAATTTTAATAAACTAAAACAACAAATGTTTAGTGTTTTGCTATTTTTACATTCCGTCATCGTTCACAGCACTCCCTGGCTCTATCACTCATATACCACATCCTCACACACTTACCTATACAGTGAGTTTGTTATTATTTTCTACCCTAGAAATTCCCTAGAAATAATTTATGTGGCAAAGAAACCTTTGCGGGTCAGCTAGTAAAATTTATAAAAATAAAATTCTAATTCTATTCAAATACACAAACAAAATGTACAAATACTTCCCTTTTTTCGTTTAAAAAAGAAACCCCGCTAGACGCCTTCCAAAAAGGCGATACAAAACGTGTATTTTATGACTAACAAAAGAATGAGATGGACCTCATATCGCCTTTTAGAAAAGCAGATCGGAGTTAAGTAAATGAGAAATTTTAGTTGCCTGCCATTATTGAGAAAGAAAGAAACAGGTATGCTGAAGACCTTTCGAAAAAGATGGGGTAAGATGTGACCGAACGTGGCGCGATGTTAAGTACACGCAACCATCGTTCGTATAATCGCGGGTTCAGTCCTGCATACAGTCACCTATCATTACTTGAGCGGCAATCACCTCGATGTGGCTGATGAATACAACGAGTAGTCGACTAATCGACAAGTCGGGTAAATGCAACGTTCGAAATCGCCATTAAACTGTAGTTCCCTTTAAGTGAGTCTAAAAAAAGCTCACATACATGGAATACAAGGCAATTTATTTTTAAGATGCATATCGCATTTCTTTGGAATGAGAAAGAATGTTTGCTGGCAAATATTTCCTAAGAAGGAACATATTAAAAGGTGTCAGAAGGGTTGTAAGAAGTTTCGTTTTTGGCATTTCTTGCAAATGTTCGTTGAGAATGCAAGCCAAGATGTTTATAAGATTTTTTCTGAAGCCAACAAAAAGGATTGCTAGCAACCATTTTTGGAGAAAACGTGTAGAAGGCTTTACTGAATCCCTCAGAAGGAGTCAGAACACTTATAAGAAGATTTTGCATGCCTTGCAAATGTTACCGCTGTATAGGTTTTTGGATTGAAATGCTTTTTTAATTACATAGAAGTTATTTTCTTTTTTTTAAGGAGTTTTCACAGATTTCAGTATAGTGTTGCGGAGGATTTAGGCGGGGCGACAGTCTATTGTCCGACCTCTTCAACATACTATTGGAGATGATTATGAGGAAAGCAGCAGTGAACACGACTGGCATCATCTTTAATAAAAGCCATATGCGAGTAACAGCATATGCAGATGACATAGACATTATTGACAAAAAAACCGCGAGATGTTACTGCAGCCTTCTCAAGCATCGGGAAGGAAGCAGCAAAAATGGGTCTGGTGGGAAATAAGGACAAAGTTATTGGTTGCAACGAACAAAGATTCTACTCGTTTGGGGCACTGTGTGAATGTTGACAACTATAATTTCGAAGTGGTGGAAGAATTCATATACCTCGGTTCAGCTGTAAGCAAAACGAGTGATGCCAGCATGGAGATAAAGAGGAGAGTATTGCTTGCTAACAGATGTTACTACGGGATAAGCAAGCGATAAAACCATCTCTCGACAAAAAAAATCCGACTGTACCAGACGTTGGTGATACCTATCTTGTTATATGGAGCAGGATCCTGGGTTATGACGCAAGTAGATGAATCAGTAATAGCAGTTTTCGAGAGATAAATAGTCCGGAAAATATATGGATCCATCATCGTTAACGGGAAGTATCGGCGTCGCATGAACAATACCGACATTGACGTGGTCAAACGCATTAATATATAGCGATTACGTTGCCGACATTGCCGACATCGACGTGGTTAAACGCATTAATATACTATTGCGATTGCGTTGGATGAGTCATGTTGTGCGGATGGACCCAAGAGGAAAATAATCCGGAAAATATATGGACCCATCATCGTTAACGGAGAGTATTGGCATCGCATGAACAATGAGCTGTATGAGCTTTCTGCCGACATCGACGTGGTTAAGCGCATTAATACACAGCGATTGTGTTGGGTGGGAAGTTTTCGACAACGAACTCGATGGACGGCGCAGATGAGGGCGACCAGAACTTTGTTGAAAGGACCAGGCTTTTGAAATACAATCAAAACTTGGTGTGACGAATTGGAGAAGAAGTGCAGAACATCGAAGCACTTCAAATTATTTTATGCGGGCGGCGTATAATAGATATGGATGTCTATTCCAGTCGCTACCTAAGAAGAAAAAGTTGAAAATATTGGATTTAAAGAATTTTTTTCTATTTCATCACAAATTTATAACAGAATAAAATTTCCATTATTTGTCGAATGTTCCTTCAGAAGTCGGGTCATGTTACATTTATTGCTTCTGATCAAAATTTTGAGTACTATTTTATACAGAGAACTGCTCCCAATTTAAATCATGGGAAATGATCATGCGACTCCATTTTTAATGAATGGAATTGGGATGTGGCTCTGGACAATTATTCCTGTTAGTAAAATATTTTGCCTAATTTATTTGC
This sequence comes from Philornis downsi, assembly GCA_019455685.1. Classification (NCBI taxonomy): domain Eukaryota; kingdom Metazoa; phylum Arthropoda; class Insecta; order Diptera; family Muscidae; genus Philornis; species Philornis downsi. The sequence continues at coordinate 5,442,214 of JAHXMU010000009.1, forward strand.
CTTCGGTAAATTATATGTATTTCGTTTTTTTGTTTTTATTTTTCTTCAATTTTTTAAATTTAAATTTTCTAAAGAAATAAATATTGAAAAAGTTTCTAAGTTATATGCAATAGAATAATACAATTCTACGATAAGTTTTATAGAATTAGATCATATGATTCATGATGGAATAGAGTGCGTTCGATACTCTTTAGTCAACGTATTAAAACACACATTAAAATGTACTTGTACGTATTAAAAAATAAACATATTAAAATATTCCAATGATTTATATTATGGGAATTCACATCGAAACATTCCACCTGGGGAAAAGTATAAAAATACTTGGACAACAACTGCCAACAATTTTTAAATTATTGCTGTTCTCTGTGTATTCGCAAATTTTTTTTTTAAATTTTTCAAATGTGGAATGTTTCGATGTGAATTATCGTAATGTTTGTGTCAAGGATAACACATTCACTTACATCTGGATAACAGCTCCATCTAACGCACGGTTTCACTAACATAAATCTTCTTAAATAAAATAAGCAATGCCACTTTTAAGCCAACAAAAAAGTAATAAACATTTATTGCACCTTTCTTCTAATAGATATAGAAAATTTTAATTTTACTCAATGAAGACCAAAGTGATGATGTTGCTGTGCAACAAGTCACGAGAAAAAGATCTGCTCTAATTTTGCAACAAAAGAGCAACAAATTTTAGCTATGAAATCTCTGCATAATATATGATAGAACAATAGAAATTTGCATACACAAATTTGCCAGTGAACTCTCTGCTCTTGTTTGTATATTTAACTTTTAGCACCCATCCCATTAAATTTATCACCAAACAACTTTGAATATTTCCCCTTCAAAACGGGGCTGATTGTTTGTACTACCAAAGTGTGGTGCATGATTGCACATTTGATGCAAAGAGTAAAACACGGAGAGTGAAGAATTTTGTCACAAAGTTTTCTCAAAAATATCTAGCAAAATGGTCGAAATTTATTAGTAAATTTCATTTAGTTTTTCCTGAGTAAAAAATAAGCGTTTTAAAGGAATTTTCTACAAACACTTTTCATACGGAAGTCTGCCTTCATAGGCACTTTTCATGAAAGAAAGTAATCTGGCAGGCACAGTTCGTAAAGGAAACGATTTTGCTTATATTTTTTATACACAGCAGTCGTTTCCAATGACATGTTTTACACTCGTAAAGCACAGTGACTTTGAATATAGGAAACCATCTAAATGAACCCACATCACATTGGATGGTATCCCCATTGACAGTATTGTTTGTATAGAAGAGCGTTTTCGGCAGCAAATTTCAAATAGAAAAGTACAATAATACAGGGTGTCCGGCGGGAAGGTATACTACTTTGTTTTGTCGCCATTTTGGTGAACATTAGCCTTAACAGTTCATATTTGCCAGTCGTGAAATAGAGACGTGGCAAATTTATTATGGAAAAATATTCGATAAACCAACGTGTTTTAATCGTTAAAACATTTTATCAAAATCAATCATCGGTTACTGTGACGATGAGAAGCAACGTGCCAACAAGACGCACTATTTGTCGTGTAGTGAATGATTTTGAAACAAGATGGTCTGTAGCTGATAGGAAAAAGCATGGACCACAACGTACTGCAAGATCGGCTGAAAACAATACTGCTGCTCAAGGAAGTGTCCAAAACAATCCATCAATCTCAATTCGACGCCGTGCCCAGGAACTTGCTCTTCAAAGGACAACTTTTGCCACAATTTTGAGCAAGGATTTGCATTTGTTTTCATTTAAGATTCAGTTGACTCAAGAGCTTCTTCCACAAGACCATTTACGCCGCCGTACATATGCTAATAGAAAAGACAAATGGTAATAAAACCCCGATTTTCATGAAAAAAATCAGAATGATTGACGGGGCACATTTTCATTTGAATGGATATGTGAATAAACAGAATAGTCGGTTCTGGGCAATGGGAAACCCTCAAATTATTCATCGATCACCTTCGCATCCATTAAAAGTGGCAGTCTGGTACTATCTCCGTAGGCATTTCTAATATAGCAAAGAAGCCTATATTTTTTTGGAAATGAAGGAAAAAAAAAAATAGCTCCACAGACAATTTTAACTCAAAAATGTACTTACATGAACATTTTTTTTATAGAAAAGTGACTCTATAGACAGATATTTTCTATACAAAAATGTTACTTATAGAAAAGTCCGTTTGTGGACATTCTAGGCACAAAAAATTGCCTTTCAAGTTGTTGTTCATACCGTGATTTTATAGATGTTTTTCATTTAAAAAGTGTTTTGTGTTCTTAGATATAAAATATAAAATATAGCATGTCTTCATACAAAAGTGTGTCTTGGTTTATATTATTCTTATAAAGATGTCTCTTTGTAGATAACTTCGGATTGTAGGTTACCTTCGCAAGCATTATTTGTAAGGAAATTATCTTTATTCTGAAATAATAAAACGTTTTGGTTGCAAGTTTCGGTTTAGAAAAGTAAAGTTTTTATGTAGAATAGTGTCATTATTTATGGTAATACAGAAAAACGAATTTATAAACATTTTTGATATTGAAAAGTGTTTTCATTGAAACTTTTTATAGGGAAACTTATATAGTTAACTTTTATATATATATATATACATATATAAAATAGTTTCCAGATTCATTTTTCACATAATATTTGCCTCGCAGTCGTTTTCTATATGAGGAAGCGTCGTCATAAATACTCACTATATGGACGATTTGATGCATATACAGGGTGGCGCAATAGAACGTGCATGTTGCATCACCTTTTTTTGCGGAGTAGAAAAGGCGCGGGCGGGGGAGCGCCTACATCGTTGGGTTGGCGGGCTCATGGAGTTTTAGTCACTATGAATCACTTCGACGGGAAGCGTCGCGAATTTTACGAGAACTCTCGTTCATATATTGCTACTAGGCGACTATACTGTGCTGAAGATGGACTATAGCGAATTAGTGAAGCTCCGAGTGCTAATTTAATTAAAATATGGGTAAAGCATTTTGAAGAGACCGGTTCAACATTTAAACCACAAGCAAATGGTCGCCCAAGAACATCTAGGACCGAAGACAATGTTGAGAGAGTTATGGAGTCAGTACGAGGAAATCCACAAATGTCGACTCGCAAGAGATCGTCTGTCTTACAATTATCGCGTCGAAGTTTGCAACGAATTTTAACATTGGATCTTAAACTGCATCCATATAAGCTGCAATTAACACAAGAATTGAAAGAGTCTGACTTCATAGCAAGACTCACTCGGATTTGCTTAATCGATTTTCCAATTTTGACAATATCCTTTTCTCTGACGAGGCTCATTTCCTTATGAATGGGTTCGTAAACCGTCAAAATTGTCGTTACTGGAACAGTGAAAATCCCAAAATCAATATCTGGCAGAGGAATAATTAGTCCTTTTTTCTTCGAAAATGCGCGGGGCCAAAACGTCACGGTTAATACGGAACGCTATGTTGAGATGTTGGACGGATTTTTGGCTCCAGAAATTGAAAGTTCAAGAATAGTGAATTCCAGAACTTAGTTCCAACAAGATAGAGCTGCCTGTCACACATCAAATGAATCCATGGCGGTGGTGAAGCAGATGTTCCCTGGCAGACTGATTTCGAAAAGAGGTGATATCCCATGGCCCCCTCGTAGTCCAGACTTGACGCCTCTTGACTTTTTTTTGTGGGGATACCTCAAACACAAAGTAAAGTAATAATCCAAGAAACATCGCTCAGCTCAAGGAGAATATCCGTGGTGAAATGGCAGCTATTACGCCAGTATTACTGAAGAAAGTTTTCAATAATTTTCGTTTGCGGAGTGCCGTCGTAGAGGAGTGCCGTCGTAGAGAGGGTCACCATTTAAATGATGTTATTTTTAAAAAAATAAACTCCATTTATTGCTCTACAATGCCTTAGATTTATTTTAACCATACCTTTTGTATTTATTTTTTAATCTATGTTTTAAACATGCACGTTCTATTGCGCCGCCCTGTATTATACATGTATAAAAAGGATGAATAAATTAGCGTTTGAAGAGAATTTTTCATGAACACTTTTCATACGAAACTATACTATATGGTCGATTTTATGCGAAGACGATTTTTTGTAGAAGACTGTTTTTATAATAATTTTTCATATAGGAATAAATTTGTTCTGTAATTATTTTGTGCAATAGTTGATTGATTGACACTCGCAGCTATCTATTCATATAAATATACGATATGTGTATGAAAAAATATGTATAAAAAAATATGCGTAAAAGGTTAAGTTGTGTTAAACTTTTCGTCGACATTTTTTTTTTTACATTTTGCTGTTGGCAGTTTTATCTGATTTTGCGCCTCTCTGTTTATTCAGTGTCTGCCTGTAGTCGATTTAAACGAACAGTCGGCACTTAATAAAGGTTTGTGCTAATATCCTTACAACTAAATCATGTATAAGTTACTGTTATAGTAATAATAATAATTGTAATAATAATAATTTGTTGGTCATTCTCAGGGCTGGGTAACATTATATTATGCATCCCCTTCAATGCCTTTACTGTATATGATCCTGTTATTTATTTTCTACAGCCAGAATAGGCGTCGCTTAGAAACGCTGTCTGTGCTCCATTGAGGAGGGTTTGAATATGACTTCAAGTTAATTTTCTCAGAAATTGTAGTAAAAGTTTAATCTATTATTTATAACCGCAAGGCGAATGTTACAATGTGATTACGATATTCTCTTGTTTAACAGTTGAAGTGGACAAAGTCACGTTTTCACTACATTCTTCAGAAATATGAAAAGGAATGTGATTAAAGGACGATGGGGCGGTGAAGGATTGTGTTAAAAGAGAGTGCTTGCATCAAGAATTTTATAGCGATGATATAGCATGTGTAAGATTGCCAAAATCCTCCATTAGCTTGATGAAAATTTTTGTTGAATTCATTAAATTGTTCAAAGAATAATGGAATG
>JAHXMU010000009.1:5467156-5559860 GCA_019455685.1 Philornis downsi
AAGTAACGTTAACTTTGACTATATTGAATGAGTTCTTGTATATCATTTGGTTTTAACTGGTCAACCTATTGCATCTAATATGGGAAAATATGTAACTAATGTAAAATTCTTTGCAAAGACCGCCTAGACGTCTCTAACCGCTGAGAATGTCGCCTGGTGGAAGTTTCGGGGTTTTCCTCAATACTTGCTTACGCTCGAGCAATAACCACTTCATTTCGAACTGCACGAGGTCTTCCAGCACGCGGAAGATCACAGGCTGCCCTTTGTTGCCCAAAACGCTAAACCAATCTGTAAATTGTTGTAAATTTTTATATGATCTGAATGATCAAATGCTGACTTTCAAAGTAAAATTGAACAACTTTGGTTCTATGTTCTGTGCTGAGCCTTTCCATCATAAATTTCCCAAGTTTTATTTAGTTAGTTCTGTAAAGAGACGAAAAAAAAGTTTTGAACAAAAGATGTATTCACTGATCAAATCTTAGTGTTACTTAAGCGCCACCCTATATATGCATTCAAAGGAATCAGTTTAGTGTCATGAATTTTTGGAAGTAATCAAAAAGCTATTATTAAGCTATTAGGTTAAATCTGGTTAGGCTAGATTAGACTAGGTATTCGCATATGTAGGTCAACGTAGCCATAACTTGATTAGGGTCGTTGATCACGGGTTGCTCATCCCTAATTTCAATGAATTGCAACCCTGACCTACATATGTAAAAGTACCGATTACCGACTATTAACTTCTAAGCACACAAGAAGTTTCTATTGCATTTTTTGTTTGCTTTGTGACCATTCTGATCGTGCCCATTAAACGAAGAAGTCGTCAAAAAATCGTTTGTTTTTATTTTCCCTTAGTGCAGAGAGGAACAAATAGTGAAGTTGTGCGGGTGTTTTTTTGTAATTTGAAATTCGCTTTGTTGTTATTGTTTTTCGCTTCGCGATCGCCGAAACAAGCGGAGAAACAAAATATTGTTTCTAAAGGGGTGTTTACAACCTTTACTTAGCTGTTGCTGTTGTTCCCGTTATTGTTGCTGTTGCTGCCCTTGCTTTGGTGCAAAGCGAATTTAATTGCTGTCGCCTGGGAAATAAGTTTTTGGTCTGATGGGGTGGTGACTTGACTTTGGAAATCAGCACAAGGTTGGGTGTTTAATAATTGTCTGCGATACGCGTCATTCCAGCCAATATGGAAGAAACAGAAACTCGTATCCAAGGGCAAGAAATCCGTGGATAATTCATTGTCCCTCCGACTTGATAGATACAAGTGGAGACTGGACCAATATACTACTGTCGACTTCAAAAGATGCATGCCGACAATAGATTCAATAAAGGTAGCAATTAACACGGTTAAAAGAGTAATTGAGAGTAGAATTTGGAGAAATGGTTCAAAGGACTACTACGTTATCGTAAAAAATGTTTTCAAGACTGCGAGTGTTATGCGGAATGATAATATACGCCAATACCTGGTGGCTATAAGAAAGGACTATCTGCGGAATAGGGTGCTCTTGTGTAGGGGCACGGATATTGGACAGAGGGAATACAGGATAATAGAAGGTATGACAGAGGAAGTCCACGAGGGTTTAATGTGAGTCTCGCCGTGAAGGCTTTACCCACGGTGTGCGACGCACTAGGTATATTACAATGCGATTGCCAACGCCTCAATGGAATAGCCAAGTAAAACTTGGATTATCTAGAAAAGGGGGTTGGCAAATTTGGTACTGAAACATTTGCCAGCTCTTTCTTTGCAGCCAGGAAAATTGATTATGCTAGTGTGGAACATAATCCCCATTGGCAGAGGTGAGGCCTATCTTACCACCTCTGCTACTCTACGGGTCTGTAGCACCCGGCTGCAATGCAACTCCACATTCGAGCACAAAGTCTCTACGATACCAGCGATTTTGGTATCAACCACAAGCCGCGTGATGCTCCCACTAGGGGTCCAACACCAAATGATCAGGTGGGAACTCAGTCCCGGGGCCTGGGAAGTGTGACACAAAGATCTATATTTAGGCCACTTTCGTGAAACGTAATGTATGATGAAGCATTGAGACTGGGTATTGTGATGAATGTTAAGACAAGCGGATTTGCAGATGACATAGTTGTAGTAATTCCTCCAAAATATGTCCAGGATTCCATCACTATTGCAAATGCTAGCAATCAAGTAGGTTAACTTTGGCTGATATTAATGGATTGGAAACTAGCCGAATATAAGATAGAGCAGTCGTATAATTATAGGGTGATTTTTTAAGATTTGAGTTTTTCAGGTTGGCAATACTTGTCGGTAATGGCGACCAAACGTCGTCTGTCAAAGTAAAAAGTGTGCCGTATACTCTGCCATTTCATCATGGAAAGACTAACAAACGAGCAACGATTGCAAATCGTTGAAATTTGTTATCAAAATTCGAGTTCTGTGACAAATATGCATCGTTTGATACGACCATTTTATGGTCGTCATAATCGACCTGCTGAATCAACAATTCGTGCCTCCAAATTTCGCACCAAATTTACTTTTTTGGACATAAAACCATTGGCTCGTATGCGTAGAGTGCGTACCGAAGAAAATATTGCAGCCGACCAGTGTTAATGACGATCGTGGAATGTCACTTCGTCGCCATTCTCGGCGATTGAGCATGTGTTACTCAACCACAAGGAATTTTTTTTGCCCCAATTGGCTGAGTTGAACTCGGTTGACATGTGGTTTCATCAGGACGATGCAACATGCCACACTGCTCGTGAAACAATGGATATGTTGAGGGATGAATTTGGTGAGCAGCTTGTCTCTTAAAATGGCCCTGTGAGTTGGCCCCCAGGATCTTGCGATTTAACGCCTCTTGATTATTTCTTGTAGGGTTATGTCAAGTCGTTAGTCTGTGTGGACAAGCCGAATACTATTGAAGCCTTAGGGGATAACATAACACGCGTTATTCGTGGAATACAGGCCGAAATGCTTGAAAAAGTGACGAAAAATTGGACCTTCGGAATGGACTTTTGAGGCGGAGCCGCGGACAATATTATCTTTAAAAATTATGAAATGAAATTATCTTTAAAAATTAAATTGCAAAGACCAAATTTTAATATATGATGTAAATTTGAGAGTTTTATTCGATTTAAAAAAAAAAAAAACTACGATTAAAAAATCACCCTTTAGAAGCTGAACCCAGTAAATTTTTCTTACATAGACGTCAGGAATCGTGGTTAAGTTGTAGGTTCCATGGAGTGAGTCTACAAATTAAATGCATGAAAGAGCAGTGAATGTATGATGCTCTCCCATATCTCATTCATTGATGGGACGAACTTTATTAATCAATGAATAGTAGTCGATAATTTTGAAAGCAGACTTCTGCAATCAGTGGTCTTTTCATCCAGCCAAAAGATATCAAATTAAATACGTCTACATTATGCTGACTGCGCAGTCACAGCCCGAGTGATTGTTCCACTTTGTATTCGGTTTAAAAAAGTCAGCCACCCCATTTCTTATTGATCCCCACGCTATGGGTCAATCTCATGGGTGGCAACTGCACAAATAAATTGTTATCAAAATGTGACTTAAATATCACAATACATACAACTGTACTCGTATATTAGAGAAAGGATGGGGACTTTTTGGTTCCCCCGGTAGGTGGAACGGTCGATACCACCCTCAAAGTATATATGAAATGTGCTGTCATTATGACGACATTACAGATACTCGTATAAAGCTCAGTGCTTCCAAATATCTTTCTCTAAGGACTGTGAATTAAGATTTCAGCGATTTCGTAAAGCATTCGAACTTCAACACAGCGAAAAATGATTCCCGCATTGACGTTCGATTTTATGTTTTCATTGCTTATTATTATAACATATAGTATTTATTTTCATTAACCTCTGCGTCGGTAACTTTAAATTTGATTCTTTGCCACATGCCACGTTCCACCGCCATACAATGGAATTACTTGACGTCATTCCTCGATTTCGATTGTGTTGATGAATTGACGAGAGAAGTCTACAAACCACCACAAAGGTCATTATTTAGAAGATGCTTTTAACTTGCTTAAGTTTGACATATCCTATTCACATCAAAGAAAAATCCATTTATGCTCTTCTTTTATTAAAATACCCAATGTGTTGGCGTTGGAAATCTATTCAATATCAAAGTTGTTTAGTTGGTGGATTCAGAAAAGCTTTCAAATAAATCATACTCGTATACTGAGTGTGCTATAGGATTTGTAGTAATCACAACGATGAAGTGGTTTTAATAATGTTAAAATTGTTCATTAATATAAAACGGCTGTAATAGAGGGTGTGAGAAAGTTCTTGAAAATAAATCTAAATAAATTCGAGGAAATTCGGAAGTAATAGATATTTTACGATTTTGATTTTAATGTATTTGTGTGTTGAAAGCTATGCTTAGCTAGTCATTAGAAAGAGCTACGAAAGCAATAGCAGGTTTGAAATTTGAGCCGCATTTTGAACTTTAGACATACCTTTGCAGTACTTGAAGTTATTAATGATTTTCTTAGAAAAGTGGCGGCGTTGCAAACGTTGCCTTTTTGGGTAATTCGTATGTACTCGTATATCGCATTTAATAAAATGATTCGAACCGAATTTCTTTACATAAGGAAAGGTGACTTGAGAGGAGTTAGAACAAAGTCGGGTTGATTCGTGTTCATCATTGCCCTTATTTAGGCGCGCATGTACGCCTACTTTGAATTTCAATATTCCATGTAGTTTACAAGCTATACGGTTCTTTCTTAAAAAAGCGATTTTTGGAAAATACGTAGTATCTCTTAATATCATTGTAAGCAAGGACATGTTTTTTTTATTATTTTCACTTACGTCATTAAAACGCATAACACTATCCCAACGCCATTTCGAAACTTTTCTATATTTTAAATGTAGTAACACATTTGTATAAAGGCGATTTCTAACAAAACACTCAATATATCGAAAGAAGAAATACTGACTTAAGTCGTTCTTCGAGATATATAGCGAGTGGCCTGGGCGACAGAGTTTGCAATTTGGACACATGTTTTATTAAGGAAACGTTACAAACATTAGTGTCAAAAAGAAATCCGTTATTTTTCAGGACGTTGAAGACTTTAGCATAATTAGAATGATCTGTTTCAAGCCGAAAATATATATCATCTTATTCGATAACTGATTGGGTTCGTTCCTCTCATAGAAAACCTCGTTTCCATTATAAAACCTGAATCCAAAACAGAGAGTCCACGTGAATTTGATGTGAATCTCGCCTTAATTAAGGCCTTACCCACGATGTGCTTATCACATTGGAAATGCGATTGCCAGCGTCCCCCTGGTATATATATATATATATACATGTTACCTTAATTGTCAGCTCTTTCTTCCAGCCAGAATATAGCAAATTGATTATGCCAGCATGGAACATCATCCCCATTAGCAAAGATGAAGACTATCTTACCATATCTGCTACTTTATGGGTCTGTAGCACCCCGTTGCAATGCAACTCCATATTCGAGCATAAAATCTCTACCAGCGATGTTGGTTTCAACCACAAACAAACCGGAATAGTCGATGTTCACAAGCTTCTCTTGAAGATAAGTTTTACCAACTAAATCATTTGCGATAGACAGTAATATGTGATGATCACTTAGTGGCAAGTCCGAATTATAAAGTTCTTGGGTACGAACCTGCTACACAAGCTCCCAGATCATCCGGTGAGTTACAATGGATGTATGTGGTGTGACGTTGTGTAACGCAATGGTCAAAGCTAGCCGCTTCTGGACGATTGCTTCTTTTCGATGGCCCAATTATAGATAGCGCACGTCAGAATTAGAAATTTGGCAATAGGAGTGCCTCCTTTTAGAGATATGCTTATGTATTTTGTATTTTAGTATTAGGTGCGCAACTAAGTTCCCGCTGTTTGGCAATAGATGGCGACAGCTGTAAGCGCTATTCGATTCTGCCAAAACCTAAACGTCATGAGCCAAACTTAGGTATATGGCACACATACCGCCTTGACACAATAGTGGTTTTCTTTTGACGTCATATTCTTTTGCCTGTGTGAACATGTATGATCTTGTGCCAAATAATCGTCACATGTGGGAAGTATTGAGCTGAAGAAAAGGGACGTTGAGCGTCGTTTTGTCCTCTGTGAACAACCGCTTCGGCGACGAAAAAAGAAGGGGTTTCTTCATCGTATTATAACGAGTGATGAAAACTGGATTCATTACACCAACGCAAAGAAAAGAAAGTCAAGATGATTGTCCGGTCATACTTCTACTTCGTCACCTGTATATATGTGGGCTGACGCTGTGTAATGCGGTGGTTAAAGCTGGCCGTTTCTGAACGATTGCTTCTTTTCGGTGGCCCAATTTTAGATAGCACAACAGGTCAGAATTAGAAATTTCGCAATAGAGGAACAGAGCATAATAGATGATTCGCTTTTAATTCAACCAAAGATACAGCAAAACCTTTCTGGCTTTGCCACCCTTTGGGGCTCACCAAAATTTGAACACACCGTCGTTTTAGTTTGACGTTATCATTAGTAATCCGTTTTCAATTACCAGTCATCATATGCTTCTGAAATGGGTTGAACTTGTTCCACTTCAACAGTGATTTGCAGATGAAAATTCGATCCACGCCGTATTTTTTGCATTAACTCGTGTTGCGCCCATACATCGAAGTTCTTTTTGGATCCAGCTTTATTCAAGTGGTTGCAATACTTAGTGGTGCTGGGTAATCAAAATAGTGCATACATGAAGATTGATGATTACGTGACGATTTCTGTTATTCTATCGATATTTTCGAACTACCTGAACGTGGTTCATCTTTGGCATTAAAATTACGGGAACGGTAACGACTGGTTATTACAGTACCAGGACCAAAAATGCTATCCACATTTCTGGATAGCATTTTCACCTTTATTACAGAAAAAATTGTGTGGCGTATTTTCTCTTTACTAGTGGTCATTTTTGACAGCCGCTCAGACAATACAGAGTCAGCAAAACAAACAATCACAAAGCAATCTGAGTAGTTTTTTGAGTACGAAATCGTACCTTTCTAATACTTCTACAACGCAATATAACGCAAGATACAGTCGGCTATTGGAAAAGTAATGAATTTCTTTTTACTATTCATTTACTATTATATTAGTGTCCAACTTCTTAACTTACCGTCATAAAATTTCATCATTTTGTAACGATATATCTGCTGCTATGTGCGTCTTCTCTTAAACGACACGTCAATTTCATTGGCCCACAACTATGGAACCTCAAGAGGGTCAGAATGTAGTATTGATTACTTTTCCAACCAGACGATGGTAGTAAGTGAAATTATCAAAACATATCATAGGTACAAAAATTAACACTTTCAAAACCATTACAATTGATCCCAGTAATTGTAATGGATAGTAAATTCTGAAACAGTCAGTTTGCTTTAACTTTAATATAATCTCCAATTAATTAGTCGTCTCAATAAGATAATCTTTTGTATATTTATAATATATTATATTTTTCTCTTTATAATTTTCTCCCAAACATCTGCTTCAAACTTGAAAGCCTATCAGTGAGCTGCATCATTTTTATTTTTTTTTTATAAATGAAAATCTGTTTGCGTTATCACCTCCATCTTCCTCTGTCTCAGCGGTGTACTCGTAGAGCATATTTAGCTAAATTCTTGAAATAGACAACAGAATTCTAGAGCATCAGCAGCCGGCAAAGCATCTTGAGTTTCTAAAAGACTGTATGCAAACAGTCTTTTGAAAACTGAGCTGCCTCGCCGTTTGCTGTCTATTTCGAGAATTCAAATTACACTGTGTTCTATGAGTACCAAGCCGGAACAAAGGAGGGTACAGGAGACGACTATGAAAAATAGAACACAAAAAAAAGTGAAACTAGTAGGTGAAAAAAGAAAAACAAATAATAAATATAAGCTCTGGGGGGTTGAGAGCGTTGCAATGAAGATGGTTACAAACAAGTGAGTGACACTAATCAGAACGACTGTAGAATGCACTACAAAAGACGGCTCCAAAAAATATGAATTTAATTGAAAAAAATGGTGGGATGAAACTTCACTGGTATGATTATAAATATAATTCGATAGCATTTTGTCTACTGTTCTAATATTTCTTATTAATATTCCAGACATTTATTCAATAATAAACTTTTTTCACCATGCAATTGCGGGGAAGCAAGAAAACATTTTATGACATATTAAGCAAAAAAAAAATGTAAGTCGAGCACCTCATTGGTTTGTTATTAAACTGAATGTAAAGAATATTAAGGGCCGGTTAAGGGCTTAGACATTGTGTTAATGGATCATTTATCTAAAAGCACTTTTTTGACTCAAAATTTGAGTTTTTTTTTGCCATTAAGAGCTCCATTTGCTCACAATTGTTTGCATTTCAGCGATTTTTCTATTTAGTAATTTTGTGAAAATTCTTGACATCAAGTAATAAGCACCGTTTTCACCAAACCTCCTTATAAAAGAAAAAACATAATAATTTTCGCGATTGGAACCCCGTTTTCGAGATTTGAACTCATTTGTATTTCAGCTATTTCCTTTTGATTTGGCGATTTAAAAGTATTGTCTATGTTAAATAAGCAAGGCAAAAAACTTCCTTTTGAAGCCAACATTTGTTTATTTTCGCAATTAAGCTCTTCGCTTCCTAAATGAACACATATTTGTATTTTAGTGATTTCTTTCAAAAATTAAAAAATTTCAAAATTTTTTACTTTAACGACTTTTAAATTGCCAACATTTTGACCGCTATATTTTTTTCGCAACAAATACTACATGTTCGAAAAATGGCCTCCTTTTCGAGATATACCCATTTATTTCTTATTTTAGTATTAGGTACGCAACTAAGTTCCCGCTGTTTGCAAATAGATGGAGCCAGCTTCCGCTACTAGTCGTCATGAGTCGTCGTAGGCTCAGGTGTAAAACTAAGTTCCCGCTATTTACCGATAGATGGCGCCAGCTGTAAGTGATAGTCGATTCTGCCATAACCTAAACGTCATGACCAGCAGTAATTTCATTTTGACGTCAGATTCTTTTAGTTGTGAGATTGTGTGTGATTTTGAGCCAAATAATCGTCACACGCGGGAAGTATTAATTTTCTTCTTTCAAGAACTTCAAAACGTTTACGGAGAGGTGAGAAAACGTTTCAAAATTGGCATTAAAGACGGCGATTTTGATGTTGACGACCGCTCGCGTGAAGGAAGACGAAAACCCTTCGTAGACACTGAATTGACGGCATTGATTGATGGCAACCCGTGCTTGACGCAGGCAGAGCTTGCTTCAGTATTAGGAGTTACACGCCAAGCAAATTTCCAAGCGATTGCATGCGTTGGGAATAATTCAAAAACAAGAAACTTGGGTTCTTTATGAGTTGAAGCCAAGGGATTTGAGCGTCGCTTTTTCGCCTACTGCCAATTGCTTCAGCGACAAAAAAGGAAGGGTTTCTTCCATCGTATTGTGATGAAAACTGGATTCACTACAGTAATCCAAAGGAAAGAAAGTTATGGGGGCTGCCCGGTTATGGTTCTGCGTCGTTGTCTCGGCCAAATATTCAAGCTGCAAAGGTTATGCTCTGTATTTGGTGGGACCAGGTCGGTATTATTTATTACGAGCTATTGAAACCAAGCAAAACCTTTACTGGGAATCGGTATCGCCTTCAATTAATGCGAGTTCTGCGCGAGAAACAATACGCGGAGAAGTACGAAAAAGTGATTCTTCAGCTTGACAACGCTCGGCTTAACGCGGTTAGGTCCGTTAAAATCTACCTGGAAACGTTGAAATGGGAAGCCTTACCCCATCCGCCATATTCTTAAGATATTGCGCCGTCCGATTATCATTTGTTCAATTCGATGGCACATGATCTGGCTGACAAGCAATTCCACTCATATGACGACATCAAGGAATGGCTAGATTCGTGGATAGCCTCAAAAGGTGAACAGTTTTTCCATGACGGAATTTGAGTTTTGCCAGGAAGGGGGGAAAAAGAAGAAGCTAGTAATGGGCAATACTTTCAATGTATACATGTTTTCATAACAAATTTTCATAATAATTTTTTATTTTCGCGACTTTTGTACATCTTTGTATTTTACCCATTTTTGCATTTGGTGACTTTTTCAATATTCCTTGACAAATCCTTTACAACTCAAAAAATTCGCTTGTTTTCATGATTGGATGGATGTATTTGTATTTTAGAAAGGAATTTTTCTAGACATATTCACTCTGCATGGATACAACTATTTTTCGTTATATGAGCGTCACCTCAGTATGCCCGATGAACACTTCGAGTAGCCTGCTAATTCAGTAAATTGTTCTCAAACTGTGACATTTGAAATCGTCGATAAACTGTAGATTGGTGTATATATATATATATATCATTGTCCTTTCTTGTTGTACTTCCTGCTACAAACATATATTCGGATAATTTGATAATGTTTTTGACTGACAAAAATAACTTTGCTGTTATTTGCTATGGTCTTTTTATAGAGACAAGCCATTTCGTTATTTAATATATATATATAGATATATATATTATTATGTATACATATTTAAAATATTATCAAATTATCCGAATATGTGCTCGTAGCAGAGGCGTAGTGAAGGAGCAACAAATGTATGACAAAACTGCCACTAGTCTCTGTCGACGATTTAGCGACGTCAACATCACTGAAGAGGCATGCCACATCCTCGCCTTGCGTAGAGGAGGTAGGTGCTAAAGTTCGAGCACCCGGCTGTGGCAAAATTGTTTTCCACATTCTTCATAATAATCAGCAACAATATATTTTTGATTAATTTAGGTCAAGGATAAAGATTAAATAACAAAAACAACTTAAAGGCATATAAGCTTTTACTGAATGTGAGCAACTCGCACATATCTCACTTATGGGCTGCGAAGGAAATTCGGTTTTTCGAATTAAAATATTGCTTTAAATTATAAATTTACATACGGATATTGACCGAAAAATGCAATTTGCATATGACAGTATTCGGATTAAGTATTTATTTAGACATACATGGGGCGATTCTAATTTCTATGAATTCTTTGTGTAATTTTAATGCAACACTACAAGTGAAGGTTTTTTGAATGCTTCTAAACTATGTAGGGGGAGAATTTATTGGGAATTTTTTTGAATAAATAATTCTCAATAGACAAATACATTACCGCACTCATATAAACTAAGTTCCGCGGTCATCATACGTATATTACAAAATGTGAGTGATAGCGTATGAGTATTGTTAGCTTATGCGGAAACACAGATACAATAAATATTCCATGATAATCGACTGCAAATACGAATGCACAAATATGTTTAACACCTAATTTTCATTCGGAAATGTCTATATGAATATCATTTATTTATGAAAGAAGAATTCGTACTGAATAAACGAAGTTAATTAATTTTGTTGGCAGGCGAATGAGGAATATTATTATATTACAGCATGGTCAGGAAAGGCGTATGAGTGTTATTATAAAGATATACTTAATTTGAATCAATTTTCGGTCAATGTATTACTACAGTTTATTTAATATTTCTACAGAAGGCACTTGATTGTTCTTAATTCATATATTAATTGTTCTTAATGCATATTATCGCTAAAAAAATTATGCATTAAATGGCAGAGCTTCCCGCATTCAATGAACATACATACATTGTAAATTTAAACCCACTGTATGGCAGTTTGTGAAGCTCTTGCAAGACTGGTGAATTAATCGACTGCTCAAAAAGTTCATTGACAAATCGAGGTGACAAGTCGCTCAAACAAAAAGATACGCAAATATGTTGGTGCTCAAACAAGCGGAGTATATGGACGATAGCTGCAGGATGATGATGCCACAGTCTTCCATTATTATAGAAATACTCAAACAGAAAATTGTTAGAATTCATAGTACAAGATTTTTAGAAAAGAGCTGATACTTATTTATACATAAACATATTTCAAATGATGGTCAAACTTTATTATTATTTGATTCATTTAATCCAACAAAATATCCTTAGGAATGAGACAATAATTTTCGTTCCGTAGAACGCCTACTTGCAAGTTTATCTTTACAAGGCACCTCCTACCAAATGCATGAAACAAAATACAATTTTTAAATATATTTTTTGTATATGACCACAACCAAATTTATTTCTAATAGTAGTCATTTATGATACATTCAAAGTAGTGATACAGCCGAGGCCGATTGCTAGTCAAATACGATGTAGAATTCTAGATGACCCAGAAAATGTCCGTGATAGATTCATTACGTTCATATTTTCTATTCAAATTGGACAATGAAAAATTATAATAATATTAATTATACGCCATGATTTCAGACTTGTATCAATTAAATAACTCATTCGAATTGGTTATGCACTATTTAATTGTTAATTCACGTTGTAATTGAAAGTCAACGAAAATGTGAACACTATCTGACGAGTAAATATTTGAGCTATCAAAACATGGATTTGCAGTCGACGTTATTGGCATCCAATAACTCCATTTTGATTCCACAGATCGAAATCGTGTAAAAAAGTCAAAATTTTTCAACGTCATACTCATACAGCAATCCGCGTATTAATAAAAACAATAACTAAATATGCATAATGGTTGGTTTTCAAAAGTAAAGTTAAATAAAACTCACACAAAGCTCTGATTTCGATGAAACTTTTATTTCATTATAATGCCTAGAACGTCATTGAATGACCGCCTCTGGATTGGTTGCAGCAGTGGATTCTTTTGAGGTCATTTTTGACCACTTTTTCACACATTTCCGGCGATATCTCAGCGATAATTTGACGAATGTTGGTTTTCAAATGCTGAAACGTTTGGGGATTATCCGCGTAAACACAGTCTTTGATGTAGCTCGACAAACAGATGTCCAACGGCCAATTATGGCTAATTGGCGTTGATGAAACGTGAAATTATGCATTCTGGAAACTTATCATGCAATAAAGTCAAAATTGCTTGTGTTGTGTGGCTCTTTGAACCGTCTTGTTGAAACTACATACCGTTTAGTTCATTATCATCAATTCTAGACCAAAAAAGTGGGTTATTATACGGCCACAGCACTCTAAATTGAAATTTGGATTATCCTTCACACTTTAACTAACTGAAGCGATATTTTCGGCAGTGCGTACATTGTGATAATGGACAGGCCTGACCACGTCCGTAACGCTTCCAGTCTCTTCAAATTTCCTTATAGTATCAAGTCAATTCCTTGCACAGTAGACCGATTTTGACGACCATAATCACCTCCGTAATGCATGAAAAGTATCCACGTTTGAACCACCACTTTTGTAGTAAGCTTTAGCTATTTGTAGGCGTTCTTAGATTGTTAAACAATCCATATTCGGAAATGGCAAACTTTTCACTAAATAGATAACACTTTAGATAACAGGTATTTAACAGCTGATAGTCTTGCCAGACCAGCTGTTTTGAAACCACTAAATAGATAACTCTGTATTAACTAAGAGCTACTAATATATTTTCCAATTAGAGGCGTTTGAGTGATATGCATGCCATGAAAACTTTTTCCGTCGTATGAGTATTATCAATTGATTATTACTTCTGGTATCCAAGATTCGTATCCTGTTAATGAATACAGGAACTTGTAGTGGCATATGGGTAATATTAGTTGATAAATATTGTCAAATAAGTACAAACAATTTGTATCTAATTTTCGAGTAATATTACTTTGCGTCTAAGAGCATAAAATGAGGAGTTTGTTGTATGTTACACTCAGGTACAAAACTAAAATCTATGTGTGCTACAAATACTTTTTGACATTTTGTTCACATGTTATTCCCCCCATTACTTATAAATTACAACATAAATTTTTGTTTGGTTTAGTTGTTCAGTTGTCATTCTCATCAAAAGCTAATGGCATCAAGAAAGGATTTTGTTGATTACAATAACAAACTTTGACTTCTTAGTTCACGGCTCTCGCATGGGTTATATTAACATGAATAAAATTAGTTACTTAGTAATCAACATATCACCTTTCATGCCATTGCTATTAATTATGGATTCTTAGTAAATTTTCATCAGATGATTTTCTGTAGGTTTCCCTAAAAGTCAATTTATTTAGACGACACCGTTACAAGCACTCCGTTTGCCAATACTGTACGGTGTGCTGAAGCAATGCGTTTAACTGTTGTCCTTTTGTATTGATATGTGGCCCTTGTTCTCTTTTTCATACCTGTGAAGCGTTAGAGTAATATTATCCTATTTGTTTCTGATGATGTTTCTGTTTCTGTTAGCATACACATTAATATACTTGTGCAGAGGTGGTGATAGATTGATAGAGATGATTGATATGATAGCAGGGGGGAGTAGCGGGGAATCCTATAATCAATTTAATACCTCTCTCGTTGTAGTTGTGGAACTAAAATGTTGGACTCTATTGCGAACTATCCAATAGCGATGATCTTTAGGAGGATCAATTTCACAGTTGGATTCTGCCAGAGAAATGAAAATTGGAACTTGTAATTTAGATCATATAATTTCACAGTCATGTGAAATTAAATGTAAACAAATTGATCATTCAGAAATTACAAGTGGCGATAAATAAAAGATGAGAATTAGAATTAGTGCCAATTCAATGGAGGTTCATTCAGGCAATGAGTTGTGATTATCAGTTGAGATCTGATTTGTAAGTAATTTTTTCTTATTACAGAACTTCCGACAACAGTTAATTTCATATGTTACAATTCAGAATTCAGTTACATTTAGTACACATATTTTCACTCAGTGGAGTTATGTAACCACTTCAGGGGCAAAAATTTGAGTTCATTCACAATAATATGTTTACAAATGTGCATTTTAATGTAAAAAAAGGTTAATTTCAATATAAATTCAATAGTAAATTCAAATATATATGTAATCTTAAAATTATGGCCAAAATAGTGAGGTTTAGACAATACTTGTAATCAGTTTTTATAATGTGAGTTGCACAAGCAACATAAATATTATGTTGACTATTATTATTATTATTATTATTATTATAAGTATTATCAATATGTTGTGGAGCAATTAAGAATCGAGTACGAAAAACTTTAAATGCGAATTATCAGCAGTTATGATAACCAAATGCATATGATTAATAGGAATATTTCGCTAGTATTCTAATGCCATCGTGCTACGAAAGACGTAATTCTTTTTTAATAAGTGAAGTGGATCAGTAATATTCGCTAATAGTGTTTAAGATGAATAATGTTAGTTTAGAACTGTGGGCATTTTTTATTATTTAAAAACGTATGAGTAATATAAATACTGTGCTAACTTTTTCGTTGTATTAGTACTATTTATATGCCGCACAATAACACAAAGACGTATGAGTTGTAATAAACAAAGCATTTGGGTAATACTTATAAGCATTTTCCAAGTTCCGTAAAATATACACTATACCTGTCTATATTAATTATCGCAAAATACTCCAACAGCTAAGAGTGTTTACTATAGGGCACAAAGTTTAAAACTAAGCTTAATATCGCACGTGAATTTTCAATGGAATGAGCAATTTTCATTAAACCATGTCTAGTAATATATATGTATGATACTTTCATTCCCGCGAGAGTCACCCTTCCACAGCACACAGATTAGCATGTTGCAGCCACCGGGTGGGTGTGTGTAGTTGGCTGTTCACCAATCTGATAATAAACTGTTTGATGGGCCTTTGAACATGTTCGCTGGGAGGGGGATGGGTTTGTTTGTCCGTACTGGCTGCCTACATGCTTATGGTATCACCTGCTATTGTTATTGCTATTGTTTACAGTTATGTTATGGTTGTTATGGTTTATACGAGTTGTGCTTTTTATACGATATTTTCAAATTAAGAAAAAAATACTAAATTTTTTTAAATTACATTTTTTTGTATTGCCTGCTATTGTTTTATTTACTTAACAGTTTTTTGTATGATTTCTTTTTTCTTAGCGTTTGACTTTTATGTTTTCCAGATTGTTTTTTACCCCTCATTCATTCATTCGTTTGTTGATTCTTTTCCTCCCGTGAGTAAATCATCTTTTTTTATTCTGTACTTTAGCGTTTTATTTGTTCTCGTTACTCGAAAGATGCGACTGATAGCCCGTATTGTATTCTTTTTTCTGTCTTAGAACATTTATCGGCTGCCTGTGAGCTTTTTCAAACGAAGCGACCTTTGTTTAGTCGCTGGATATCTTCCGTTGTGTTTGGTTCCGCGCGTCGGTCTTCTTTGAAAGAAGAAAAAGTCGGAAGAAAAGCAAAAATATCAGCAGATTACGTGTTTTAGCGCAACGCTTTTTTTTGGCTAGTTATGAAGGAAAAAAGCGTGAATTGAAAGAAAAAACTACAGTAACTCTATTACTTGCATTATTAAACAGCTGGAAGAGATAACGAGCAAGTGCAAGGAAAAAACGTTACTAAAGTTTCAAGTGTTGGAAATTTGAGAAATAAATCGCGCGAGTTTTTTCTGCGAAAAGTAAAGGGAAGTGGAAAATAATAGTGGCAGTGGAAGTGATGGATAACAGGAAATGCGTTGCAACTGAAAAACTAATAATTGAATTCTAAACGGATTGCCCCAAGGTTAGTTATAAATGTACAAAGTTTTTATGAAAAATTACAAAATTCTTTTCATTAAACATATATTATGTTCTGTTAGTAATACAGCTGGGGTTTATAATATGGACTTGATATCAGTAGTAGTATAACTTGATATCAGCTTATATTGTCTTCATTTTAGTATTAATCATACGTACTGATTTCAAACAAAAATATCTCATACGCTGTAATGTTTTGTTTATGAATTTTGAGGAAGTGACAGATCGAAGTATGAAGAAATTTCTAATAATTGATGAATTTACTGAAGACGCTTAGAAAACGGTTTTTACTTGAGTAATTAGAAAATACTTTTAATTATATGTCTCGTTAAATATACGTTTTTGCCTAACATACAAAACCACTACAAAATTAATAATACATTTGGGTTGTTTAATATGAAAGGTTTACATGCCTCATAATATCACAACAACCTTTATTGGTTGCGCCTTTAAACATTGATTATACGAATTGAGCTTGAAATAAATAAAAATAAATAACTCCCCCATGACGTGATATATTTTCACAAAGTATGGTGTAAAGTAAGGATGAAACTTAAAAAGTTGTTATTTCAATTATTAGAAAATGTTCCAATTTATATGCTCTTAAAATCATATTCCCGATTGAAGGGAAGACCATATACTTAGAAGACGTTAAGTGTTGGTGACGCCATCAAAATGTTACTAAAAAATTAAAATGAGAAATATTTGAAGGGTATAAATTCCTAATTCCTTCGCATTCCATTAATGGGCTATGAAGAAATTTATGCACATTCAGTGGGCTTACACGCATTCTGTTTTTAGATTCACTCAAAGAGATCTAACGATGATTCCAAACATTACAGTTTGAGAAACATTTCTCAGAATGGCCAATTAGTAGCCTACTCTGATACATCGAGGAGACCGCCGCTTAAATAATGATAGCTGGCTGTAAGGAGATTTAAAGCCGCAATTATGCGAAGGATAATCGGCCACTTTGAAGGGTATAAAGTTCCTATTTAATAAGCCCTTTTAATGGATATCACTTATATAGGTTTATCCATTTAGTGGTTTCAGCTGTCAGCTGAAGTGTTATTTATTTAATGAAAAGTTTGCAATTTACGAATATGGAATATGGTGGGACAACCGAAAAACTGTAAAAATATTTAAAACTTACTACAAAAGTGGTGAGTCAAACGTGGGCTTTCAATCGAACAGATTTTCTTTACCGAAGAATCCCATTTCTTAGTCGGTGATATGTCAACAAGCAAAATTGCCACATATGAAGCTCGCAGGACGCAGAAGTGATTGTGGAAAAGCTATTGCATTAGGAAAAAAGTGACTATTTGGTGTGCATTATGGTCGGGAGGTGTCTTCGGAATGTAGTTTTTCGAAAATGATGCTGGAGGAGCCACAAAACGATTCACTGCTGCAACCAATCCAGAGGCGGTCAGTTAAATGATATTGTATTTAGTGTATAATGACAAGGTCCAAGCATTGTAATGAAATAAAAGTTTAATCGAAATTATTGTTTTATGTGTGTTTTATTTAACTTTACTTGGAAACGAAAAATGTATAACCCTATACTTTAGTGTGGCGTGTCATCAAATATCATCTAGTTACTATTTAATTTGCTCTTGGATTTAATATCACTCATACGGTTATGTTGTGCGAAACCTAACACTATCTAGCTATTATTTAATTATCTCTTTCAGTTAATATCACGTATACGGTAATATCATATAACCGAAAATACTATAAATTAAACGAGTATTATTACTTTTTCCACATTACTTCTATTCAAAGCTTTTAGATGAGATATGTGTTATAACATTTGATATGAGCTGTTGGTTAATTGCGATAATTTATAATGTTGTATGTGGCTGTTCTTCGACAAAAAATCAACATCAGTTTAAACTACTGTACATATAATTTAATTATGATAATAATTAAAAGCAGTAACAAAAATGACACATCACATTTTGGATATTCTTGATTAGATTAAAACATATTATATGTTTAGCATTTGTAGGTGGTGGAGTTAAAATCATCATATTTGATAACAGACATTAGACATTGCTGCAATAATTAGTGGTTTTAGGTATAAGACCATATCTGTGTTTGTGCCATTAAACAAGTTTAGTGAAATATGTTTATTTTTATGCCAACCCATTGTTTGTGAGTTTGAATCTATTAAGTTATGTTATTTAAATAGTCGGAAATGTAGGTGAAAGCCGTAGTTTTGTTTGGTTGAAAACACGCTGCTCAAATGATTGTTATTTTTGAAATTTATCAGTACAATTTATAGGGCACATGTGGTTACTCCTGATCGGTTTTGATTTTTAATATTATCCGTTTTTCTATTATTGAAAAAGTATGTAATCTATTGATTAAATTTAGTAGTATAGTCACACAATCAAATTTTTAAATTCTCTGAAATGTTAAATAAAATTATTTATACGTAAACTTTTATTTTTGCAATTGTTTTAATTGACACCTTCTAATTCCGATTTTTTTAAATATTTTGAATATTCATTTGCTTTATATTATAATAAATACTTGATTTTTTATTATTTTTGCTTTTAAATTAATTTATATAATTATTTAATTATATTAAAGTTTAAAAAATTCTATATTAAATTATGTAAACTAGTTATAAGACAACTTGATATTTCTTAAATTAATATCAATTGCATATCAGGAAGAAATTGATAAACGACACAATTGGCAATAATCATATGTAAAATTCTGTATTGCCATTTCATTATACCTTCATCCGGAAGAACAAAAAGTATACATTATTTGATAAGGCAAAGTTACAAAGTATTTTTCGGCCAAAAAGTTGTTCACAATTTTTCACAAGTCGATCTTGTGAAGTCCGTCTGTCAAAGGACAGTTTAATATTTGACATATCGTAGCAGTGGATTGTAAATGGGATATTCCTTTTTTTCCCAGTAACATCTAAGTACTAGACTGCAGCGACCTGAATTTTTATCCATTGATTTGATCTACAATTCTTGGTGAAATCTGAAAAAATCGATCCGTTAACCAAATATCATACCTTATCGACACTATTTAAACTAAATATTCTTATGTTTATAACCACTATGCGGTTACACCAAATCAGTCAGTCAAATTTTGTGCAATAAGTTTGGTGCGTTATTAATTTGCTAAAGCAACACCCAAGAATGAAAATGGATTACATTTTTAAATAAATTTCTAGTACAGGGTGGGTCATATGAGTGTTGGCGATTTAATTCTTCAATTTCTCGGTAACGCGCGGCGCGGGGTGGCGGGGGGATATGTTGTTCGCTGCGCCGCTTCCTGGAAATTTAGTCGCCATGGAGCCGTACACGGGAGTGCAACGTGCATTTTGTGTCCGAGCATATTACGGAAACAATAAATCAGTGATTACTGCACGACGTTTGTATCGGCATGAACACGGTTTACACAATTTAAGTGAAGTTCCAAGCGCCAATGTGATACGAAAATGGATCAGAATGTTCGAAACAACCGGCTCAACAGTACCAATTACGGTTCGTGGTCGCCCAGTTTCTGCAAGATCAGCCGACATTGTGGAGCGTGTTCGTGTTTCAATTCAGCGAAATCCGCAAAAGTCAACACGTAAGATAAGTAAGTCTTTGGATGTCAAAAGAACAACTTAACGACGAATTTGGAAACGTGATTTGCATTTGAAGGCTTATAAGATTCAGATAGTTTAAAAATTAAAACCCAATGATGCCAATAACCGACTTAACTTTGTTAACTTGATGCTAGAGCGGTTCAACAATTTCAACAACGTGATTTTTAGTGATGAGCCCAATTTTCACCTTAATGGCCATGTGAACAAGCAAAATTGTCGGTTCTGGTCCGAGACTAATCCCCGACGCTTGCATGAACGTCCACTTCACAGCCCTAAGCTTGCCGTGTTGGCTGGGATAACGTCAACCTGTATTATTGGACCATACTTTTTTGAGGACGAAAGAGGGCATGCGATGACGGTTAGAGCGAACAATTATTGCAACATGCTAGCAAACTTTTTGGTGCCAGCTGTGCAAGAACTTCAAGGCAATATCTCGAGGATGTGGTTTCAACAGGATGGGGCCACATGCCATGCGGCTAGGGTATCCATAGAGCTTCTGAAAAATGTTTTTCCTAGAAAACTCATTTCGAAAAGGGGGGATATTGAATGGCGCCCACGTAGCCCCGATCTCTCTCCATGCGATTATTTTCTATGGGGCTTCCTCAAATCGGTAGTCTACGAGAATAATCCGACCAATTTACAGCAGTTGAAGAGGAACATTATTCAGGAAAGTAACAAAATACCGAGAACAACTTTTCAACGAGTTTTCCAAAATTTGCGACTTCGGTTCCACGAGTGTCAAGCAGCCCAAAAATTCCCATGCTTCTACTTTTTGAAAATACAAATATATTTTTTTATGTTTCGTTATTTTTTTTTTTAATTGAATATTTAAACCGCCAACACCCTTATGGCCCACCCTGTACCTCCCATACAAGTGATAGATTTAACCCAAATATTAGTATCATATCTTCTACCCAACTACACTAAAATCTAAAAATGAAAACGTACTTTGGTCTACAATTCTAGACGAACATTGGAAAAATTGACCTACTTCTTCTGGCATTTAATATAAAAATGACCGGTTTAATCAATATATTCTTAGGCCCACATGTTCTATACGGTTTCACTAATTCCGGTCAAATTTGTGACACAATGAGGGTCTGCTAAGGTAGTATTTGTAAAGAGAATGAACTGCATTATAAAACCCCTTTTGGTATCTTCCATAGAATTCGGATGATTTTCCTAAATTCAATTTTTCCCCTAGCTCTTAATTCATAGATAGCGACAACCTGAAATTTACAATTTTTTTTTCTATCTTTCAAAATTTGAAAAATGGTAGAAATAACCGCGATGATGCACCCTATACTAATGACACATTTGACCCATATGTGTTTAGCGTCATATCTTTTAAGCAGTCCCATTGAATTCTACCAAATTTGTCATACTTCGATAGAGTTGGTTCGGAGAATTAAAATGAACTGTAGTAGCATGCTCACTTTTGAAAAATGGAAGAAATAACCGCGCTCCTTGTGATACACTCCATACTAATGACACACTTGACCCATGTATGTTCAGCTTCATATCCTTTAAGTAGTCCCATTGAATTCTACCAAATTTGTCATGCATTTGATAGAGTTGGTTCGGAGAATGACAATGGACTACAGTGTCATGCCCATTTTTTTTTTTTTTTTTTTGATACCTCCTTCCCATACAAATTGACCGATTTATCAAGAATTTACTTTCCTCCTGTAAATCCTAATTTGTGAACTGTAGTAAGAATCAATTGGCCAAGCGCTTTTTAGATCCATAAGTGGCAGGAACTCGTAAAAAAATTTTGAATCAGACTGTCCAGTTTGTGCTCAATTTCCCTTCCAATGCATCCTTCGTGCTTGTAAGCGATTATTTTACCTATTTCGTGTTCCGTCAAACATGCCCTTTTTATTACTGAATTTTACCACTTCTTCACAAAAATAATAATGATCTTATCGCTTGCAGCCTTAAAATGCCACTAATTGAATTTGGCATTATAATTGTGAAACACGCTAATTACAGCAGAATTATAGCAAAAACATATGTACCGTTATCTGCACAAATCCTAAAGTTTGTACGCATGGTTGTTTCGTCCAAACAAGTATTTTGATAGAATATCTTAACAAAAAATATACAATTACAGAAATAAAGCGCATTTATGTGTGGCCTTATAAATATGAAACGCACCTCATTCGAAGTGTGAATAATACAAAATATTCATGCTTTAATTGCACTTTAAATAGGGAAAATTAATCATAAAATTAGATTTCCCTAAAAATTAAATTTGGCGACCGTGAATCTGAGGAGAAACCTAAATTTGCATACTAAAACACGTCATATTCGTTTAATTTGTATTAATCATGCGTTATTGGTAGGCGATGCAATTAATAATTATCATACGTAAAATGCAGTAAATTTCTTTCCGTTCCAAAACAACGAATTATTGCTTTACGCTTAGTGAAATTATATTACTCATACGTTAAATAATATTGGCCATTATTAATTGTTTTAACTAACCTCTTTTAATTGGTGGGAAAATTTTTAATTTGCATAAACTGCAAATGGAAACGAATAATGAAATCGCTCTTGATTCTTTTAATTCATATTAATCAAGCTCTGTGTAATCAATAGTAATCGTATACAAACGTAAACATTTTCAGTTTAAAATAACGATTAATTTCAATTTGTGCTTACATTCTGTGTGAAATATTGGCCACACTCATTTTATATTTGTTAAAATTATTAATTAATTTTCCCACCTTAGTTAAATTTATAAAAAATAAACCAAACTATTGATAGGTATTATTAAACACTGAAACTCTGAACACACACATCTATTTATCTACAATACACTGGTGTTTATTTACATTTTTTGTTCAGAAAGAAAACCGTTTATATATTCCCCCATGGTGCTATCCAATGCATATACGTATTCGTGTGCAAAAACTTTGTGTAATTAAAATTATAATAACAAATTCAAACAATTATGCACATTAAATAAAATAAACAATATCGTACAACGTATATGGAAATTTACAGCAGACTGGCTTCCGGATGCCTTTGAATCGATGATTTTATATAGATTATATTTTACTAATGGTTGCATCGAAATGTATTGTTGTGTAATATTTTGCACTTTTGCTTGTCTTTAGTGACGTTTTTGGAAGACTGGATGCATTTCCATTAGTATGCAGTCTGTGCAGATCTAATAATATTTCTGGTGTCTCATAGTTGTTTGCTCTATATTGAAATGCTGGATATTAAGTTAAAATTAAAAATTTTTTGGACAAAAATTTTGGCTGGAAAGCGATTTTGATAATTTTCCATTAATATTTAAGAATATACAACAATACAATATGGACAAATCGGCAGCCATCGTATAGCGTAAAGACATATTGAAAAATTATCCAAAGGAGAAAATTGCTAAAATGCAAACATAAGGGAATCTCGGAAATTGATTTACTTATCTGGAAAGTAAAACGCAATCTCATAAATTTGTCTGTTAATGGCTCATATTCAAATGTATCAAGAAGGTTGTGCTGTTTATACAATTTACTTAAATTCCTAACATTAAAAAATTGTTCATAAATAATTGTCTCGATGTAAAGTCATGGCTAAAGTTCAAATTTATTCATAGTCGAAAGATTGCTTATATACATATTCGTCTACATTTCGAAAGGGAAAGTTAACGAGGAAAAGTACCAAATTTTTGATATACTGACGGTTTTGTATCAAACGGTTTCAAAAATATTTCCTAGTAAGAAAATCGTTAAAACATAAAAATATTCATACCTTAAAATAAGAAAATTGTCAAATTTTCACTATTCTGGAGTGGTTGATGAAATCTGCCTCATTATATAATATAAGGAAATTTGAAAAAAATCGTCTAATTGGAAAAACCGACCAAATTTTGGTTCCATTTTCATTAATCGTCCTTAATGCGGTACCACCTTTTTTGAAATCGTTAAAATCAAAAATCGCTGGAATTTTAGTATGTTCACATCTTGGAAAAGAATCATTCTATGGAGAAGGTAACGAATTTTTAAGGATTCAAATTAGTTTGTGAAAAATTTACGCAACACATGGTGTCGTGAAGCTTTCAAGAACTCACTAAATATTCAGAAAATCAGCAATAAAAAAATTTCTAAAATACTAATCATGGAAATGAGAACTATTTCCTATTTCTTAGGTATTAAAGGAAAGCGAACTCTTCATATGGTGTATAGAAATATTTAAAAAACCGCCAATAAAAGATTCTAAAACACAAATATGTCCATTCCAAATAGTAAATGCAATTAAATTTGGGCTTTTACGTTGACTAAAAATGCAGCAGCATTTACAAATCGTTAGAACACAAACAAAAACTTAAAAAACGGAGGTGTCCATATTTCGAAAAGCAAGAGTTCAATCACAAAAACAACAATTTTTCGAAGGAACTTTTTTCCACGGAATTGTGGAAAATGATCTCTCTCTCTCATCACATAAAATCACAAAACACTCAAAAAGCTACCAATCTAAAAATCACAAAATCACAGAGCATCCGATAACAAAAATGTAAATATTTCTTGATTTTTGGGTGCTTGGAGAATACCGTCACCAAATGAGCAAATCGCTGTAACGCTAATACGACCATATTCCGAAAAAGGAGCAGGTGATTATAAAAGAAATCGAATTTTTGTTCTAAACGAATACTTTTTTCCAGATGTCCTCAACGTTGAACCATTTTGTGTAAGTTACTAAAATCTCCTTATGGTATAAAGAAATATTTAAAAAGTCGTCAAACCAAAAAGTCTTTACAAATATGATATGTCCATATATATTTCGCAGACAAAATCCCAAATCGTGAAAATTGCCAAAGTCAAATTTGAAACTCATATCTTTGTGTTCAATAGGGAAACGATTTTTTAAGCAGCAGTTTGAAAAAAGCGCAAAAATCGCAAATACGTCTGTAACTCAAAACCTGTTTGGAAAAATAAATTAACTTTCGCGATATAAATTACTGCCCTTAACAGTTTGCTTATTTTTAGGTGGGTAAAACAAAATAAATAATCTGATCGATACTGACAGAAAATCAGTTGATATATACGCTTATTGTACGTTGTTTAATGGCATTGGGTAGGTTATTATCTTTTTTACTACAATCGATTAAATATCATATATTGGGTAACAAATAAACTCGTCATTACAAAATGATCAAGTTAGAGGACAGACCAAAATAACAAAAATAGAAAAAAATTGAGAAAAAAGAGCAGCAGAACATGTGTTAACATCTCACTTGTCAATTCCGTGATTACTTTTGCACCATCCTATATTTCTTTGCTTTAGCTGAAGTTTTTTGATTGATGAAAAATTAGCCAACTTCATTAATTTGCTGTATTAAGTATGCACGTTAATTTGGGAACTCATCACGATAAAAATTGATAATACTTATACGCCACTGGTAGTTGAAGCAAATAATATTAATCATACGAAAAGTGTGGTTTATCTATTTAATGTAACTGGAGCTTTATTTCTATTTATACTCGTATACGAATATATTCCCCAATTGAAATATTCATGTAATTTCTTTTGTTTATAATTTTATTATATTTAACACCTCAGACCACTAATTAGTATAACAAATAAATATTTAATGGGACAGTTAATTAATTTTAAATTATGCAAAACATGTTCTATATCGACAAATATGAGCTGAATAATATTAAAACGTTTTGATTAAATTTCGGTAATTTGTTCACATCGTTAAAGGTACTCTATGAAACAATGAACTATGAAAAAGTTCGTTGTTACCAGCCTTAATAAGTAGAATTAATACAAAGTTGCAGGGATAATGATTTAAGAATTATTGAATTCTTCACGGATTTGGTGATTATTTCCAATTAGCTAATATCCTTAACAAATATCATCGTCAGCCAGAACGTCAAAAGTCTTGGACGTAAAAAATGTAACTAAGGTCTGTTCTATTGAAACTGTGTTATTATTAGTGGTCTGTCAGGGTTGTTTTAAAACCATGCGAAATAACCACTGAACAGATATTTCTATTGCGGCAAATACTGGAGAAAATTCAAGAAACACAGATCGCCACATATCACCTTTTCATCGACTAGAGAACTGTCTTTCAGAGTAGGATACAGTAAGTATTGTATATCGTAGTATAGTTTGTAATCCAGGGAAGCTCGCATGTCTTTGTAGCACTACGGTGAAATTGTACTGAGCTATTTTACAGCATATAATACTTTTGATAGGCTGGTAACCTATAGTTCGATGTCTCCAACTTACTTTTGTAAATCATTTCAAATCAATTTGATGTAATTACGATTAATAACGTCTTCAGCAAGGACGATTTTTCTACGTTACGGTCAAAACTCCGTCATCGACCGAAAAATGTACGGTGTTACTACAACTTTTTCAAGCATTAAGAAAAAGTCGTATATAAATATACATATATATAAAATATATACGAGGTGTGTTCAAAAAAAAAAGTGAACTTAAAATATTTATTTATTCATCAATTCCTATTCTATTTCTTTCAAAGTAGTCTTCCTCAGATATAATACAGCAGTTCTGATATTCACTTTTTGGTATGTCCCTGAACTCTCTCAGTGAATCGGGGTTTTATCTCCTCAATCGTCGCAAAACGCCATCCTTTCATGGGTCTCTTCTATCTTGGGAACAGTAAAAAGTCGCAGGGGATCAAATTTGGCAGATACGGTGGCTGAGGCATGATGAAGTCATTTTTGGCCAAATAATCTCTCACAAGCCAAGATGAGTGAGCAGGAGCATTATCAGGATGCAAAAGCCATAATTTTTTTCCACAATTCCAGTCGTTTTTTTCGTATTGCTTCACGCTAACGACGCATAACTTCAAGGTAATACTCCTTATGCACCACGCCATGGTAATCAAAGAAAACAGTGAGCAAAAGCTCGACATTTGAT
Source organism: Philornis downsi (assembly GCA_019455685.1). Classification (NCBI taxonomy): domain Eukaryota; kingdom Metazoa; phylum Arthropoda; class Insecta; order Diptera; family Muscidae; genus Philornis; species Philornis downsi. Next base: position 5,494,208 of record JAHXMU010000009.1, read on the forward strand.
CGAACTTGGCGTACTTTTTTTTGGTCTTGGCTCTCCTGAACTCTTCCATTGGGACGATTTGGCTTTGGTTCCGTTGTCAAAATCATATACCCATGATTTGTCATCAGTAATGACCCTTTTAAGGAAATGCGGATCGTCGTTGACGTCGTTCAACAATTCCTCAGCGATGCTCATGCGACACCGTTTGTATTTGGTCAAAATTCAGGAATTTTGGAACGAACTTTGCTGCCACATGCTTCATACCCAAAATTTCCGAAAAGATTGCATGGAATGAGCCGACCGATATGCCGACATTCTCAGCAACTTTTCTAATTGTGATTCGACGAATCTCCATACCAATTTTCTTCACTTTCTCAACATTTCCAATCGGTTGTTGATGTGCTGGGGCATCCAGAACGAGCGTCGTCATTCACATCTTGTCGACATCTGTGAAAAGCCTGCAGCACTTGTAAACATTTTTTTGACTCAGAGTACTCTCATCGTATGCCACTGTCAACATTTCAAGTGTTTTTGAGCACTTAATTTGATTAATTTCTTTGATTAATTTTTTTCGATAGCAGAAAATCGCCGAACACGCAAAACACTTGTCTTATTTATGCCTCTCACAAACAAACTAAACATGCTAAACATGATAAAACCGTCAACATATCTTCGAGACGAGTGTACCAACATAAAAAAAAATAATCGAAAGTCGAAAGCACGCAGCTCGCGAAATTTGAATATTCACATTATTTTTTGAACACACCTCGTATATTTGTATATGTATATGTATATATTCTGTCAATATTCAAAGATATTACGTACCTTTTCGTACATAAGAGTATATATATTTATATATACGAGTAAATATATATGTATATATATAGATAAATAAGTAAACACTTTTTTCATTATAGTTTTCGTCCTTGAAACAAATGTGGTCCTTTAAGCAGGATTTCAAAATTCTTTCTATTCCATTTCTCTAGGAATGAGGGTTAATAACTCAGTATCTAATTCTCAATTCGAAATGATAAATTTCGAATTAAGTCGTTTTGGCTTGCAGGCAATGGTGTTATTAAAAAGGGTGCTCATTAGCGCAAATGTTGGCAATGTTGTGCTCATTTTACGGTAGACGCGGAAGCCCTTCAAAGTCGACTCCGCAACTTTTGTTGGAAATTTCCAGAAATCGCTATTTTGGAAAATTATTATTGCTTGTAAACTATGTTGAATTTAGGAATGGCTGAATAACAACGACATTAAAGTGAGACGTTCGGAATCGTCATTGAACTATTGGTTCTGTTGGGAGAATCTGAAAACAGAATGCGTATAAGCTCATTGAATGTGAGAATCTTTCTCATATATTAATCCAAGGATGCAGGGGAATTCGTTGTTCTTTTTATTTTTAATATACAATGGAACTGTATAGGTAGTAGAAAGAGTTCGTAGAACAGTTCATGTAATGTATAGAGGGCTTTTTTAATTGTTGGTGTGGGTGTCGATATATTACGTATGAAACAATATTTTACATCGATAAATTATGAAGGATCAGATGGATTGTTCACGATACTATGCAATAGCTCATATGAGGACTAAATCCAACTATTGACAACGATTTGGCAAGAAATGAATCAGTGTATGAAGTGAGCTGTCTTTTCGAATATGAGTTAGAAATAAATTTCTAATGTAGTTTAAATGAACTTAGAATATCAAAACCGGAACTAAAGTGAATTGTCCTGTGTGTGTCCCTGATTCCTTTCGTTTGATATTTGTAAAAAGCATATGGCATAGCTATCGTATTATAATACAGTTTATCAATAGAAAAATAAGTTGAACTGAAATAGTATTCCAGTATATAATTCTCAATGACACCACTCTAAATGGTTTATGATTATTAATGAAATATTTTAATGAATATTTCACTGAAAGTAAGATGTGCGTTGATATTATTAACTTTTCATTTATTTTGCATCCATCCGTTATATCATTCATGAACATGTTGACGGTAATCTTGTAGACCACTTTCAAACTTTTTGCCTATACACTGATTTTACATATGATATGTTGTATTATATTTTGTGAAAATTAGATTAATTTTTAATTTTGATGATAAAAATTATCAATATGATATTCTAGAGAAAACATTTTCCTACCACCACGTTAATATCACTTTCAAACGGTACTGAGTTAGTGTGGAAATATTTGACTACATTGAAGAGTAGAATTTTTTAGAAGTATCCTAATTAAGACGTCATTGTCTAAGTAATTCAAAAAAAAATGTCCACTTTTGTCCACCACTATGGGTTCACTGCATAAATGTCACTGTGTTTACAAATATCAGTCGCTGTGTAATCGTCTGTGCTGAAATGTTCGTGCGTGAGTGCCATTTCCACTGTGTGAGTGGCATTGAATCCTGTGTCTTTGCGCGGACTTTGTGCACGTACTAGTGAGATGGACACTCTCGTTTATTGTTTGTGACACCTACATGGCGATATGATCGGTTGCAGCAATGGCAGATGAAAATATCAGATATGAATGACAACGGCAGCCAAATATGTGGCAGCGTGTAAGACATTGTGTGTGGTGAATCCCCACATGTTTGCACTATTTGCAATCAAGGCCGTAGTAGGCAAGTGAAATGATAGAGTTGTAACTTCCCTCCTGAGTTGTTCTTTCAATGGACTAATAGCTAAGGACAACTGAAGTAGGGACTAAATGGCAAAGAATCGCAAAGTCATAAAGACGTTAAGTTTTGTAGTCGAAAAGAGAATGCTCTAAGTGGACTAACTAAACTAAATAAACATGAAAACTAAAATTCGTGCTGGTCCCGTTGTTGACACTTTGGGTGATGGGATGACCCGCATCATCTGGTCATCCATTAAGGGCAAACTAATTTAACCTTTCTTGGACATTGAATTACACACCTACGACTGGGGCATGGAAAATCGTGATAAAACCGACGATCAGTTTACTACCGATTGTGCCGAAGCCGCGAAAAAGTACAATGTTGGCATTAAGTGTGCCATCATAACCGCCGATGAGAAACGTGTCGAAGAATTCAAATTTGACAGGACATCAAATATTTTTTTTCTCTACAGGTGCAAAGAGAAAATAATAATTTTTCATAGTTAGCTTGAAATAATTTAATAGAACAATAATTTTTTATTTATTAATTTTGAAGAAAACTGAAAAAAACTCCAACTATTTTTCAGAGTTAAAAATGGCATCTCAATCAGACGCCTTTCGTCGCTGATGAGATTCAGTGACGTCGCCTTAGCAAGGTTGCATATAATTTTGTGTTGTCACGTATTATGGCAAGTTTTTCCTACTCCCTTTTCATGCCATTCCATTCCAACAAGCACATGTATTTTAAAGTATTTCTAAAGGACAGTAATAGTATAGTACAGGGTGGCTGACGAATGCTGTCAAGATTATAGGATTTAAAGATTTCGAAGGAAATTTTTTTTTTTTCAGAACAATGCCGGGAGTTCCTTTTAACTTTGTATGGGGTTTAAACTAAATGGTGCAATCTGTCACATAGCGAGACCTGTAGTTGCAAAATTGTCGAATTTTCAGAAATTTTATATTCCCCTGGAGCTGTTTTGTCTCTTGACCCCACTACACTTGTTTGAGGGTTACAGCCAGCAAAAATCTAACAATAAAACGCTAGTAAATTAAAGCAATGAAACCTTCAACCTTATATGTAGTAACAAATGACTATGTCGCACATGCCTCATCGCACAATATTTTTGAAGCCCACTGAAAATATGTTAATGAAAAGTGCTGCACGAATCGTGCTACTGTCAACTGTCAATGTTGTTGATATTTTTTTACCCAAAACTGTGCCGTGGACGCATCCGTTTCAACAGCATTTGGTTGCAGCAACATGGAGCAAGTGCACACTTAGCCAGATCTGTTATAGCGCAGCTTCAACGAAAAGTCGCAAACAAATTAAAATCCAGAAACTTCACTTTCCGCTAGCCCACAACGTTACCTGACCTGACTGCACCAGCCTTTTTTTATAGAGGTGTACAAAACGAAACCAAGGAACTTGACTGAGTTAAAACAGTCCATTAAAACAATAATTGTGGCGATTCCGAACGAATAATTTTCTGATTAGGTGTCAAATATGCGCGAATGAGCATGAAGGTCATTTGTGGTATCATCTTCAAAACCAATTAGTTATTATATATAATATAAAATTGAATTTTCTATACAAAAACAACAAAAAAAGAGATATGTTGATTAAAAGAAAAAGTTATTTGAAGTTTCTTATTGTATTGCAATTGATGGTTCATCCTTCATATTGTATAAAAAAGGGTATTTGAGTTTCTTAATGCAGCAACTTTTATTGTTCACCCTGTACTATGATGCCATTATTTCATTCGTTTGTTTTTTCTTTATGAATTAATGATATTTTATATGATTGAATATAAAATTTTTACAGTTTTTTCTTAGAAATGTAAAAAAGCAAGGAAGGCAACTGTCAAGAACTTAGGATAGGAACTTAGGAGTAGGATCGGAACTTAGGCTCAAAATTAGGAAAAGGAAGTAGAAAAATGTTCCTCTGCCGAAAATTGTGATCCACAGCAAAAATTCATTGTACGGTAATAGGACACAGTGAAGTAACTTTACATATAATATATAAATTCTTCTAACTAAATATCAAGTAAAGTCCACGGAGTTTTACGTGAGTCTCACTGTGAAGGCCTTACCCACGATGTGCGACGCACTGAGCATATTACGATGCGCTCGTCAACGCCCCCCTGGGATAGACAAGTAAAACTTTTACTATCTAAGAATTTTCCGATAACGAACGATCTCAATAGGAGCGCTGTAATTATTAGGTGCGCAACTAAGTTCTCGCTGTTGGCAAATAGATGGCGCCAGCTGTAAGAGCTAGTCGATCCTGCCATAACCTAAACGTCAATAGTCAAGTTTAAGCATATGGTAAACATACCAATAGTGATTCACACAATAGTGATTTTCTTTTAACGTCGTAATCTTTTGGTTGTGTGAATATGTATGATTTTGTGCCAAATTATCGTCATATGCTGGATCTATTGGTTTTATTCTTTCAATAGAAGAATACGAAGAATACGGCTCAGGCTCATCGAGGGCTTAAAAACGTTTACGGAGATGCTGCTTTAAGTGAAACAACGTGTCGAGATTTTTTCACGTCGAGATCGCGTGAAGAAAGGCGAAACCCCTTCGAAAATACTGAATTGACGTCACTGCTTGATGGGGATCCATATTAAATGCAAGTAGAGCTTGATTCAAAAACAAGGAATTTGAATTCCTCATGAGTTGAAGCCAAGGGACATTGAGTGTCGTTTTTTCGCCTGTGAACAACTGTTTCAGCGACAAAAAAGGAAGGGTTTTCTTTATCGTATTGTAATGAGTGATAAAAAAAAATGGATTCATTACAGCAATCCAAAGGAAAGGAAGTCATGAAGTAAAAATTCACGCTGCAAAGGTTATGCTCTGTATTTGGTGGGACCAGGTCGGTATTATTTATTACGAGCTACTGGAATCAAGCCAAACCATCACTGGGAATAGGTATCGACTTCAGTTAATGCTGTTGAGCCGAGCCGGAGAGGCATGAAAAAGTGTTTTTTCAGCATGACAACACCCTGCCTCACATGGCCGAGCCCGTTAAAACCTACCTGAAAACGCTGAAATGGATAGCCTTACCCCATCCGCCATATTCTCCAGATACTGTGCCGTCCGATTATCACTTGTTCTGTTCAATGACACATGGTCTGGCTGACCAGCAGTTCCATTCATATGACGACATCAAGGAATGGCTAGATTCGTGGACAGCCTCAAAAGATGAACAGTCTAACCGTGAAAGAATTCGAGATTCGAGTTTGAGTAAAGAAGTTCCATGAAAGTTAGTTTTCGAAATGGAATTTTTGCTACGGAAATGTTCTGATTGTTGCAGAAGGCCCTTGTGGGAAAAAATATTTAAAAGCGGCATAAACAGTTCAGAGAACGCCGAGAACAATTTGAAGATGATGGAAGCAATCTATTTCTTAAATTCAATTCAATTCTAAATGACTATGTCTATAATAAATGTGCCTACAGTAGCTTTGGAAACGTTTGCCGACAAGAAAACAGATAATTGCTAAAAAAAAAAATGTTGGCGCTAAGTCGACAAACATTTCTCTAACTGTAATATAATACACACGTTTAAAAAAATTCTTTACCAGAGAGTTATAAGAAAATGTTTCACAATGAAATGACACAATATTTTGTTCAGATTTATCGCCTGTGGCCCCAACTCAATAAACATATCAAAAGCTTGTATAAACAAACAACAAAATTGTTTACTTACTGAAAATATACAGATTGTGAGCAAAACATATCGAACGAATTGTTTTCAACTGAAACACAATGTCAAGAAAGCTATCGAGAAACAGCTACAAATATACACATGTTAAAAATAATTCCACAAAATGCAAACACGAAAAGTTTTGTCAATAATTCTTGCTATCAATCGATTGATAAAACTACAATACTAATTTTTTTTCCACCCAACAATTTTGCAACATTAAGGAGAATTGTGTAACCTTTAAATTTCGTGCAGTTTGGTAAGATCAGTTTCTTAAAATTTTGTGAATGCTATCAAAACTTGAAGCTGCGTATTCAAGAGGAAGGGAGGCAGCACTTGCAGTTATTTTCCAAGTGTGATGCATAGTAGGCTCTCTGAATTGCATCGACATTGTGAAGCATTTCCGACAAAAAAAGGAAATTTTTGTTAAAATCTCCATATTGGAGTATATTTTATTGGTAAAAAGTAAATAGCGATTGACAAAACTACAGTACTAATCTTATCTGCATTTAGAAATTTTGCAATATTAGGGGGAATTGTGTATTATGCACATTTCCTTTACATTCCATAGAGGTTGATAAGAGCAGTTTCGCCTATTCAACAATTGGTTAATAACTTACAGTTTGAAACTGGGTCGAAATTAGTCACTCTAATTTTACCCCAATGATTTGATGTTGATAATAATTTATTAACGAATTCCCATACCTTTTATAATTATTATTATTATTATTCCCACGCCTCTGTCCCCCCCAGATACAGAGCGAGCTGGGGTCCATTTATAGCTGAACATGACGGTGGACTCGGCCACAAGTCACTTCAGCATTGTTGTGTCCATGTTTTCCCCTTTTCACACTTTACCATTATTCACATTCCACTCATTACCCCAGGAATGTTCTCATTATCCTGCATGTATCAAGAACTACCGATTTACACATACCATGCAAGTGCCCAGATAGTCCCAACTCACTTACATGCTGAGACACGGAATTAACCACTATTATTGAGATCACTATCGGTATAATCTCCACCCGTCGGAGATGCTCTCGTTGTTTAATCTTAAACGCCAGATCCGTATATTTGGAAATTTTCTCCGCAGTTGTACGATTTACATTTTCGGAAAGTGGCACTGCTACATCAACAAGACACCCCGCCTTTCCGCGCTTGTCTATCCAAACGATATCCAGTCTATTGGCGATAACAGTCCTATTCGTTAAAATTGCACGATCCCAGTACAATTTATATTCCGTACTCAACAGAACCTCCTCAGGGTGATATATATTATGAGGAACCCTTTCCCCCACAAAACCACTTCTAATTACAAGAATTTGATGAATTACTCTTGCCACATTTTTATGCCTTATTATTATTACTATTGTTATTATTATTATTATTGGTAAGAAGACTCACGTTGATGCTTCATTGAAACAAGTAATCTATTTTTTCATCTTTGTACTCCCTCTGGCAAAATGATTGTGCTATATAGAATTTCGTTTCTCTTTCCGACTTAGTTCATTTTCACCTCTACCGGTACATGTTCACGTCAAACGCTAAGGCATTTCTTAGCCTAACCCCATCCGAAACTGTCAGCAACAACTATGCAGGCAACCAAAAGTCACGTGTATCCGCCATACACTTAAGCAACAACAACAACAACTTTTTGTTATTGTTTCTTTTTTTCTGACAATCTGTTCTGTTTTGTTTTTCTTGCTCTTTCGCTACATCTTCTCCTTCGTCGGGTATTTCGTAGGAGTAATCGGTGGTGATGCGCGCGCATGCAGTAAACAAACTGGTGAGTGTTTACAGTCGTTTTCTTGGTCATTCCATGCTTTTACATCCTGTTTCTCGTACTGTAAATATGAACGAACACGCACACAAATGTACGCACACACATCCATACATACATCGGCACACGTGTACGCAGTTGCATTTGCATTTTCTTCCTTGTTGAATACTTTGCCTTAACATTCGCTGTTTGAGAGCTGCCAGTTGTTATAAAACATTTGCCGGTTACGGAAGTTATCAACACTTCCGATACGCATTAAATTTATATACAGCGAAGGACTATAAAACGAGTGTTACGAGGAGATTTCCGAATACAACTGGAACGGAGCATAGAGTTTATTTGGGAATGGGTCGTGTTAAAGCTGGTTGACATCTGATGGTTAAATTACCGGCATCAATGATTGATAAGAAGAAAGTTTTTGTGATCCCGCAGAACCAAATTATCAGTGAAGTGTCCTTAGCAGCAGTTGATTTTAATTGCGTGCTTACGCGCGCGTGTGTGTGTGTTTGTATGTAGGTTATTAATAATTTACACTTTGCTGCTGACTTTTGATACTTGACAAATTGTACCGTTAATAATTGCAGTTATTTTTTGGCCAATTGCCAACATTTGCAAGTGAGTGAGTTAAGCCGTCCTTTATTATTATGACAATTGCTGTTGCTCTCATTATTCGTTTTCGCTGCCAGATTTATTCTCGTCATCATCTTCTTTCGTTCATTCATTCATCACCAGTAACCAGTAAATAACGATAATACTGACGACGACATTATCGTTGATGGCTCTGCCAACGTTTCCAGTAGTCACTTGTTGTTTTATGCGCTCCTTTTCTTTAGATTTGCTTAACATCATCTGTTTAGTTTAAGACGGTTTGCTGAACGTAACGTTTGAACATCGCGAGATTCCCTTGGAAATTTTCAACCTTTTGGCAAACTTAAGAACTACTTTTGATTTTTATTTTTAAATTTTAAATTCAAAATGTGTGGAAATCACGAGAATTTCTTGAAAGTTTTCAATTTTTATTCAATTTTAAAACCTATTTCAAGTACTTTCTAAAAGAAATTATAAACCGACATGAATTCCGGTTGAAAACAGTGATGAACGCCAATGACGAATAAATTAAAATTATCGTAAAGAAAAAACTAAAAAAATTTAAAACAGCAAAAATCAGTTAAATTTGGTGCCAAATAATACGAAAAAAAAATCAATTATAAAAAACAATCGACAACTTTCCTGTTGACACCAAAAATTTAAGAGGTAATTTTTGGATATTACTAAATAATATTGAATATTTTGTTTGAAGTGTTTGGATTTAGGGTAAAATCTAGCAGCATTTTATAAAATTAGATAAAATTTTTGGTATTACAAATACCAATTTTTAGGGCGAATATTAAGAAACGGTAGTGTCGACCACAAAAATAAAACAAAAGTGCGAAAATTGATGGAAAAATAAGTTGGGAGTGTAAAAATTAAACTAAATTATATAACGAATTGCCTTAAATTTTGCATATGAGTAGCTTTAATGCTTAACAATTTTTAGCGCATGTTTGAAAAAACTTCTTTGAAGAAAGGAATGATAACGTCGAACTTACACTAGCCAACAGGGTTTTGGACTAGAGCAATTAGATATCCTTCCTAAGGTAATTTGGTGGCCTGAATTCGAATCTGTAATTGGTTTTTCTCCACCACGTCAAAGTTTTCGAAATGCAAAAATATGTTTTTATTCGTTTTTTACATAAAAAATCATCAGTTTTTTTAAAAATTAATAATTTAATAATTCTTGCGATCAATCGGCTTACAAAACTATAATACTAATTTTGTTTGCATCCAACAATTTTGCAATATTAGGGAGAATTGTGTATTATGCAGATTTCCTTTAAATTTCGTGCAGTTTGTTATCAGTATCAGTTTCTTGAAATATCTGAGATGCAAACGAAATATTTTGATTCGTTTTTTACTTAAAAAACCACTAGTTTATTTAAAAATCTATGAATTCATAAAAGTGAATGGCATTATTTGAACGTCGTTTATATTTTGTTGGTTTGGTTTCACGTATTAGAGTCTAGCAATAGACTTCCAGCATGCTTTTGTCCCAAAATTCTTGAGAATTTCTTTCAATTTGCATTAAATCTTGGTGAGCACGCTCCTCTTGTTCGTCGCTCACCGCACCTAGATTTTATGGGAAAAAATATCTAAATGCAAACGAAGAAAATGCATTTTGAGTGACATTCGTGCACCTAATTTGTGATAATTTTTCAATAATTCAGCAACAATTTGTCTGTAGTTTTCACTCTTATTATTTCCAAGAAAACTGTTCGCGTTGCTGTTGAAAGATTTCCAGGCTGCGTATTCTTTCTCCAATAAACATTGTGAAAAATCGTCATCATTTAATAGCTTTCTGATCTGAGGGCCATCAAATATGCCTTCTTTAATTTTAGCATATGAAATTTTAGGAAACCCTGCTAACAAATATTTAAATGCTGCACCAACTTTGCCCAGAGTCTTTATAGAATTCTTAAAAAGGCCAAATTTTATGTGCAGCAGCGGAAGAAGAACGCCATTTGGATCAATTAATGGTTTATTTGAAATGTTTTATTTTTCTGGTGAATACTCAGTTCTTTTTGACTACTCCATTTTGACGTAATGATGAGATGTAGAGCGACTATCTCATAGACAAAGGAAACAACAGTATTTTGCGCAACCTCCTTGCATACCAGTCAACAATCCAATGACCTGAAACAGATTAATTTACAGTTATTTACGAGGGTCTATACTATATATAATCGTACAAAGAAATTGAAATCACACACCTTAAGGTCACCACAGATCTCCCATTTATTATCGTTGTATTTGAGTAATGTCAAAATTTCAGTCATTGATTCGTAATATTTTTCTTTGTATTAACGGTATAATCAAGTGATATGGATGGTTTTTCATTCCCATTACACAAAAGATGAGCCTTTAAACTGTATTTGGAGCCATCAATAAATAATCTCTATTCAGTTTTGTCATATGGCTGGTTCTTTTGAAATAAACATCAATACAGTATAGAATAGAGTGTTTCTTTTCAAAATATGCAGCCAATTCCAAGCTTCCATCTCTATAGATTGTTACTTTTGTTCCAACTGCTGCATGCGTGAAATTAGTAATTCTGCGTCTTGCTTTGTTAAATGTAAATCCAAAATTAGATCATTCAGCTCAGCTTGAGTCACTAAATGGCGTTCATCGTCAGCTTAAAACAAACTACCTCTGCTAGTGAAAGACGTTTCTGACTCACTGCTCGTTGCACTGGGAAAGACTGGTAATGAATCATTTGGTGGACATTGAACTGGTTTGCAAACCGATGGAACATTTGTGTAAGTAATATTTTTCGACTTTTCATATTGAATCCAGTCACTTTTGTTAAACAGAAATAACAATCGGTTTGGTGGTTGCCTGACTCCCTCCAAAGTACTGGAATTGAAAAATCGAAATAGATTTTCTTGCCATTTGACCACTTGTATAAAACAGTTCTGCAACTATTTCAAAACATTGTCGGTGTCCACAGTTTGTTCAAGTTTCTGACATCAAAATCCAGATAATGTAAATATGCATATTTTAATGATTCTGATATTGCATATCCTTTTTTTGCAACCAAATATTCACCACACCCAAAGCAAAAATAGCTTGAATCAGTAACCCACAATCTCCCTGACATGCTTAAACCCTAACATGCTGTTGACTGGTATACAAAGAGGCTTAGAATAAATGTGGGCTTCTGTGAAATTAATAATTGTGGAATTGTAGCGTCCGTATTGACTGTTTCATAGTATTGCCAGCAAGTGATAAAAATGAACAAGACGTGGTAGCCCAATTTTTATACCAGACTCAAATTCAGCGCATCCAACATGCTTCGTTTCTGCAGTGAATTTTTTTTTTTCCAATTTAGTAGACCAGCGTTGTCTGGGTATTCCAAAGTTGACTCAATGTTTTATTAGATAGAAATTTTCAGAGAAAATATTAAGAAATTATTGCAGAGAATACAGTGAATAATAATGAGTGTGGAATTTATACATTGATTGGATTGTTGTCTTTAAAATTTCATATCTCCAAAGCAAAGAAAAACAAAGCTTTACAAATGTGAGTTTTATAAAAAAAAAGATTTATGCTTCGCTTACAAAAAAAAAAAAAAAAAAAACATAAACAAATAATTGACGCTAACAGTGGAAAGCAACTAAAATTTATTTCAAATATTTAAAAAATAAATAATAACAGCAAACATAGTTAGTTATAACACAGAATTTTGATATGAAACTGAAATATTTAAGTAATTTTTAGGGCAAATACCAACAAGTGCTAATATCTAGCACAACAAATGGCAACAGTAAATGTTTGCAGGGAACATAAAAATTATTTAAATAAAAATAAATGTATTTAATTCCGTTTCAAAATATTTTATATGTGATAATGGACTGTATTTGCTCTAAGTTTTACGGAATTATAATGCAACGCTCGTGAACCAAAATAAGAAACAAATTTTATATTATAAAGTTAATATTTGTAATTCAATTTTATTTTCGAGTTTACTTCTGCTTTCTTAAATAAATCATCTCTAAAAATACGTTGAAGAGACCGCGTGAAAGATATCGCAAAACAACTCAATAAAATTTCGCGTCTTTACCCGTGGTTTCGTGTCATTCAACCTGAGTCGTGTATTCGGAATCCCTTTTCTGAGCCTTGTCCAGAATTAGCCACAGGGTAAATGTCTGGTCAGAAACCGATAGTTCAGATCTAAAGCTGCATTGATGAAATCCAATTAGACTAAATAGAAAAAGCCTGAATCTTTCGAATGAAACATTTGAAAATATTTCATATATGATACGTAAAATATATGAAAGTTGGTACAATCACATGAATTGCATTTCCTAAACACATTACGCTTGTTCCAAGTCGAGTTTGGGGCAGAAATATTTTAACTATTAGCTTATTGTTACTGATTTTAGGCAATTCTGTCGGCAAACGTAATGTTATTATTCTCAAATTGTGATATTGCTGTTCTGGCTTAGGGCAGTCCCTTCCATCGTCCATATTTAGTATGACTTCTTTTCCTATACTGTCGCCTGGAACAAATAACATATATAAATATTCTTTCCACAATCACATGGACTCTCTGTGCGTTAGTAACTAGATTTCCCGGAGAACCTAAAAGTATCATAATCTATCCCTTTAACGCTTAGCAGAACTCTCGATATTTGTGCGACCCTCTACATCCATTCACTTTCCGGTTCTTTCTGTTATTTCTCTTCTCTTAAAGAGAAAAGAGGTTACTCTTTCTCCTCTATCCTTCTTCAGAAGTTCGATTTCTATGCTCTATGATCGTCGTTGTTTTTCAGGTTGTGATTACCATCCAGCCATGATGCAATTTGGTTTCACTCGCTCGGTAGGGATAATCATGTCAAGGATCCGCTCTCAGTAATATTTTAAGATCTTATAAGGTCAAGTATTTGGTCTCATCGTTTTAAACCTCGGGTATGGCGTATGAACAAATCAGCTTCATAAAAAATATGAAACCTTAAATCATATTCTGACTACTCATTCGATTACTTCGCTGAACCGAGAATCCAGGTGTCTAAATCTCTTACCAATTACAAATTGACATCCAAATTCTGGTCTTTCCAAGAGAGTAGACGTCACAGTTGTTACGTCGCGGCCATTCCTTGTCCAGTCTATTACATCTGCTGGCAATGATCTCAGTCAGATATTTGCCGAAGGCATTCACCAATCAAATATATGCGCTTTTTCTATGAAAAATCCAAACACTCCAGTTACATATCCATAAATCCTGGGTTTTATCACGTTCTAGAGTATAATGTTCTTTCTTCTCTTCTTTCCATCTTCTCGTGTTTTCATAATATTGTTTTTTTAATAATGAATCCATCGCAATTGTAAAGTTGATAAAAAAATATGGGCTTAGATATCACACTATCGAGGATTTAACATCAATACAGACTTTTATGTTTATTTTAGCAGCACCTCATCTCTGGATTCTGTCTCCCTGAACTCAACCTCAGCCCTGAAATGCCGCAGATCTCTTAACGAGATGGCTCAACATTTCAACATTCACCTTATGGTGCCGGGCCACAGGGACATACCAGGCAACAGGGACATACAACCTTACAGACACCCGCCGAGTTGAAGTTCGTGGGTATACCTTTGGCCACTTTCAAGCTCCTACTGCGGGATAGAGCATATTAAGCAGCAGAGCATATTGAGCGTATTGAGCGTCTGTTCGATTCTGTAATTAATCCTGACAGGTGTGACCTTGCCTAGATCTGAAGCGTTCACACACACTGCTGTCGCTATCAAGGCCCGACGTCTCATTATTTGTGTCTGTTATGACGGAACACTGTCTGATTTGGATGTAGTGAGATTGAAAATTGCGACTAGTGACTCCTGCAGGAGCTGTAGGGATGAAGAAGAGGAAGAGTCCATTCTCCGCAATTGCCCCGCCCTCGCGAACAGGCGGGAATCAACACCGGGTTCTTATTTCTTTAGGAACCTGGGAGATCTGGACGATATATGTAGGTATTGTCCGACTTAAGACTTCTTGAGGCGGTCAGGATGATTCAATGGGGGAAAACAAGGGACATCTCATATATACATATCATAGGCATATTTCTAGTCATCTCAATGGACTATACAGTCTAAGTGAGTCTGTCTATTCAGACTGCCACACTGACCTAATCTAACTTAACCTAATTAAGCAGCGACTCAATGTTCATATTAGCACTTCTAGAAGTCGATTAATCTACTAGTATATCCGTAGAACCTCATTTGAGGTTCAGAATCGCCTTCAGACGGCATGTCCTTTTGTCTGCAAGTAATTGATTGTGAATTCTAGCTCCAGTTACGCTAAAAATCTCTCTTTAAATAGCGGTTATCTTGATGAGTTGACGAAATACATACTTCGAGTGGTCAAGTAAGCGTGAAGTCTGGCAAAGGCTTTTCCAAATGACATTAGAAGCCATCATTCAAAAGTAGTTCCCTTTCATGGAGTCCAAAAATAGAATGCGTGGCAGTTTAGTAATTGTGGGAAACTGTCCCATATGCCATTCATCAGTTGCATAGAAATGGTTTTCTTATAATTGATTTTATTACATTTTTCTTCACAATCATTACTCATGCCTATGGATGGGAATTGAAAATAAATATGACAATGTAATCAAAATATATCAAACATTTCAATAACAAATCATTCCAGATACCCCATTCGACCATTTGTAAGTTGAATATATTTATGAAGTGAGACATTTATATGAAAGAAGATTGGCTTCATGCTTAGTAATCTTTTGTATGGCGAAAAAGGTTAGATGTAATACAAGCCAAAGAGAGAGTGGGGTCGTGGTAGGGAAAATACATTATCAGCCATGCGAGAGCAGATATGAATTGGATCCTTGTCTTTTGCAAATATAAAAACAATCGCATTTTTAAGTTGTGAGTTTGTTCGCCAATGATTTTGGTTTGTTTTGTTACTAGTCAAATGTTACTATATGCTTGAGGGTTCTTCATCATTTTATGGGGATAGTATAGATGTTTTTTAGTGTCAGATACTGACAGTCAGCAGAAAGCATCAAAGAATTGTCGTTTGAAAAATTAAAAAATTTACAATTTTTTCAGATATTTTGAAAGAACAAATGCAATTCCAGATTCATGTTCAGCGCCAAAGAGATACATAGAAAACAGTTAAAAAGCAATTAAAAATTCAACCGAAAATTATGTTATTTGTGAAAGAACTGAATATGAATTCATCAGCCAAAAGGCTAAAATAACTACTCTGTGTCCTGAATGAAACTAATATGCAGCTGCATTATTGTCACAAAAGTTATAATTTTTCAGCGTCATTCTATGCATACTTAAGCCTAATTTATTCGAAGCACGGTTGGATCCGTTTGTTTTGTATAAACGGTTTATTATTGAAAAGTGATTGACGAGCATTGGAAATGCTTTTTAGATACACAAATGACATACTCTTTCTTTCCCAAAATATCATGGATTCAATATTATTTTTCTAAAGGGAGGCGCATAAGTAACGTTAATGGTGACTATATTGAACGCGTTCTTATGTATAATTTGGTTTTAACTTGTGAACCAATTGCATCTTATATGGGAAAAGATGTAACATATATAAAATTCTTCATCTCTAACTGCTGAGAACGTCGCTTGGTGGAAGTTTCGGGATTTTCCTCAATACTTGCTTGCACTCGAGCAATGGTCACTTCAGTTCAAACTGCACGAAGTCTTCCAACACACGGAAGATCACAGACAGCCTCTTGTTGCCCAAAAAGCTGAACCAATCGGTAAATTATTGAAGCGCTAGTAGCATTTCGACCATGAAGGAAATTTCGAAATAGTCTGAATAATCGAATGCTGACTTTCAAAGTAAAATTGAACAACTTTGGTTCTTTGTTCTGTGCTGAGCCTTTTCATCATAAATTTCCCAAGTATTATTAGTCAATTCTGTAAAGAGACGAAAAAAAAGACTTAAACAAAAAAATGTATTCACTAATCAAATCTTAACGTTGCTTGTGCGCCACATTGTATAATAGTATACATAAGTATGATTAATAGAGACTTGTTTGGCATATTACACTGCCAATGCTTGACATTTAAGATATCTAACAGCAGATTAAAAAAGTGCAGCTAGAAAATCAGAAACTTAAAAAATTAATAATATATATTACCCATCATGACGCATGATTAATATTAATTGCACTATTGTTACTAACACACAATCGACACTACAAAATAATATTACTCATTCGCCTGGATTATAAAATCGCTAAAAACCAATATAAATTATGATTCATCTGTACACACTTTTTCAAAAATAAAACAAAATTGAGAAACTAAATTATATTCGACAATTTTTTATCTTTATACCAAAGAATCCCAGTATCCATTTATTTTATAATTATTATTTCTTTCAAATGTCGACCACAACTGTGTTAAATATGGCCGAATAACATCCGTCGTTGTGTACACAAAAATCTGAGCGATTCGAGCAATTTTGGCCCAAATTCCTCAATCAAAGCCAACTCATCCAAATAAACTTCCCTAGTCCCAAAAGCAAAAAAGCCTAAATGCGTAATATCACATGACCTAAATGGACAATCGAGTGATCTGATGCGTGATATTAACCTTTCGGCGAAGTGTTATCCCCCATTATGCTATGATTTCATGATCTGGGTGGCAAGAAGCGTTTATTTTATTGAGATCACTTGTTACATATACTGCGGCTTTATCTGGGGCCAAGTTTTTCCACAGTGAAATAGCAAACAATACTGAAGAAAAGTACAATTTGGCAATGTGAGCCGGAATAAAATTCCAACTGGAGAAGAGTCTCTAAATAAATCATCCCACAAACAATTTTCCAATATTTAAAACTGGTGGACAAAGTATTAGTTTAGTTTAGTTTGTTGTGTTCAAAAGTGTTCACGGCCAAAGCCTTATATTTTCATGCAGATATATTAATTAGCATCACTTTTCCGAATATGGTGTCCATTAAAATGTACATTCCGGAAATTATTCATTTAAAAAGTCCGCTTAAAGGGATTGAAAATTTCTTTTTGTCACTAAGTTTGCTCACAGTAATCGGTAAAAATTGGTTCAACTCAGTTTTCCGATTTTTGTAATGGATAAAAATGTCGGAAATTTACCACCTGCGAAGTTAAAAATATAGTTGCTGATTTTAAAGACCGAAAAGCCCCGGGATACGACTTGATCATTGCTAAAGTCTTAAAAGAATTGCCTCAGGAAGGCTTACAGCTTCTAACAAGAATATACTACAGTGCAATCATTTTAAAGTTGTACATTCCGCCACAATGGAAAATATCTCAGGTGAAAATGATACGAAAACCAGGAAAACCACCTGAAGAAACGTTTTCTTATAGACCCTTAAGCCTCCTAATTTAAAAATAAGTGCAGATTGTAATAAATACAGAATTTAAAAAAAATCTATCTCAAATTTGAAGGAGGCCGTGAGCTGAATCGTTAAAAATGTTTCAGAAGGCTGAATGGGAATTAACTTCATCAAAAAATGCCAGCATATGAATGACACAGTGAATTTAAAAATGGTCGTAAATGAAAAATTTGCCTCGCTCTAGTCTGGCATCAAAGTTTTCAACTGAAGTTAACATTGATAAAGTGAAAGAAATGTGACTAAAAATGGTCACTTAAGTTTAAGAGAGATAACCGATTAACTTTCCGAGTCTTACGAAGTAATTGGTGCCATTTCGCACAATTGTTTGGGTATAAAAAGGGCTGTCGCTAGACTAGTTCCGAATTGTAAAGGTCGCTTCAAATATGCTGTAATGAGTCAATTAAAACTTAGCATTCATAAAATATATTGTTGCTGATTATGAAACTCGGGTTGACGATTTTGATATATGAAACAATCAACATGGCTGGGAATGACACCTTCCAACTGATACAAAGCCGAAATCAAAGTCGATTAAAAATCAAGGTAATGTTGATTGTTTCCTTCGATTATCGCGTGCAAGTGCAAGATCAGAGGGTAAATAGATTATATCATTTGGATATTATGCGGCGTTTTGGGAAGCAACTTCGTCAAAAAATGCCAGATTTGTCGCAAGGGAACTCATGGATTTTGCATCTCGATAGCAGTTTATCCAATAGGATATTCACTGTGAGGCAATTTCTAACCAATAACTTAAAAAATTCAATTTTACAATAACCGTATTCGCCAAGTACTGGAATTTATATCGGAAATTGCATTTAAAAAAGTTTTGATGTTTTGTTTTGTTCGTATTTCAATGAATATTTAACTTCTAACTTTTGAATTTGTCTTTTCTTCATACTTTGTTTGTCTTTAATGATCATAATTTCATATTATATTTTTATAAATTTTATATTTAATTTTTATTACGTGTCTTTTAACTAATTATATTGAGCGGATTCAATCCAATAGATGATTTGTTGCATATTATAATTTATTTATAATTGGCCGTAAGGCTTTTAATTACAAGCCAGAAATAAATAAATAAATAAGAATATGAAATGGTTTTTTTTAGACAATTACTGTTGTTATAGTTAGGAGAACTGAGTTCTAACTTCTCCTTAAAATATTAATTTTTCGGTTATTTACAGAAAATTAGATTACAATTTTGCCACCTGGTTCATTTTGAAATTGTTTATACTACAATTCGACAATTGCAACAAGTACTGTGACACTCCAACTACCGCTCTAATATATTTTCTGAAATATAACTTTTAATCTAATTACGAAATGAATCCAGCTGCCGGCGCATTCACAGCAAAAATTTTCTTTTTCAAATTTCCTAAATATTCAAAAATTACATGTTTTCAGGATGCTATATAGTGCTCATTTTAGAACATTTTTTTGTATTATTAATACGCTTTGCCAATGTTAGAAACTAATATCGTTAACGTTAGTATGCCTCGAGTTAATACATAAAGAAATTATAATATTTAATTCAACTTCACTACAATTTCTTTTTATGTATGTTCACTCACACTTGAACAAAACAAGCCATTAGAACTCAAGTTTTTTCTTCCATTCAGCCACTACCCGCATCGCATCGCAACGGTCTCCACTCCGAATTGTCCTCCTCCTTCTTTGAGGTAGCTTCAAATCTTCAAAATAAAATGCAAGTTTGAATCAAAACCCCCTTCGAATTTCCTCTTTTTCACATTTTCCTCAAGCATCTGGTCGATTCACATAAATGCCTCAGCCTACAGAGACTAAGTTGTGACCCACATCAAAATAATATAAATTACCATAAAGGCCTTTAGTAAGATATTATGCAAGTGGTGTTAATTAGTATTATTCGTATTCATTGGTTACGAAATTAGCAATAAAAAAGGGATACATTGTTACCGAATCAACAAGTTTAACCATTTGCCCTTTAATTTATTTATTAGGCGAAAAATACTAAATGTGTTAAAGCATTATAAGTTAGTTAATTAATGTATTGAGGCAAAAGGTTTGCAGGAGTTTAGGAAAAGTGTCGTTCTTAATTATTTCATTGAAATTATAAGAATTTTACGAAATGTGTTCAATAATTGTACTGCATATGCGAATTGCAAACTCCAATAAAAATAGAAGCTGGGGTAGAGGTAAAAATGTAAGTAGACTATGAGTAGACTAACTAGCGGTTATTTAACCATACTTGAATTTCGAACTGAATATCTGTGTTTACCAAGAGCAACGACATAACTAAGACTGTGAGAAAAATTTGAATGTTTTGCAAAATTTACAGAAATTTGTTGTAGTAATTGAAAAATAGGCAGGCCATCACGTAAACTAAGGTAAGGCAAATATTTATAACTTATGAACTAGACAGAATTTTGAAATTTGAGTTGGACGTACCCATAGACATATAGACGTATAAATGAGAATAGCAATAACCATGAATAAGCCCGACTTTGTCCAAAATTTACTTAAATCATTTTTCTATGCAAGTACAGATTTATAGACAATTTTGCGATTGTTAAATTATTGGGAGCTGAAAGCTCATGTATTATTTTACCACTTAAATAAAATAAACTATACTCGAATTCAATGGCTTATTATGTCTTTATTATAAATTACCAACATTCCTATTATTATTCAGGTGGCTGCCGCATCCCGGCTACCGTAAACTAAGTTAACTAGTGATTGTCAACACTGCAAAAGCCTATCCAAGCTGTCCGCTTTTTGCGAAAGCATTAATTTCTCGACTTCCGTAGAAGTTTTTTCCATTTTCAGCAGAAGCAATTTCGTTTGCGACAAAAATACTCGTCACAAAATGATATATATTTGGATCTACCATGTCATTTTTTTTTTCCATTGATAGTCAATGTTCGGATTACTGAGAGACATATCGCAATTTTGAAATTGTGAAATAAATATTAATCATACGTAGTGCATTTGGGGTATAGAGAAACGATTTATTTTCAATGGCTGTATATTTATTTTCAATGGCTGTCTACATAGAATTCGGGATATGAATTATACCAAAATTATCCATTACGATTACGATTATATAACTACTTGCTATGACATGACATTATTTTACGGTTTCCAGACGCGGAATAATTTTTTTTTAACACAGACACCGGTATGGAAACTTGCCAAAATTACATATAAGTCAGAGAAACATCTTTATTTTAACGACTCATTTGTTGTAGTTTCACACAGCTTGATAGCTGATATTCGCACTGTTAATTTAATTATAAGAACAGGTGAGTATGAGCAATATTATTTCATATTTTTTAAATAAATATGGTTGTTAAAATAAATATGAATCATACGTAGTAATTTTAGTATAACTTATGTCCATTATAGTACAAAGAAGCAACTTAGTTTAAATTACAATATATTCTAGCTGAGTCTATATAACAGACAGGATTCGGAACATTTGGAAATAATAACTTTGACTATACAAACATCTGTGAAAGGCTTTCTAATTTTACATTATAATAAAACACAATCCATTATATTCCCGTTTTATAAATCACCAAAACGAATACCTACGGAAACTCTTTAAATACTGGGATCAGTTCTTGCAGTGCAAGCATCAATAAAATATCTTGGTGTTATATTTGATAAGAAGTTGAACTTCTTTAGTAATATTACAAAGCATTAAAATGTGGGAGATCTCTTTACCCATTACTTAGTACAAAATCTACATTAAATTAAAAAACAAAATACTCATTCATAATATTTGCATCCGCCCTATTATGACATATGCTTGTTAGGATGGGTTTGCAAGAAGTGCCAAAACGAACCTTAAAAAAATTAAAAATTATACAGAATAAGAACTTAAAAATAATTTATAATTTAAATCGCCGTTACAGTACTAATATCATGCACGAAAATTACAACCACAAACCACTTATTGCAGTTTATCTTGAACTACAACAAAGATTCAAAGATAGATGTAAATCTTCAAACTACGAAATAATAAGAAATTCGTGTAACTAACTACATTTTACAACCTCGGGAACGAATTTATTAAAATTGATTAGTATAAAATTTCTCATAAAAATTATAAGTTTTTCCTACCTTTTTACCTTATATTAGAGTTCATTTTATATGTAAAAATTTATTGGTATAAACGATATTTTTGGTGCCATACTTAATGTAAAATCGCAAACTATGTAATTATTTATTATTTTAATCTATGTACAATGATAGTATAAATTAAAAAAAAAACTTGCTTAGTTAGAGATTATTACGTGCGCAACTAAGTTCACGCTATTTATTTTTTATAAAAATGCGACTTTATTACGAAAACATGTTTAAAAATGATTCATTGAAAGTATTGCCCATCGCTAGGTACTACTTTCCCACATCCTTATGGCAAAGCTCGAATTCCGTCGCGGTGAAACTGTTCATCTTTTGAGGCTATCCACAAATCTAGCCATTCCTTGATGTCACCACATAGAGTGGAACTGCTGATCAATCAGGCCGTGTGCCATTAAACGAAACAAGTGGTAAAAATATGGCAGATGGGGTAAGGCTACCTATTTCAGAGTGTCCATTTAAGTTTTAACGAGCTTGGTCACGTGAGACCGAGCGTGCCACTCCGCACATTGTGGGCATTACTTGCGCATAGCTTGTCTTGATCGCATTAATTGAAGTCCATACCGATCACCAGTGATGGTTTTGCTTGGTTTCGACAGACCGTAATAAATAACACCGACCTGGTCCCACCAAATGCAGAGCATAACTTTCGCAGCGTGAATATTCGGTCGAAGCGATGTCATAGAACCATGAACGGACAGCTCCCATGACTTTGTTTTCTTTGAAGTGCCGTAATGAATACATTTTTCTTCACCCGTTATAATACGATGGAGAAACCCTTCCCCTTTTTTGGCACAGAAGCAGTTGTTCACAGGGGGGAAAAACAACGCTCAACTCATAAGAACCCAAGTTCCTTACTTTTAAATCATTCCCAACGCATACAATCACTTTAAAATATGCTTGGCGGGTAGCTCTTAATACTGAAGCAAGTTCTACCTGCGTTTGACATGAATCCCCGTTAAGCAATGCCATCAATTCAGAGTGTTCCAAGGACTTTCGTCTTCCTTCATGCGAAAGGTCGTTAACATCAAAACCACCATCTTTAAAGCGACAAAACCAATCTCGAAATGTAGTTTCACTTAAAGCAGCATCTCTATAAACGATTTTAAGCTCTCGATGAGCTTCAGCTACTGTTTTCTTCAATTGAAAGAAGAAAATCAGTACTTCCCGCATATGAAGATTATTTCGCACAAAATCATACATATTCACACAACTGAAAGAATATGACGTCAAAATAAAATCACTATTGTGTCGAGGCGGTATGTTTACCATATGCCTAAGCTTGGTTCGTGGCGTTTAGGTTATGGCAGAATCGACTAACGCTTACAGCTGGCGCCATCTGTTGGCAAACAGCGGCAATTTATTTGCGCACCAAATAGAACAAACACTTTTATATATTAAATGTCTTAAATGGAAATTAATTCTAAGCTTTAGGTCTTTGGCGCTTCTGAACCAATTCGTCACATTAAGTTTCGACAGTATTTCAAAACCCTGGTCCTTTCAACGGAGTTTTTCCAAGTCTTTTGTGCAATACCCATCGATTTCTTCGTCGAAAACTTTTCACTCTGGAGACTTTTGCCCGTTCGCACAACACGATCTACCCAAAATGATTGATGAATTTCGATGTACTGTACCACCTACATCTTGCACAAGTCATGGGTCATGCGGCACCGATATCCTCCGTTATTGATGAAGAGTCCATACGTTTTCCCGACTACTCCTCTCTCGAATATTCTCGAAACTGATGCATTGGACTTAGTCTTTCACATGTGACATCCGACAAAATCTTACAAGCGGTGAGTAAAATTCTGAAGCCGACATAGTTGGGTCACATACTAAGATAACCTTTTTCGAACAAGTAACATAATATGCTTTAACTATAATCATCGATCATGCATTCATCGAAACGAATCGTGCATGCTGATTATCAAGTAATCGCTCTGATATGAACACCCACAGCTTTGTCGTCCTTAAGCCATCCGTGATACAGATTTGTTTTATGAAAATACAATGTATTACAAGTTTATGAAACAAAATTTGTTTTCTTTCACTGCCTTCACCAATAGAACGAATGATATACTATCTTTGTTCTTCCAATTATATTAACTAATATATTTAATTTAAACCCTAAAAAGTTATGTATATCTTTGATTGTTACAAAAACTGATGTCAAATTAAGCTTGTCCGTTCGTCTATCAATGAGACATTTCAAAGCACAATACAAGCCGAGCTTGGTACATGAGCCTGAAATTTTGCACAATAATGTCTCATAGCCAGAAACAGATTACATTCGACAATAGGCAAAATGGTTCTGATAGAAAAGAACTTGTATATTTATGGATAAATAAATCAAGGGATGCAGATTTCCAAACTATAATTTCGTTTTTTTATTTTTGTCACATGCTTGGCGCGTTATCTGGTGAAAAGTAATTTTTAATTTGAAAAAATCTCAAAATTTCCAAAGTATTTGGCGCGTCTAAGTCAGAACTTAAGGTCATATTTATCTAGAATTGGGAACTTTTATTTAACACTGTAAATTAGCAAGTTAATAATGCGACTCCGCAGCCAAGTTGAAACTCTCCTTAATAATGTCAAATTCAAGACGTATGATTAATATTTATTTCATCGGCAACTATTTATATTACTCATATTACATATATATGAATACCTAAATAAAAATATTATAATATTTATTACACAGAGAAGTAATATGTTTGTTGTCATAAAAAGATCCGTATGGAGTAAGTTTGAACATTTCGAGTAAAAAGATTCAAAAAGTGCAATATGACAGTTTATGGTTTAATGTTCACCAAATTAATTTATGGTGCAAAAGCTAATTCCTCACTACTAATAAAAGTTATTAGTTGACTTTGGAACACGCTGGGTTTTGAGATTTCAAATATTTCTGAATATATATTAAAAGTATTTATTTTAATCCATTAAAATTATGGTTATAAATATATTTTTTCCTACTTTATCTTATTTATTATAATACTTATCCCAGTTGAAACCATTATTTAGATTTCTCCAAAATCCAGTACGACTATCGTAACTAGCACCGACCAAAAGACACGCATGCAAACTACTAGAATTGGGTCAAGATATCTTAGAAAATAGAACAGACCTAAGAAAATGTAAGATAGTTACGAAACCGTCAGGCCGGTAATATGAACATTATACTTACAGTTCTTACAGTGTTTAAGAATTCCCTCCTATATGTTACAATTTATCCTGTTTAAAGCCAGTGCAAAAAATATGACTCTTCTGCAACACAATTTTAAAGTAATAATCCTTTTTATTTAATTACCACACAATGTCCGATAACTCAGTGTTATTAAGTTTAACAATGCAGTAATAAATTTTTTATTTGGTTCCTCTTTATTTTCTTCCTTTTCTCATAACCGTAAGTAACGTTTCACAAAATGAAATTAAATTATTCAAAAATATATCGAATAATGCCTACTGCCTACCTACCACCATGCTGATGACGATGGTGATAGCTACCATCGTGATTATTATGGCAAGATGCCATAATCGTAGTCATGAATCCACTGTCAGATATAGCATCGAATACAAAAATTGCGAGGGTGAACCCCCAAAGAGAGGTGACTATGGCCTTGTGTCTGGTGTCTGTGAATGTTTTTTCAAAATACACCCAAAAGTAATAAATAATGCAATTTTGCAATTTGTTTGCTTATAGTCGTTATAACTTGTTGGCAAAGCTGAAATGAGGATTGTGAGATGACTATCTTTATGATGAGCTTTTACATTCCTTACTACTCACTGTAATTTCCAATAAAAATGATCAAACATTTCTTCATTCTTTAATGCATTCATATTATTAACCAACACCTATAATTTATAATTAGCAAGCGTATGATTAATATTAATACTTGCCATTGTCGGAATGTGACAAATAAAGTCTTAGGTTTTTTCAAACTCACAACATATCATGTTCCATTGCAGATTACGTATTTCGAAATGTATCAAATAAATGTTTAAATGTCTTTCAAAATGAGAACAAATTCATCAGTTGGAATGATTCACGTCAATTAGAGTATGTATGAGTTGTATTCATTTCATCAATGCTAATTTATATTGTACACATATAATATGTTATTTACAGGATATAAATTTTAATGTATTTTAGTCTTTTTAAACTCAGAATGTATTGAATGTAATCTAGACAATTATCATTCATTGTATGTTGTGAAAAGAAGATGTGTTTTTAAACTTGTAAAAAATCATTTCCATTTTCTATAAAAGAATCCGAATTTGTTAAAAAATATACGGTGTATTAGAATTATTAAGCAATATGGGTGGTTAATTGCCATACGTATTTATTTCAATGTTATTAATATTGCTCATGTTTCTTTCAATACAATATTGCTTATATTCATGGGTTATGATTTCATCAATCGCCAAATGTAATGAATATAACGTAGATAATTGCGTTTCATTGCGATTTACTACAGAACGATGTGAGATTTAATGTCTAAAATATGAAATTTATGTTACTGGTACGGTATTGTAATTCAAGAACTTTTGCAAAATTATTTTACAATTGATTTTTTAATTAAGACTGTTTTGAAATATATTATAATGATAACAAAATGCACGTTTTCAGTTAATGAGCGATTGAAATTTTCAGTTTGCTTCATGAAAACCAAGCGGCGAAATTGTTATTAATTATTACGTATGATTGATGTTGATTGAATTATCAAAATAATATTTCTCATACTCTCAATTGCTCTGCAGGTAATTTTCTAACCAATTCCAGCAGCTTATAATTAAACGATTAACACACCTAAATTGGCAATGATACTATTATAAAAATAGTGGGAATCTTCTTAATTTCAAAAGATGTCATTACTGTTAACCAAAGCTTATAAATATTACTAAATAATAGATGTGTGATGATTATATAGTGTATTTCACCGTTGAGGAGTCGAAATTCATAAATATTTCATACACTTAACAAAGCCAAATCCAATATTTTCAGAATTTTTGTTCATTGATGTTAACACCAAATATAACGTTCTCCCTTATCGAAATTGCCATCGGCTGTAGGTATATTATTGAATATTCAATGTTGTTACCCTCAACCGAGCTTCGAATAATGTTGATTATGCTTTTAAAACAAAATCTTCAGTTATTTAAAAAGTAGGCACTTTTGATGAATAAATTCCAAATATGAAAAATGTTCTTTGTAGCTCTCAATATAATCGTTGAATGTGGCAATTTCGAATATCATTCTCTTAGATCTCACAGTTGTGATTCCGATATTATGAAAGTTCAAACAAAAATGCAACATGTATTTACAAATCCAGCTAATTTCAAATGATTATCGAATATATTTAACACTAATGAAGATATCAATACTTGCAAACATGCCGATTTGTTTTGTTGATGTGAATACGACATATAAATAGCATATATTTTAGCAGTTTTAATTAATATTTATCACACTTCGTTGTCTTAACCAATAGTGTTAATAACAATTTCAGACCTATAACATTTTCAGTAAAAATTTTAAAATAATATTATTTATTATAAATAAAAATAAAATTTAGAATTACATTTTACATATGCGGATGCACATTTCAAATACCTTGTACTTCATCTTGTACTACCATCTCATTTTACCCCTCCACTAAAATGAAACATTTCCCAAAAATGTGTTAGGTAGTTATCTTTCGACACGTTTATATACTGCTGATCCTGATTGAATATTGTCGTCCGTTCAAAATTACAGCAATTGGTGTGAAATGTTTGTATATAACATGGGTTTTTGTAAGAACCTAAAGTAAATATTCAACAGAGAATTATAAATTACATGTTCATTAGGTTTCGTAAATTTTGAGCAAACTTATCTTCCGCACAGGATATTCAACGTCCGTGAAGTTAATCAATAATTCAAAACAATATAAACATTTATAGGTATACGAAAGCCATAATGTGTGTTCATCACATTGAGACCTCAGGTAACAAATAGTTATGTAAAACAAAAGGTCAGCTTTTGCCATAATAAAGGAGTTTTCATTATACGCCAACAACAAAACTGTTAGAAATAACTATGTGATAGTAAGTAACAGTTGCTACAAGAAAATTAACTTCTTGTACCTATACAAGAATGGCTGAGTGTCTTATAAGAACAGAAAGCTATCACGGCCATGTGAAGCCAAATCTAAGAAAACTTTGAATAATATTTGCTCTTTCAGTTAATATTGATGGTTACCACACTTCTTCTAGCTATGGAATTGTAAGTAAAAAGTGCCCTGCATCGCCGAATGGACAGTGAGAAAGAAAAGTCTAGGATAAGTGACAGGTATTAGAAGCCTAAACTTTCTTGCGAATAAAAGGCTGATTTTCTTATAATAATCCAAAGCTATCAGAACTTTGGATAACATTTATTCCCCCTTTGAATGGAAATTGGGAAACAGAAAATGGTGACAAAATATTGAATGCCATTTCCTTAAAAAAATTATTGGTACCATCACTATTAACAAAAATTTATCGCATAATAAATAGAAGAGTAGAAGTAATCAGTGCCTATAATTCGCAGCATATGAGTAATATCGTTTATAATACGTATAAATAATATTTGTAGCCTTAGGATTTACAGTTCCAATGAAATTGAAATTAAATCTTAATGTAAAATCAAACCTGCCAGAGAGTTATTTCAATTTTCTGTAAAAATATCCTCCATATACTCGTACAGATAAAAATATCAGCTACTCTAATGCGAGCAACAAGGTTTGTCATGTCTTCAAAATTCGAGGGGCAATCATAACAATATCCTTTAAATTGAATTTCTTCACTATAACAGAATTTATTTTCTTCAATAACTGCGTATAACGCCAACGTAGATTTAAAATGTTGACAATATTACGTATGCTTAATATTTTTTTCGTCATCATTGATTAATATTACTCATACCTTGAAATTATTAAATTGAAAACAAAATATGAAAGTGGAATTAATTTTCTTAAACAAACATGTTTATACCAACATAATAATGATTTAATTAGTAGAGGTTAAGGAGAATTTGATAAGATGGAAGTACGTTTCAAGGTCCTCACGTGCTCCATGTGTTGTTTTGATAACTTAGTACAGCAATACAAAAATATAAATCAATGGCATATAATTAAAATTGATCGCCTTGATACATACAGTAAGAAAATTGCCCATTTTCAGACTCAGAAAGTGCAACCTGCAACTTTCTATAAAATGGGTTGCATTGCTTTAAAGAACATAATAATAATCATTGTAATCTTGTTAATGGCATTCAAAGCTCCATGTTTAATGTTATTTTAAATACGTATGATTAATAGTTATTACAACAGCTCAGCAGAAAAAAAGTAGAAATCATACGAAAGGAATAACATGTTCATCACTTCCAACAACGCAATATATGCATATGTATCATTTCCAAAGAAGCATTTTTCCAGATCTAAATAAACTCGGTAGTTCTTATCAAACTAAATCACATTAAAATACAATTAATTTGTTCGTATTCGACCACCACATAATCACATTTGACAGAAACACTGTTTTGCGATGTAATTTCGGCCTGAAAACTTTGAATTAACAACAACATTTTTTTAGTCAGATGATAAATTGCACCAAAGTTACTGATTTTTCATTATTATAATGATTCTTATGAAAATGTGAAGAAGACATCCCATAAAAAGCTGTATCCTTCCTATGACAAACCTACTTTTATGTTAAATTCACTGGACATTAACAAAATTTTCACCACTTTGCTCCGAAAATTGCGATGAATTTCAGCTTCCGCCGATGCATTTATTTTACTGGGAGATTTAATTATTTATAGAGACGAAGCAGATATTTAATATTTAATATTTTAATACTTTATGTATTAATTAAGAGCCTTCATAAAATAGCAGGTATGAGTATTTAATAAGTTGTACTTTGTCTGGCCAGGCATCAGAAACTCATGAAAGCAGGAAGTAGATGCTTTCCAATTAATAGTAATCCTGCGTATTCTGCAAAAGCTATATTTATTTATTTGTATGAGTTGTTGTTATCAAAATATTACTTAAAAATGTTGAACAATCATTATTATTTATTTGAATAAGCAAGTTATTTAACAACATTCGTCGGCTACGCTACATATTTAAGAACATTCATCCAATAACCAAAGATGCGTGACTAGTAATAACTAGAAAAGACATAATTTTTGTAACTGGTTAACTACTCCAAAGTATGAGTGATGTTAAAAATATTATTATTTATTAATCATACGCCACCTAACTGTTCGTATTTGTGCAACATAAAAAGTCTGGAAATGTATAGAGCGTAATATTAGTCACTGGACTTTGCCGTACAATACTGGTCTCATTACTCATTTTCTTCTTAAAAAACTATTTTCAGGACTGCTTTCTGTATTTGGAAGCATTAACGTATTAAAGTAGTATGATTAATATTAATTGTCGTAAACTGGTGTAGGCATAACTGAGTTATGCTTGTTAGATACAAGGGCAGTCCCAAAACTGATCGACCTAACAAAGAAAACCCAAAATAGTTAAGAACATTTTTCTTTATTTTCCAACATCATTTCCTTTTAGTTCGGTGCACTTTTTCCGGCGATATTCAATAGCTTATATGCCCTGTTTATAGGAAAATCTATCAAACTTCTTAAAATAGTCATCAACCGCAGACTCTACCTCCTCATTGTTAGCAAATCTTTTACCACCAAGTCAATTTTTAACATTTGGAAATAAAAAGTAGCCTGAAAAAACTGAATCTGGCGGGTGAGGTGTGATAAAGCAATTCAAACTTCAATTCATTAATTTGACGACCGCAGTAGTAGATGTGTTAACTGAAGCATTGCTTGGATGAAACAACACTTTCTTTTTCGCGGAATGTGGCTTTTTCCAAAATTTCATCACTTAAACGTTTTAATAAATTAGCATAATATTCGCCATTGACAGGTTTTACTTTCTGAAAATAATCAATAAAAATAATTCTGTGCACATCCCAGAAAACCGACACCATGACCTTACCTACGGATGAAACTCTTTTCGCCTCCTTTAGACAAGACTCTTCCATTCCAGTCCACTACTTTGACTGTCCTTTGTCTCGGTTGTAAAGTGGTGGTCTCACGTCTCACCCATGGTTATAAGCCGACGCAAAAATTCGGCTTTATTGAGGTGTAACATCACCAAATGCTCGAATGAAACATCTACGTGATGCTAATTTTGTTCTATTCAAAGCAAGCGCGGCACCCATCTTGCGCACAACAGATTGCCCCAGAGCAGAATCTAATATTGGTTGGACTGAGAATTTTTAAATGGAAATATTGAATTACATAACGGATACCAGTTTTTGCCATGTTTACAAATTCACTGATACCGTTTACTTTTGATGTCTCAAATAAAAATAAAAAACAGCGTGGCGCCGTGAAACTGAAAACATATGTTTATAAGTCTGCCTTTTCACCAAAAAATTTTTTTTCCAAACTATCATTACCATCTATACGTCGGGTAGGCCAGGTTTGGAACCTCCTTCGTAAATAAGCCTTTTGTTGTATAAGGTTTCCAAACCCACGGATAATATTTTATGATGAACTGGACAAGTTCATAAAGTTTCCATATAACTTATCCAACTTTTTCTAACGACTTGTTATTCAGTAGTATTTATAGGCTCAAGGAATTACAGGAACCTTCTTGGATGCTATCCTAATTATCTTATTATCATTTTGGCATAGAATTAATGGAATTAATACAAAATAACCAAACAAATATCAATCATACGTATTGTAGTTATTTTTAGAAATCCAGCCAGGTTTTAGAAAATGATGTAAAAGAAATTCTTTTGAGTTTTTGTGTATGAAGAAATTTAATCGTTTAAATAGAATCTTATAATTATTTTCGGAAGTAATGTGAGTATGAGTATGTGTGATTACAATTAATGAAAATTAACTATACGTACAGTATTAATGGGTGCGTTCTTTTCATCCTATTTGCGTATTTTACCATGAAACTCAAAGGGTGTGGAAAATAGAAAGAGGACTTTTCATTATTCCTTTATTTGTTTGTGATGGCTTGTAGGTTAGTTTTTTGTTTAATTTCAAAAGAAATCAATCTACTCATCACATATTTGAAAGTATCTCATTTTACCAAATCAATTGCTATTATCGAAATTAAAATAGATTTCGTACGTTTGTATTCCCACTTTCTTTGCTGCTGTCATATAAATTCACTCAAGGGAGCCGTGATCCAAGGAGTGTGGATGATATTAATTAACTGTAATGAAATTCATTTAAATAGTCCTGCAAGCAACATTTATTTGACTTGAATAGCAGACTTCTTCTTTCTTATCTAAATACAAAAAATTAACAAAAATAATTAAAAATATTAAATGGTGTAATTTTATTTTTCTTTCTTGTAATATTATAAATTATTTCAGCATTTAACTGTAATGTTTGCCAACTTGCCACCCAGATATTAACGTAATATTTTTTACAAACAAAATAATATAAATAATAATATAAATAATAATACGCATTGAAATTAATATTAATCATACGCTTTATTTTGCTTGACGCCGGTATTTCAATTTATTTTTGGAGCATTTTTTAATTTTTATTGGAATTTTCGCTGACTATTTCCAAATCTGCGACTGTTTAAATCAATATCGATGCTAAAGAAAACAGCGACCAAACCGAAAACAAACAGAAATCGTTTTGATTTATTTCAGTCTCTGGTATCCAAAACTGTACATAATTTAAAATATCATTCCGTCAATGTAATGGAAATTGTATTAAATTGTATAAAAAAAATTTAATATTTAATTTTACAATGCGGTCAATGGAACGTCATAGTACCATATCTGAATTTGTACTCTTTGTTAATGCGACACTACAAACTCAAAAATATTCTACAATAGCTTTCATGGTATATCGTTTGGTATGTGAGCTGTACAAGGATGTTGTGGTCACGGACGTTTTGGTTCAAATCTCTGTAGAGTGCAAAAAAATGAATACTCTGGTTATGGGCATACTAGCATTTGCTTTCGATTTATCATGGAATTTGGCATAATTTTGATTCTGGTTCAGTTTATGAATTCTTTTGTTTGTAGTCAATTTGAAAACTTTCAGTTCAGGAAACAGACAAAATCTTTTTATAGCTTAAAAAAATTTCTGGGAATTACTATCTAAAATTAGGAGAACAACATACTCGGCTCATTTTTACTCTTTGTTATCTATTTCCAGTCAATTTTTTGAGTCTAGAAATGAAAATTGCGTCATCATCACAAATCGGCAGTTTAATTTCAGATTGTCGAATCAAGATATGTGGAATACTGAATCAATAAAAAGATACATTTACGTTACAGAGATTTTAATCTTATGAATAAATGTATATTTAAAACGAAAAGAGTGTGCCAAATATTACCAAACGTGTAATTATTTTCTATGCCCATTAAAACAATTCACACAGGAAGGCTAGTGAATGTTGCTACATTAGGAAACTCAAATAACGCTTTATTAATTTATGGCAATTACATTTTTCTTCAATTGTTTAAAAATTAGAAAAACATTTAACAAAAACTTAAAAAATAATTTGAATTTGAATGATGTGCGACATTATTATTCGTTAAGACCTGCAAGATTGTAGCAGGATTGTCCCAATTATCGTTTGATTTCTCCTTAAATTGACAATATTTATAGGTTGTGTGTTTGTAAACTTCCTCTTTGCAGGTTGACTTTGTTTCTTCCGCAACAATAGGCTGCTCACGAGATATACAGAAACTGCGCGGACTTGAAAAGGATTCCCTCAAGACGCAGTTCAGGAAACATAAAATGTTTCAAAATCGTTAAGTAACATCCTGTTACAACGTTCTTCAGACACCTTGTGCTTATTGCCAGGATATAAAATACAGTGAGGTTTGTAAATATAGTTATTAAAATAAACTATACAAACTATTAAATATCCTTAAAATTACATATATGATATACATAATTACATATATGAAACCAAACAGTATTTCTAATAATATTAAAGCTTTAACTTAAATTAATATCTTCAACACTTTGAGATTACTAAAACAAAAACACAATACGAATATAGCATTAAAATGAAAAAAAATGAAGATGTTTATGCCAACGTGATGGTAATATAATTATGACAGACTGCCTAAAAGTTGTTATGGGTACTTGAGCTTATAGATGCTCTTTAATAACAAAGAACATTAGGAAATTATGGGTGGATTAAATGATACTTAATAAATTTCCAAATATACCACGTGTTTCAGTTTACATAGCGTATGATTAATATTTATTTATACACCCAGCAAAAAAAGGTAGAAGTCATTCAAAAAGAATCACATTTTCACAACTTCTATATATGCAATCCATGCATTTTTAGCACTTCCAACGAAGCAATTTTGAACCCGCAGTTCGTAGTTTATTTTCATTTGTGATTCCTGGCAATTAAAGCAAAGCATGCAGTATTCCAGAAAAGCGTATTTAATGTACATAATGTGATCCGAAGATGTAATTTTGGTAGACGGCTTAAAGAAGCCCATTTTAAGCTTTTATTTACCTCTTTTATACGATGACCGATGTTCTACATTTGTTATTCTATTTATAAAACTACAAATACTCAGAGAGCAAATGAATCATGTACATAGAGTGAACCTTTAGTGCATGTCTATCAGGTTTTATGTAGAAAGTACCACAACCCATTGGGATCTGTGACCAGTTTTTTGAAAATCAGACTTTTAATACAAATAAAAATACAAAAAAGAAAATCAATTTTTTTGAATAATGGAAATTAGAATTTTTGAATATATAGGAAAGAGGCATCATAAAATATTGCTTCCCTCCCATGATAACCCTATATTGATTTCTTTATTTGCTGCTTTGGAGGCACTTTTATTGCTGGGCAGCTTCAATTAACATTACTCGTACTTTAACATCTTTACGATTTGAGTATTAACGATTTCCTACAAAAAGTTAATAATGATGGCGTCAGTATTGCATGGCTAACCTTTAATACTTATACATAACGTCCAATATATATTTATTCTTACGGTCTTAATTTATATTATCCATACTTGACGAAAGTAATATTTAAGATTTCTTATGGAAAGGACCGAATATTCTCAAAGAAAAAAAATCCGTGACTATAATATTGTAAATATTAATCATACGTCATGAACATTAACGTAGTCCATGACGTATGATTAATATTTAACTCTATAGTTTTAATTTATATCACTCAAAGACAGGTCCATTTTTTTTTTTAAGGAAGTCACTATTATAAAACAACATTCTATAACTGGTCTGTCTAGTAATAGTGCATTATTAATATTTGTTTCAAAACATCTCATTTTTATCACTTATACTTTGAGTAAGTGAAAACAGTTCTTACAATTCGTTGTGGAAAGAAAATAATTTATTTAAGAGAAGTTAACGACGTCAGTATTGTAAAATAAAATCGCACGTCTAGTATTTATTACATCGATGAACATGAGCTATAATTATTTTTTGTTCCTACAAATTTAATCTACGTCACACATAATTATAGCCGTATACAACAGTCTTTGCTAGTTCCAGTAGGCGGAGCCAAATTACTTTATAAAGCATTAACGAAACAACTATCGAGAAACAACTCACATGAATAGCATTTATCACATTCATATGATTGCATTTTATTTCAACAATTTGAATGTACACTGCCGCTCACTTGAATAACGCCCCCCTAATCATTTAACAGTTGTGACAACTATTTAAAGTACACTTTACATAACGGTTTAGTTTTTACTTATTTGTTCCTTCTACTTCCACACATCACACACAACAGCAAGTGCTATTACAGCCGCTGACAAGAGGGCTATTCTGAGATATGCCTCAAATTCACACGACTCTGCTGCCAAAATCGGGTATCAAGGGTATCAACGGTAAAAAGCATTATTTTCAAAGCAGCACACTTGTAACGCTTAAAACTGAAAAGGGAACCACCGCTAGACAATCTGCATAAGGAACGTCGCCTGAATTTTTGTCGTACGACTATGACATGGAGTAGAGAGTGGAATAAAACTATATTTTTCGACGTAAAAACAATTAATTTAGGGGGATCTGATGGATATAATTACTACTTTCACGATCTTCGAAAAGATGAACACCTACTCAATCGATTACACAACCGGGAAGGTGGAGTTATGGCATGGGGTGCGATCTCTTATTATGGCACAATAGAGCTCCAGTTTCTCTCTGTAAAAAGGAATGCGACTTCATACAGAGCCGTGTTGGGAAAAGCTTTTCCTGAAGTTTCAGAGATTCAGAGATTTGGAATGGAAATTTCAAGTCGTCAAACCAGGGATTGAAAGCCAAAATGTTGAGGTTATTAAGTGACCGCCTTACTCTCCAGACTTAAACATTTTTGGAAACGTCCGGGGACGGCTAGTACGCAAGGTGTACGAATCAGGCAAGCAATGTTCAAACAAAAGTAAACTCATTAATGGAATTAAACCTAATCAAAAAACTGTGTATTCTTTACCGAACAGAATATATGAATGTATTCTCAACCTGGGCGGAAGCACCCACTACTAATTTTTACTTAAAATATATATTTTTAAATTAGATGTAAGCAAACAATAACACTCTTAATTTAAAATTAATGTTTTCGTGTATAATCTAGTTTTTGTAGGGGGGTGGCGGGGGCTACTCAAATGAACGAAAAACTGAAATTGAATTTCTGACTTTTTTTGTGGTTAATGTTTTACTATTTAATTCATAGAAATGAAAGAAAATGTATGTTATGGGATTACAGCAAATCCGTGAAATATGATTTATAGGAGCACAACCAGTTCGTTATAATTATTATTTTGGAAACAATCGAGATTAGAAAAATATTTAAAGGGGTGCTATTCAAGTGAGCGGTACTGTATGTCACTCTTACTATGAGATGGCAAAAATAGCCTTTACAATTTTCTTCGGAAAATTACGAATTTCTTTAAATGGCGCTAATGACGTCAGTATTGTAAAACAATTTTTATGTAACAATATTTATGTAAAAAATATTTTTATTCAAGATTTATTGACAACATTTTCAAAGCAAAAATGTTCTTCAAACATTCAATAAATTATTAAGAATCAATTTAACTTATATCACTCATACTTTGGTGCAGTGAATTAAAATTCTCTAATCTAAACATATTGCATTTTTTATGCCATGCATATTGTATTATGTTGTAGGCGTCTGCAGTTAGAATTATTCATTACGATTCTTTTCGAAATATATTGTAATTTTCAAAAATGTGAAACTTGCACAAAATAGCAATACATCTATATTTTTTTAATTATCAAGACACCAATATCATCAGCCACAGTACGTATAATTAATATTTATTCCATTAGGATCAAACATTATTATACATAAATGAATAGACACTTTTTATTTTGAATACTAGGCAAAATATAATATTCTACATATTTACCAGCATAATTATTACTTTAAAATATTTGCAAACATATTTGGTACCAAATTTAGCTGTAATGTTTGCAAAATTGACCCAAATAATGCCACTCCAAATATTAATGTAGTATTTTTTACAAACAATATAAAATAAAAAAGATGCATATCAATAATGCGCATTGAAATGTATATTAATCATATGCTTCATTTTGCTTCATACTAGTAATTACATTTTTTAGGAGCACTTTTCAATTTTTATCGGAATTTTTGCTAACTAATATTTCCAAATCTGCAACTGTTTGAATCAGTATTGATTCTAAAGAAAACTGCGAACAAACCAGAAATCGTTTTGATTTGTTTCGGTCTTTGGTGTCCACATCAAAACTGTACGCAATTTAAAATATAATTGCAACAACAGAATGGAAATTGTATTAAATTAATACGAAATAGTATTATTTGTTGATGCGCCACTACAAAGTCAAAACTATTCTACAATAACTGTTATGGTACATCGTTTGATATGTGGGCTGTACTACGATGTTGTGTTCACCGACGTTTTTGCACAGCCAAAAAATGAATAATCTGGTACTAGCATTTGCTTTCGATTTATCACGTAAATACTATTGCTTAGCGATATCGGATGCAGCATAACAACGAGAGTTATATTTATATATTTTTTCAAATATACATAACTCTCATGTCTACTATCATGCGCTCCAAAAGAGTAGTACGTTTTCACAAATTGTTGAAATCATTTCACACCAATTAACATGTAAAAATTCTAAACTGCATGATTATTACAAAGCAAACAACGTATGATTTATATTAATTTCAACAGCTTTTGTTGGCATTTCTCATACGTAGTCTCCGTTGCTCATACGTAGTATTAATGGTTAGTTTCATTTAAATGATCATGTAGTCGAAACCATTACGTATAAAATTTAAATATGTAGAAGTTTCAAATACACAGGATGACTGTTGAGTGTTGCTACAAAATGATACTTAAAAATGTTGAAAGAGTTTTTTTTTCAGAACAGCGCTGCAGGAGAGTTCCTTTCAATTTCGTGTTGGTATGAAGAAATTTTTTCCAAATGGGTGGCGTATTTGTTAACAAGCGACAGAAAATTTAATCGACAATTTTGAAGAGTACTTATTTATATTCGGCAGCAATAAAATTGTAAATATGGATCCATTAGCACACACTAGATGCAGAAGAATACTCAGTGCAGTGAATATATTCAAACAAATTGAAATCAGAAAAAAGCTATCAAATGATGGCCTGAGACTATAAAATTAGCTAATCATATTTATTATTATGTTTGGACTGCTCGTGCTTTGTTAATTCATATCTGTTTGAAATTCTTTACAAGAAGTTGCTATACCCATATAAGCGTATTTCACCACGATTGTACTACTACAGCCACTAATATGAAAGCAACGTAATTTCTGCCAACAAGCCTTCCAAAATTTTAGAAAAGTGATACATGGCAGAATTAGACGAACAGCGTTTTAAATTAATCCGCTATCTGTCATACCTCTCTGATTTGGTACCAGTGACTATTACTTTCTTCAAAATTTGAAGAAATGGATTGGTAAAAAATTTTTTTAGTCAAATGAAAAGCCTATTTGTAAAGCCAATGTCTGTTTGAAGAACATCGACGAATCGTATTTTGTGGGGGGGGCGCCCGCAAACGAATAGCGAAGTAGAAACTTATGTTGAGTAATATATTGAGTTTCAAAAAATTGTGTCTTCTTGACTAAACTGATTAATTATAAGAGTATATTAGCCAAGGTGTATGATTAGCATTAACTATTATAATTAGTATTTACAATCCGGTATTAATTAAAATTGATCATATATGTTAAAAAGGATTAACGAACTGCAGAGGGTGAAAATATTACAAAACTGTATGTTATCTGGGGCGATTTCTTACCTCTCTCGTATTAACTAAAACAAGTGATAAACATTAAATGCTTTCTAAAGTATGATTAATGGTAATTTCAACATCATCTGTTAACATTTTATACATATTGAAGCAAGAAATTGAATTCACATTTCTCTTTTTTAAAAAAATATAAAAATGTGAATATATTATCCAGCATGTATGAATATTACTTATTACTTTGCGTATGATTACTATCTAATTCAATGGAATTAATTAATATATTACCAATTTGTTGCGTTAGGAAAGTAAATTTAAAGTGCAGTTCACTTAAACAAAACATATAAAAATATGAATATATTAACATTTAATTAACATTTAATATTATAATTCATACCTTTTGAAATGAGGAATTGAGTTCTTAGTATGAAAATTGAACTAAATTGTATAATCAATTTAATGTAGAAACAAAAAAAAATTCAAAAATATGAATATATTAAAAGCATAATTAATAATTAATTTAACAATATTAATACTTAACGAAATTCAATGGAATTGAATGAACGAAATTATTTCTAAATTGCATAAAGAATTTAGTGTTGAAAATGTAAAATAAAAAGATTATAAACATTTGTATTTTGTCATCAGGGCGTATGATTAATATTAATTTTAGAAAACGGGGCTAATATTCAATTCAGCGTTACATTTAAAACGAATAATTAATAACTAATTTAACAGTATTAATACTTGACGAAATTCAATTGAAGGAACGAAATTGTTTCTAAATTGCACAACGAATTTAAATTAAAAAAAAAGATTATAAATATTTGAAATTTCTAATCGGGACGTATGATTACTATTAATTTTAAAACACAGGGATAAAAATTAATTGAACAACATTAATTATTACAACTCCTAACAGTTGAAATTCGAATTGGCGTTCAAACGGTGATCAACACAAAAGCGATTGACTTTGCCATTTAAGAAAATGTTTCATGTGAAAAAACACACACACTAAAATTTAGCTTCAGGTTCCTCGATATCCATTTTTATATAGATTTTCACCGTGAGAAGTCAGCGTAGTACTAGTTTTTAAAATTTAAACGATTGTCTGTAACAAATGGCAGAAAGTATACAATATATTTATAAGACGACAAATTACGTAATCACATAGTCTAGGCGGTCAAGTCTATGTGCAGCCAAGCAATCCTTTGCTCTAGCGAAATCGTGCCAAACTAACTTTAGGAGTAGCTACAATTTATCATGTGTTATCTTTTCGAGTCTAAGACGATCTTACGGGTGCAGGTTTTTTCTCTCATACCGAGAACTTGAACTTTTCAGCCTTTTTTTATTCCCAGAAGCCACGTTTGCAAATTCTAAGATATAAATTCTAAATTTATCATTTCTACTGCAATTGAGACATTTACATGTAAAGTTCTCAATTGTAATGACATTGAGTGCTTTAGAGTAAACTTTAAATCGACTGATCTATTAGAGAATTTATTTGATTTGCTCAAGTCGGTTCTGATTCTCCCCCCATACGTGTAAGACGAGTTTGACTTTACTCTTAAGTCTGTCTTTCTTGTAAGATATAATCTGTGAAGTAAACTGTGGAAATGAAAGCTAATCCCCGCTATTTTTTTACATTTTATACATCTCTTGATGTAAATATATGTCACATTGAACCCGCTCCTGCCGAATAATACAGCTTTTGTATTTCCTTGCTTATAAGGAAAAACGACTTAACTTGCAATTTATTTCTTTGATATATCAACTGTTTTCCAAAAAGTCACGTTATAGGAATTTGTTATAAGTTTCGAAATATACGAAATGTTTAAATCGTGCAGAGCGATAACATGTGTCTTTAAGACGCTAACAATCATCATAAAAAATCATGGTCTTCCTTCTATCATGCTCACATAATGTTTTAAAAAATTTCTATAACTTCGGAACTACATCGAATGAAAGTGGATTAGGCATAGATCCGATTTTGTCCAAACTATATTTAAATTGTTGATACCTTAAATTTAATGAAGGGAAAAGTCTCATAAACTTCATAGCGAAAGTTCGATTTTATCACATACATTGCTCTTGATGTTAGCATTCAAGTGAATATTTTTCATTTCGTTTTGATTGTAAATCTGTTTCCAGTTACACCCGACCGTAAATAGTCCAGAATTCTTATGATGCGCCATCAAATGCCAGTTCACTTCCTCTTGTCTAACAAAATCTTAGTGTAACTTATTTCACAAGTTATAAAAATGCTTATTTGTACACTTTGTCATTATATCTGTACATTAATATAAGATAACTTGCTACATGTAGGATACATTCATCCACTATAGAAATTCAGGTCCTCTGCATAATGCATTTCAAAGTTCTTCAACTGAAACTGCAAATGAACAATGCCCAGCACATGTCTTTTGTGCAACCTATGACGCATAGCAACTGAAAACTTTGGTCCATAACGTCTCTGAAACTATTTGATGCTTTGGCACATTTTAAGAAAAAAAAAGAGCGTTCACAAGTATTTCCAACAGTGATAATTTGCCCCACATTCCAGCGTCCTGCGGCCCATCCGTTTTTCCTTAATCTAGATGTTCCTTCTCCGTGAGGCGACACAAAAATGTTGTATCATTCAAAAGGAAACGGAAACATAAAATGGAACACTGCACAGGACGATATAAAGAAGCCGAGAGAAGTAAGAAAAAACGAGAGAGAAATAGAAGCAGACACAAAAGTTGTATTATAAGGGTACTGTAAGGCAAAACTATTTGCTGCATTATCAAGTAGCCGGACGTGTTGTATCAAACAATGAAATGTGCCAACAACAACATACAGCCTTAATTTGTTACACTCATAAAGGAGCTGTTGGTTAATTGGCATCCCTGCGCCAAAGAGAATTGGAGAATTCTCCAAATTCCATAAGTATTCTACTAATTAAATACAAGACGAAGACAAGGAATCCTTTGAAATAGTTAGCAGTTTAATTTGGAGCGGCATTTTGAAATCTACAACAAGTAAAATGATGTAACCCACCCTTCCACTTGGCTTTATTTAGATAATTCGCAGCCTTTTATATGCAAAAGCCCTGCAATTCCGGCAAAAAAATTTCTAATATATATTTTTTTATAAATACTTATCTTGTTTCTTAAGTGTTTGGTGGTTCCACAATTGAAATATTTTTGGTGCTTGTACTGAGTATTCTTCACCTTTGTATACAAAACCAAAGCATATTAATTCAGTTGTTCTAAGGAGAAAATAGAACTCTAAGAAGTTGGAACTTCAAACGATCACCTAAATTCACATTATAACAAGTTAATTGTTGAAAATTCTTGTCTTTCCAATATCTTCATTAATTTATTAAATAACTTTTTCCTCTACAAAAAAGTGAAAAAAAAACTAGAAAAAAAGTAAAAGAGTAGTTAAGACTGACAAAATTTAAGACTTTTGTATGGAAATTTTTTAAAACGCA
Organism: Philornis downsi; assembly: GCA_019455685.1. Lineage (NCBI taxonomy): Eukaryota > Metazoa > Arthropoda > Insecta > Diptera > Muscidae > Philornis > Philornis downsi. The sequence goes on from JAHXMU010000009.1 coordinate 5,537,188, forward strand.
GTTTCATTTTCTCCCCAGAATGCAGCGAGTATCATAAAATCTTAACACAAACAGTATGTCCTTGTGAGGCGAATACAGGATTAGAAGGAAATTCCATTTTGTAAAAACTTTACAGTTTGCGGCCGCAGAAGTACATCAGTAGTGATGAAATAAGAACAATATGGTTTCGATTTGAAATAAGAAAAAAGCGATATAAGATGTCAAAATTAATTTTAGTTTTTAATTGAAATACTAGTCTTGACATTTGTAGTTAGCAATGATTTCATGGAAATGGCTGTCGTCGATTTTTTTAATTATTGTTAGCCACTTTCCCACTTAAATCGGCACCCATTTCATAAATATAGTATATAAATATACCTATAAAATATAGTTTATGTTTTAGTTTATTTTTGATTGTAATACCATTGCATATTTGTAATTTACTGAAGTAAACCAGAGGCTTCACATAATGCCAAAGAAAATAATCCATGATATTATCCATCCATGACATGATCCATGACTATTATTTTATTTCATTTGCGTTTAAAATGCTGCTCTTTAACCAAAAATATGAAAATTTAAATGTTTTAACCAAGGCGTATGATTAATATTAATTTGTGAACGCATGATAAATATTAAATTCAAAGGCATTAATTGATATCGCTCATACTTTTCGAAACTAGGTATGATATTTAAAGGATACAAACTTCGCTAAATTATATAAAAAGTTTATTGTTCAAAATAAAATTGGCATTTAAAAAATATATAATACAAAATTTCACCACTCCTTATACGTAGAAGCTTTATTTTCTTTATTAAAAATGTTGCTTTAATTATTGTAGAGTTTATTTTTCTTATAGTAGAATATTGTAAATAGTTGTACTTTTCTTAAGGTGCACTTTTATTATTGTAAGCTTTACTTTTTACGTAGAAAACTTAACTTCTCTTCCATCAAAACAATTTAATGTTCAATAAATAAATCTTCAATATGTGAAAGTAACTAATTCAATAACAAAATTAAAGTTTCCAACAAACTGCGTATTTTTCTACTCGAAATGCGTATTTTTGTATTTGAAGTTCACAATTTTCTATTAAAAAAGTTACTTTTCTATTCAAAAAGCTTACTGCTTTTTGTTCGAAAGGTGCACTTGTGTTTGAACAGAACGCACGTTTCTGCACGAAATGAAAATCAAAAACTAAAAGCACACACAAATTTAAATTTTCTAGGAAAAAGTTTGCTTTTCTATAAGAATAGAACAATTTCTATCGGAAAACTTCACATTTATACAGGTAGGTGCACGAATCGTGCTACTGTCAACTGAGAACTGTCAATAGGGGCCGTTATTTGAAGATGTTGAAAGAGCTTTTTTACCCAGAATTGCGGTGAAGACGTATCCGTTTCAACAGCATTTGGTTCCAGTAGCCAGACTGATTATGGCAGTATTCCAATGGAAATACAGAAACAAATTAATACCCTGAAACTACTCTGTTGTGCTGGCCCCCCAAGGTCACCTGATCTGATTGCATCAGACTTTTTTTCTGGGCTTCTGTCAAGCAAAAGATGCATAAAACGAAACCAAGGAATTTGACTGATTTGAAGCGTTCCATTAAGACAACAATTGAGGTGATCCGGCAATGAATAATTTTCAGATCAGATGTCGCATATACGTGAATAAGAAATTAGTTATACATATATAATAGAATTGAGTTTTCTATATAATAAAAACCAATAGTAAATAAATACATTGATTAAAAAAGTTATTTAAGTTTCTTATTGCATGGCAATTGTGCGCCATCCTGTATATAGGAAGAAAAAGAAAAAAAAAATACATTGCTTTTAAACAATACATCAAAGTATACTTAAATATAATATAAAGCATAAAAGTATAACAAATTTTTCTATAAAAAGGTAAAATTTTCTGCAAAAAGGTACACCCTCCGTAAGGCAAATACACTTCCGGAAAGGGTTTTATAGCTTTCGCAAGAAAAGTATTAGCAAAGTTGACATTTCTATGAGAATATTTCACTCTCTGCGTACATGTATACAAACATTTCCGTAAGAAAAATAGACTCCTATAAGTAAAAATATAGAATATTACTAGCCGACCCGGCAAACGTTGCTTTGCCTTCAAATTTTATTTTTATTGGAAATGTTTCATGCTAATCGGTCTATTATAACAAGAGACATGCACTTGAACACGCTGTTGTTCGCGTGTTCTAAATGTGTCGATGACTCGTTGACGGCTCAGTCTTTGTATCAATGTACATATTAGCTCGAACGCGTTCATTGCGATGATCTTGACTTTCATTAGCACGTGTGAGTGCAGTCGAACTTATTACATTTCCATTGCCGGTCAATTGATCTTGTACCGATGTATTTAACCGACGGTTGTGCTGTAATTGTGAGTTTGAAGTCCGTCGACCAATATTTCCTCCTCGTCCACGAAGACGTGGCATTGTTGTAGATACGTAACTTATATGTGAATGTTATACACTTAATATTCACTGAAAATAAGACACCAAAAATATGTAAAAAAACAGTACAAACAAATTTAAATGTGAAAATAACGAAACGCGTCTAATGCAATACATTCAAATTAAAATACTTACCTGTGGCCGTAGTTGTGGACTGATTCAAATCTGTGTTGTTTACAATGACACCGCACTCGTTGTGTTCCAATTCGAAGCAAAACAAACCACTTTTGTTAAACGTTAATTTTGTTTCAGAAAATGATGTGCGACTCAACGAATTAAAATAATATTCACTGAAAATGATTTATTCAAATCGGTCCAGCCGTTTAGTATGAGTTCAGCGACATACACACGTACAGTAGAATTATATACATAAAGAAGATTATTATGGGAGGTACCATGCCTATATTTGCAGAAGAACTTAAAATATGTTCACCCAACCGAAATACAAAATTCTGTTTAAATACCGTTAGCAGGAGCGGAAATAATAGCTTTTTAATTTGTGGTTTGTATAGGAGGTACCACGCCTCATTGTCCAATCCCGCCCATATTTGCAGTAGCACTTAAGATATGTACACCAAACCTACGCACCAAATTTTGTTCAAATACCGTAAGCAGGAGCAGAAACAATTGATTTTTAATTTTTTGTTTGTATGGGAGGTACCACGCCCCTTTGTCCAATTGGACCGAATTGTAAATCTAAACCATCCCGCGCACCACCCAGACTCATGTACAAAAATTTATGCAAAGCGGTCCAGCCGTTTAGGAGGAGTTCACTGACAACGCCCGTACAGTAGAATTATATATATAAAGATATATATAAAGATAGTAAAATATATAAAAAAGTAAGACAAGAAAACATTCAGGCAGGAAAATATTATAAATACACTTTTTATAAAACAATTAAACTTTTATGATAAATTTAAACATTCTTCGTAAACAAATAATAATTATGTAAGAAAAGTACAATTTAGGCATGAAAAAATTTACACTTTCGGTAGGAAAGGTTCACTTTTCTACAAGTAAAGTAAACAGAAAAATGTGGACAATTTTTTATCAAGCCTTTTATAATTTTCTATAAGAAAAATATTCTTTGTAAAAATTTATATGAGAAGGGATCATTTTTTCTTCTGGAAAGTACGCTTCTATTTACAAAAAATATATGAATTTTTGCGGAAAAAATTTATAATGAGAAAAAAGTATTCATAACCATAGAACATTCATAACCTTACAAATAACTTGGTGTATATCCTTTCATACACTACCAAGAAATTGTCAATAACGTGTTCATTCTGAAAAGGAAAAACTCTCTGCAAAGAACAGTACACTTTTCCGGAAAATATTACACTTTTTAGTGCGGAGAGTATGTTTTCGTACAAGAAAAAAGTTTCAGAAAAGTATACTTTGGTAAATATAAATAACATCTATAGTATGTATGGAAAATGTTTTTCTTTAGTTTTACTTTTATATTTTTTCATTTAAATTGTACAGGGAAATGTAATTAAATTACATTAGAAATTACATTTCTCTGTACAATTTAAATGAAAAAATATAAAAGTAAAACTAAAGAAAAACATTTTCCATACATACTATAGATGTTATTTATATTTACCATATATATATTTGTTGTGGTAAAGTTAATTTTTTTGTACATGTTTCATGAATAAAATACTTTGTAAATAAATAATTTCTGTACGAAATGAAATTTAAAATCCTAAACTGAAATTTTCTCTTTTCTGCTCCTTTCAAGAATTACCCTGAAATTTGTCAATTTTTTTCTTTGCCAGTAATTGAATTCTTTGTAAACATAAACTTTCTTACACCTGTTTGAAGAAGTCTATCAACACACTGAAGTACCCAGCATACAATTTACTTAAAAAAAAAAAAACGTAGCACAGTTTTAGGCAGAATTTCATATTTGAAATTTGTCAGAAGAGTTGCCCTTAAAATATGTACATCTCCTCCTGCATGTTTTCTTTGAATGCGTATGTGTTTGTTATCTATGAAAATACATTTTACTCGTCCTTTTGTACAAGACACACAATTTGATTGCATGTAATGATATACTATATATATTTAGAACCATATATGTGGTATAATATGGTAATGTATAATACAATTTTACAAATGTTCCATTGCAATTTACAATCTTCGAGCCTCAATAACTATGTGCAGCATATCGTACAACACTTGTTTTTCTTTTTTTTTTCTTCATTTTTTTTTTAGTAAGCAGAGCAGCAAGTGAAAAGTTTTTCGTGCGCTATACTGTGTTGCAGTCATACAGCTTCCCTTTGCCGAGGGCCATAGGAAAAGTGCCACTGCAGTTAGCAGGTTGTATGATTTTGATAAATATCCTTTTCATTGAAAAATTAGAACAGAAAGTATAAATTGTTAGTTTCTCAAAATGCAAACACAAAGAAAATATTTAACGAATAAAAGTTTGTGCAGCTAACTTACAAACAGTGCTCAACTACTGAGCAAACGCTTACAGCAAATGCATTTGTACTGTAACATATAATTGCGATGAAATTGCAGAGCTAACAATTAAAATAACAAGCGAAAGGGTGTAAGCAATATGAACAGCCGTCTGTGTTTAAATGAGAAGGGGGTTTGTAAAGCAAATTTAAAATGACAGCAGGTTTTACTTTAAGTCAGTCTGTTTAAATTAAATCAAAATGTTATGTGAGTGAACATCCGACTGCTGTGGTTTTACAAAATTGGGATGTAACGTATATAATTTTTTCACAAATATAATAGACTATGACGGATTTACATATCTTAGTATGATGTAGGTATAGCCATTCGCAAATCCAACAAACTCTTAATCAATCCTACCGGCTAAAGACCAACAAGCCTCTTAAGCAATTTAGAAAAAGTATATGAAAAACTAATTCATAACAGGATAGATAAGGTTGTCACTTCTCACAGGATAATATCTGATGATCAATTTGGATTTAAAAAAGAACACAGTGCTATTCAGCAAATTTTGTATAATAAAAAACAAAATAATTACGAATAAGAGCAACAGAAATTCAACAGCGTTAATATTACTTGATATTGAGAAGGCTTTCGACACTATATGGCATTACGGTCTACCTTTTTAAATTAGTTAGAGAAGTTATGCCAAAGTATTTGTGTAAAATTATTGTCAGTTCTCAGGAATTTGCTGTTTCGATTGGTCAGAGTATCTCATCGTTTAAAAGTAATTCGGCGGAACTATCCCAAAGATCAATTTTATCACCAATTTTGTACTCGTTCTATACTTAGGATTTCAAGCCTCCTAAAGACGATACGGCACTAATTTCATCAAGCAAGTTAACAAAGGCCCCCTTAAAGAAAATGGAAAATAGTCTTATGGCTTGCAACAAGTGCATAAAAAAAATAGAAAATTAAGATCAACATTCACAAAACGCAGACATAAATTTCCCTTTTAACAAATGTCCGAAAAGAATCCCTGCAAGACTAATATACCTTGCAGGCTACACCATAGAACTCAAAAATGATGTTAAATATCTTGGTGTGATTTTCTTCTTCTTCTTAGATGGCGACTGAAATAGACATTCTTGTGTATTCTGCGCTGCCCGTAGGAAATAACCCCAAACTCTTCGATCTTCTGCGATTCTCCTCCAAATTGGTCACACCAAGTTTCTGCAGTATTTCAAAAGCCTGGTCCTTTCAATGAAGTTTTGGTGGCTCTCTTCTACGCCGTCCATCGAGTTCGTTGTCGATAACTTTCCGTGCCAAAGCATTTAGGTCCTTCCACACAACATGACCCAGTCAACGCAATCACTATGTGTTAATGCGTTTGAGCACGCCGATGTCGGCATTTAGCTTATACATTTTTCATTGTTCATGCGACGCCGATATTTTCCGTTAACGATAATGGGCCCATATATTTTCCGAAGTATTTTCCTGCCAGCTTGCGTCATAACGCAGGACAGGTACCAACCAACGTCTGGTACAGTCGAATTTTTGTTTGTCGAGAGAGGGCTTTATCATTGAATGGCTTGCTTAGCCCATTGTAACATCTGTTAGCAAGCAATATTCTCCTCTTTATCTCCATGCTGACATCATTCGCTTTGTTTACAGCGGAACCGAGGTAGATGAATTTTTCCACCACCTTAAAATTATAGTTGTCCACTTTTGTACAACGTCCCAAATGGGTAGACTGCTTGTTCGTTGGAAACAATAACTGTTTTGTCCTCGTTTATCACCAGACCCATTTTCGCTGCTTCCTTTCCGATGCTTGAAAAGGCTGCAGTAACATCTGGCAGTTTTCTGCCGGTACGTGGAGATTTGTCATCTGTATATGGGAGTAACATGTGGATTTTGTCCAGACGCGTTTACTGCAGCTTTGCTCATAATCATCTCCAACAGGATGTTGAAGAGGTCGCACGATAGACTGTCGCCCTGCCCAAATCCTCGGGTTATTTTAGATAAAACAAAACTCTCCTTCCAGAAACATATTGATCTATCTTGCGAGAAGGCACTGCGTTCATTTAGGGTATTATGGCCATTTTTAAACAGACGATCGAGTCTAAGTCTTAAAAATAGGAATCTCATTAACAAGTATGTTATGAGGTCTATAATGTCTTTCGCTTCTCCTATATGGCACAATGCGGCAAAACCCCATTTACAAATAATGGAAATTCTTCAAAACAAATGCTTAAAAATGATTTTCAACAAACATTAGAGATATCGCACTTCTATGCTACAGAAGGAAACAGAATACGAACTCTTTAACGATTATTTTAAAAGACTAAATGATAACTATTTTAATAAAATTATCTATTCCTCTGATTCCGTAATAAGAGAATGAAGCGATTTATCAATAACTTAATAAAGAAAATTTATCAAACTGAAAATTTGTGTTTATAAGTGTTCATCTTTGCAGATAATCACTCTGTGAACAATAATTTTCTCTTAATGTTTGGCTTTACTTTATATTTTTGTTTTGCAAATAAAGGCTTTTAAACTTAGTATAAACATCATGTTTATACATGGTCACCATATCAAATTGATTGCACATCAATTGATTGCAGCTGTATTTAATCAGCTTCTACTTCTTCACCCAACTTTTATTCATCGTCCTTTTGTTCAACTTGTCAAAAATTATGTTTATGCTTATCTGTTTTTACCAAAACTTGTTAAAAATTATGTTTATACTTATCGTATTTTATTCAAACTTATTAAAAATGAATTTGAAATGAATTTGCAAACGTTCCATGAACAAACTTATTTCCTTCCAAATCGATTGTAATTTCATTCAATTACCTTGCTTTTATAAAACGACAACATTTAGTTGTTGCAATATCTTGGAATAAAACTCAAAAACTATACATAAATATCTATTTTTAGATTTAAAGGGTGTCCCAACCAGAACGCAAGATTTAAATGACTGATGCAGCAATTGAATTGTTTTTCTGGCTGTATGACATGTGGCGCCGTCTTGTTGAAACCACATGCCCTCAACATTCATTTCTTTAATTCTAGGCACGAAAAAACTGGTTATCATTTCACGACACCGAACACTATTGACTGTTTGCGCTTGACATGCCTCAGTTTCATGAGGAAAAAAGTCCAATGATTCCTCCAGCCCAAAATCCACACCACACAGTGACACGTTGAGGATGCATTTGCTTCTCGTAAATCACTCGAGGATTTTCTTCACTCCAAATGCGACAATACTGCCTATTGACGGAGCCATAAAGATGGAAATAGGCCTCGTCACCGAAGATGATTTTATCGGCAAAATCAGCATTTTCATGCTGTCTCTCCGATACCCAATTAATGAACTCCCTTCGCTCTCCATGGTCAGCTGGCTTCAGTTCCTGAGCAAATTGATCTTTGTGTGCATGAAGATGCAAATCTTTCGTCAAAATTTGGAGACACCAATTTGCTGAGCTCGGTGTCGAATTAAGGTGGATGGAGTTTGAGCGACATCATCACGTAGAGCTGCGACATTTTCGGTCGATCGACCTGGTCGAAGGCGCGTTGTTGTCTTTACATCACTAACAGACCCAGTTTTGGCAAATTTTTTATATTAATCTCCTTGCAGATGACTCTTTTGGAGCATTATTGTGATCCCAAATTGATCGCAATTTGCAAACTGCAGCCGCAAAACTTTCACCATTTTGCTAAAACAATTTCACAATGAGAATACGTTGTTCATTCGTGTAGCGCTCCATTTTTACTAACCTCGTACGTTCTACTAGCAAAAATTAACAATTGTTCAAATGTCAAACAATGACACTTCAAATGGCTTCAAATTTAAGTCTTGCGTTCTTGTTGGGACACCCTTTAGTTAGCAATAGGAGTAATACTTAAGCTATTTCTGAACTGCAGTAGCAACTTTAACCGACATTTTTCTTACGATCGATATGGCAAAAACAGTGAGAAAGCAAGTCAGTTGCTGCCACCATGTAAAGGTTTATTAGAGAAATAAAACCCGTACCTCTTTTAAATTTTTTTTTCTCATACCTTCCGCACCAAAAAGCGTAATATTTTCCAGAAAAGTGTATTGTTGTTTGTAAAATGTTTTTTTTTTTTGCTTTTACAATGATCACGTTATTGATAATTTCTTATTAGTGTATGAAAGAAGACAATTGGAGACATAAACCCGAAATGTATGGAGGAAAGAGTTGGCTGGTCAAATTAAAGATGATCGGAATATGATTGATTACATGATCAAAAAAGTGGCATTTCAGGTATTATCAATTTTCTATGATAACTAAAACTAAAGTTTCCCTATTATGAACATCGCAAAAAACCCGTAGGAATACAAAACTGGTTGCTGTCATTTAAATGAGACTAATTAGTAGAACTAGAACTAAAGACACAATTTTGAAATGTACAAATGAAAGAATAGGCTAGTTAGTCAAATCAAATATAATCTTGAGATAATCAGATAAAAAAGCTGAAAAAAACCAGTAGAAATATATAACTATTGTTGCCCTCTGGTGGAAGCTATTTAAAGAAATATACTTTCTACACCGCCAATCACAGACACGAAACTGAAATGCACAAGGAAAGAAGCAGGCTGTCCAACCCAAAGATGGTCAGAAGATAATCGGATTACATTATCGTTGAAATACCTGCACCTTGACTTTCTCCACCCCTTTCGAGCTGCAATACTAATTATAGCTGCCGCTTTCCTGCAATCAATATTGCAAAAATCGGTGGAACCACAAAACTAGTGTTGCAGTCTGTTGAGCCTAATTAGCGGAAGTAGCGCTAAAAACGTTTTGAATTCTACATTCTTAATTTATACATGACACAAATTACAATTGGTAACTAATTTAATATTTTAAGCAATCGATTCCAATTGTTACCTACATCATATTTTTTTTTTTTATTTATTAATTAACTATTTATTTCAGCAAATTATCCTCCGCATGAAGGCGCCGGAATCACTTGATTACTTTTACGTTATCGATAACCATTCCCCTTTAGATCAGCTAGATGTTAATCGATATAATTTTGCCACGTTGATCCTTAGTTAAAATTGCCGATATATCTTTCTAAATTTCATGTTAATTTTTGAATCGGAAGGGAAACAAATTTAGACTCATGGGATTGATAATTTGCGACACTTCTACCAATAAGAAATGGATTATGCGAATTTTAGAATTAGCCGCGATAGCCTCCATTACACACATCGTATATCGAACATTTTTGGAAATTTGAATTGATCTAGGCTTCAGAATTCATTCAGCTCCTAATTGCCCCCGTTTCCCTTGTGAATATGTCAATTTATCATCTCAAAATCATTTTCGGCACTTTGATCGTTTTTGCTTTCACAAAAACTTGCGGTAAACTTGGCATTTAGTCTCTGGCTTACTAAAGTGCGCGAAGATAACTCGAAGTTGTGGGCGAAAAATTTCCGGCAAAGCAAAAGTAAGTTTTTATCGTTTACTTTCTTTCCTACTAGGAGGCAATAATGCAAGTCACTGGCCTTATGTATAATACAGCAACACCTTGATCATGAGTCCAAACTCGTGATTTTTAAAATCTTGGAGTCTTACTTGATATGTGCACAATAGAGTATATAATGCCTCAACGACTGTTTCCTTTTGATTATAACATCCTTATTCCATATTTCAATAGAATGTAACAATAAGTATTTCATGAGAACTAAAAATTAAATTTTGGAAAATTATTTATTTTTCTATATTTATTAACAAAAATAATTATAATCTATACATAGAATTTTTTGAAAAGGCATAAAATTCGGGCAATTGGCCATAACAGTCGGCCTAAGCTAAAAATACGAGATTGAGAGGATACATTTTTCTTAAAATTTAAACGCGCGCTAAGAATGAATGATATTCGTTCTCCAAGGTGATAAAATTGTTATGAGCAAATTCGAAAATGGCAAAGAAAATGTAAATTCTTTGTTAGCCGATAAAGATAAGAAGGGTTAAAACTGGTTAAAAAAATGGGTTAAAGCTGGAATCATACGATTTATTTCTACTTTTTGATAGTAAAAAAATATATAAACAATTTAACGAACAAAACAGGTTATAGAGGGAGTAAATTATCTGCAACCATCACCCAAGACAAAATTGTAAACTTACAGTCGTCAGAATTATGACGCACATTCTTCTTATAGTGCAATTGCGTGGTGGACGTAACGTAAAATTATCAAATAATACTTTTAGGGGCAAATAAGAACAGAAAGGAGACAAAAATGTTATCACCACCCTAAGTTAAAATCATAAAATTACATTTCTACACTCTTCTTAGAGCGTAGACGCTTTATAAAGGGGAATTTTTGGAAATTCGCACTTTAAGGAATAAAAATGAGAAAGAAACAGAAAAAAACAGTAAAACGGGAAACACAGATATGGTGCCACATAGCTGAATGTAGATTTATGTACTTAGTAGAGTAAGAATTTTGGGGGAATACGATTTTAGAAAAAGGGACCAAAATGTTATCGCGAACAAATGGTTGAGACCACAATTACGAGTTAGCAAAAACAATTTCGGCCAGAATTATACCCTAGGGTTAGTCAATCGTAAAGTTATTTCTTTCTATTCATTTTCTTTATTGAATCTTTCTTTTAAAATTTACAATAAGTATTCAAACGTTAGTCGTATCTATTGCCTGATTTTTGGTGAGTAAAGTTATTGTATCTTCCATGTAGTCACTATTTTAGGACAATAATTGTTACATTTTTTACTGCTTTTCCACAGGAAAAAACAAGTCATAGCAACTGTCACCTCATGCACGAAAACAAAACTCCTTTAAAAATGAATAGTTATTTTTATTGGGAAGAATTTATCTGAGGGCTAAGGACTTATTGTTGAATATAAATAGAGAACCTCTAAATAAATAACCTCAGATCTTAGTCTACATTTAGGGGTAATTTTTCTGCCTAAAGTGAGTGCAACATTTTGCATTCGATTAGAGATTTGAAAGATTTTATGTTTATTGTAATTTTATTACTTTCATAAGATTGAAATTGTGACATTGCTCTTAGATTGTTGGAGACAGTTTGGAGTTCACAAATCTGTTAGAAACTCTTGATCGAATACAAGTAAAGTTACTGCAAAAGCCTCGTATAATGACTTCACGTCCAGGTTCAAAGTTCTAGTCTATAAATATATTTGTAAACAATTTGTAGCAGCAAATATACACATATCTAGAGCGTGCAGCTATCTAGTACCTGTTGACCCACATAGCAGCCCGAGATTAGTGTCTGCGCTTAGCACTAGAACCAGACCTAAACCTTAGCAAGAAATGTAACTCTAGACAACCAGAATTTTACTCAAATTGCTATGATTATAAACCCCCTTTCACAATTCGCCATTTTATTAACTTTTTGTAGACGCAATTCATGCTTTAAACTCATTTCAAATTGCCTATACGTTATATAACCTTTTATCATACAAGCTTCCTCCCTCTTCCGGTCCCATCATTCAATCTCCTTATGTTCATCTTTCTTGGAATCACTATAACATAAATTCTCGTCTGCTTAAGCCACTCCCTCTCTTCCAGCCATACAGTGGAATTCACATTTTAGTTTCAATTGATGTGTTTTAAATCTTCATAGCTCAAATAGCTGCCATTTAAGCCGAACATATTTCATTGCATTGTAAATCTCTTACACAGTCCCTGACAATCCATTACCAGTAAATCTGTAAACAGCTAAAAAATCCTTCTCAATAAAACTTACTGCCCATTCTCCATAACCTTTTGGACTGTTGAATGTGCAGCAAAATCAATACGACTATCATGAAAATCAGAGAGATGATGCCCTTGCACTTGCAACATCAATTGCATATGGATTATCTTATGCTTGCACACGTGCAACCGGTTATTCATGTCATGATTTTGTATAAAGGCGGAGAGGTAGTATAATAATCGCTAAGTTTTGAATAGAAATCAATTGTTGGAGTTAGGCTTCATTGTTGAAACCGTTGAAACTACATAATGCAAAATTTTACAACAGATCTGGATCATTTGCAAACAATAAATTTCCTCAGCATAATGCGAAGTTAACACTCAGATTTTAGTTATCGAAAGTGCTTGTACGGTCCGGTCTAAAGTCAGCCACTAGTTATGTTTTATGTACACAATTATTCTTACAACTAAACTTAAGTTTTTCTTACTTAACTGGATTTTAACAGCAATGAAAACATTTTGCCAAGAAAACTAAATGCTGATAGTACCAATTTATTATGAAGGCAACCTCAAAAGGGACAACGCTGTTCTCGTTCACAACGGTGGTAAGTTCACGTGAATGTGATGCGGATTCAAAGATCGGATGCGGATTCATCTATCTTTCTTATTTTCAATGATGCTTGCAACACATTTCAGAATTCAAGCTTATTATATTTTAGATTTATACAGGATGTCCGTCGGGAAGGTATACTACTTTGTTTTGCCGCCATTTTGATAAACATTAGTCTTGACAGTTCACATTTGGCAGTCGTGAAGTAGAGAAAAATATTCGATAAACCAACGTGTTTTAATTGTTAAAACTTTTTATCAAAATCAATCATCGATTATTGTGACGATGAGAAAGTTACGTGAAATTTTTGGGAAAAACAACGTGCCAACAAGACGCACTATTTATCGTGTAGTGAATGATTTCGAAACAAGATGGTCTGTAGCTGATAGGGCCAAGCATGGACCACAACGTACTGCAAGATCGGCTGAAAACATTATTGCCGCTCAAGAAAGTGTTCAAAATAATCCATCAACCTCAATTCGACGCCGTGCTCAGGAGCTTGGTCTTCAAAGAACAACTTTGACCACAATTTGCACAAGGATTTGCATTTGTTTCCATTTAAGATTCAGTTGACACAAGAGCTTCTTCCACAAAATGTGTCCTCCAATAGGATGTTACAGCTCTCTCATGACAACCCCGATTTTCATGAAACCGTCATAATGAGCGACGAGGTACATTTTCATTTGAATGGATATGTGAATAAACAGAATAATCGGTTCTGGCCAATGGAAACCCCTCAAATTATTCATCAGTCACCTTTACATCCGTTAAAAGTGACAGTCTGGTGTGCAATTTGGTCAGGGAGAATCATTCTTTGAAACTGAAAACGGCGTAACGGTAACTGTCAATGGGGAGCGATATCGTGATATGATTGAAAACTTTTTAACGCCACAACTGCATGCTTTTTGGGCTTGATTAACATGTGGTATCAACAAGAAGGTGGAATTACTGCAAGGCCTCTTTCCACAACAAGTTGTTTCAGGAAATGGTAAAGTTGATTGGCCTCCACGGTCGCCTGATTTGACGACTCCAGACTTTTGTAGGGATATCAAAGCAGAAACACTTGAGCAACTCAAACCAAATATTCGTGATAAAATTAGTGAAATATTGCGTGAAATGTGTGAGAATGTAACGAAAAATGTGCTCAAAAGTGCTCGCATTTGTGAGACTAACAGAGGCGGACATTTATCTTATATTGTATTCCACACATAATTGCCGACATTAAATAAAGCATTTATCAACACTAGATCCATTTTCTTTCATTTAACCAAAAATAACAAAGTAGAATACCTTCCCGACGGGCGCTCTATATATACATATATATATTGTTCCTAAAGAATTCCCTCTACATCATTATTTTCTCAGTGTAATAAACATCGCTGGTTACCGCTTTACGTTGACAACTTAATGTCTATTTTAAACTCAACGAGAATTATAACACATAATTTCACAAAAGTTGTATGACCCCATAACTTGAAAAGTTTCTTCGTACTTTAATATATATGTACATTTTTGAACTTGTATACTTACGACAGTTGGCCGATAAGCCTATAAATATTTTCTTATTATTTTCTTCAAATAATGGGTTGCTTATTACCCCACCTCACATAAAGAACAATTCTCTCGTTATTACTCTAATGTACTATTATAGAAAATAACACCCGGTACTTCAAACAATGCTTCCATTTCAACTGTCTCCACCTTGATAAAAATTGTGAAATTTATGTTCCGATGAGCAACAGACAGATAGACCCACTCGATAACATGAACTTAGATGATTATCTGTTAGCCCTCATTGTATCTAAATGTATTGCTGTTGACTTGCTCTGATATTTGACTCTGGTAGTTTTGGTTCATGTAAATTTAAAACATTCGTTTTTTTCGAAACCATTTTATTTAGTATTGATTTTTTTTGGTTGTGTAGACAACTGCTACAATGGGAGAGGTTAAGCTGGCAAGAGATTACACAGCAGGGGTGTACATGATGCGATTTTGCATTCAAATAAACAACTTCACATGTAAAAGATGCGAAATTAAGTCAACACTTTTAAATATATGCATAAATCCCATCTGTTTACAGAGTAAACAACAAAAAAATTACAATTGTACATAAACAATAATAATAACGCAACTGCTACAATACATTACATATGTATTTGGATTACTTTGTATATATGTGTGATAATGTTTCATACGAGTATGTGTTTTTCCCCTCCACAGCATTTTCCTTAGAGAATTATCACACATTACTGTAAAAATAGACATAATGTTCACAACAGAGAGAATATAAAGCTTATGGTGATGGTAGTGGTGGTGGTGATGATGATGGTGGTGATAGTGTCATGTTTACGACAAAGATCATGCAATAATTTTATTTACAAAGCCAGTGTGATTTACTTACTCGTATTTTGTTCGAAAGAATTTAAGAAATTTCTCAGAATTATTTCGAATTCTTTATTGAATTGATGGTCTTCATTAGCTGAATGAATGTTTTTAATAACCAGTAGGACTTCCTTGATTCCTTGGGCCCATTATTGAAACAAAATTGATTTTGAGTTTAATTGGATTTATTGCAGAATTCTAATAGCAAAATTGAAATTAGAAAACTATACATTTTCCTAGAAACTGAAGCCAATACACCACATGTGGTAATCAGAGTTTTTATTTCGGAAAAATAGAATTATGCAAAGTGGCAGAAAAATAATAAAATTATTGGAAAATATCCTTATTCTTACAAATAGCGTCATGTATTATCGTAACTTTATCAACGTAAAATACTTGCCAACACGTGTAGTAAAAAGAAATCCATTATTTTTTGTAGGACATTGAAGCTTTTATTTAGCGAAGTTAGAATGATCCAGTTTATGCATCCATTTTATTTGATTTTGAAAATAATCTTATTATCCCTGTCTCATAGAAACCGTCATAAATATTGGCAAACAAAACTGGAACAGTTGATTTTCACAAGCTTCTCTTGTGGCGAATTTTTCGCTAGCAAAATCATTCGTCATAAACAGGAGCAGATAGCAATCACTTGGTACAAAGTCACGACTTTAAGTGGCTATCCTATTGGTTTTCTTCTGCTTTCTACAGGTAGTTTAATTGTTAACAGTGCGGACTGTAGGAGAGCAGCTTATGAGGATGAGGATGATTCCCTGTCAATTCCAACAAAAATACACCAAAAAAGCTCCCTAGTCGTCTATTTTGGCTTAGCCAAGGTTTGCGCCGTTTCACTGCTATCCGACCACTATTGTTTTTACTTGACGCTATCGTAAATGACCCATTTGTCAACATCAGTTACCATCCACTTCAGATATGGATCAATTTTTTTATGATTCAAAAGCGATTCGCAGATGGAAATTCGCTCAATGAGCTTTTTTTACATTAACACACTTTGCGGTTTAAGCCTTATTCAAGTAATTCCAAGTGGTTATGCAATGTTTAGCTCTTGGGCAATCGGAACAGTGCTTACACAACAGTCGGACTTGACGATTTCCATTATTCTATCAACATTTACTACATAATTGGCCTTCCAAAGGCAGAACGGAATAGATGAAATAAACATTGAATGTGATTAACTCTTACGGTATCAGAGCTATAAACATCATTCATATTTCCAGTGGCCCCAGGTTTGCTTTTCGCTTTTATCGAAAAAAGTCTTTATATATGCAATAACAAGCCAAGCAATCGCAAAACTTTCTAACTAGTTGAAAGTACAAAATTTTATCTTTCCAACGCCATCTAGTGTAATCTGATCGCACTTACACAACAGAAGATATGGATTACTCAAAATTTTATCTTTCCAATGCCATCTAGTGTAATCTGATCGCACTTACACAATAGAAGACTCAAAATGTTATCTTTCCAATGCCATCTAGTGTAATCTTATCGCACTTACACAACAGGAGGTATAGATTACACAAGTTGTCTATTTGGAAAATAATGGAATCCTTTTTACTGTACTTTATGTCATGGAGCGCTATACTTCTCAAGAACGTGGAGTAATTTTGTCCACAGGTTAACAGAAGTAATCATCAGAGACAGACAAAACTAACCACCCGAATCCCTAAGATTATAACTTTTTTTGGAGATGAAAAGAATTGGATTGTGTTTATTTAAACCTTTCAATTCTTTTATATTAAGGTGAGAAATTATATCGGCCAAGTAACCGCCGCATATTTGTGTAGTGTAGTGCAAAAATAAATGCAGAGTCCTCGCCGTAAAGACCTTACAGGCGATACAATGCGATTGCCAGCGCAATTGCAAAGAGGTGACAGAATTAATTATTGTTAATCCCCTTGCAATAGTTAGGGAAATAGCTGAAATAATCACAAAAGCAGTCTCAACCATTTAAGGCGTTATAAAAGTGCTCAGATTTGTAAGTAACCGCCTGAATCGCGATGACTTCTGCGATAACCTAAGGATAAGACATAACAAGACATCATTTCTAAAGAACAACAATGTAACGCGGAAAAGATCATGGGGGAAACCAAATGAATCACCTCAATCCTATAAAGCGGGCCTTCACCCCACGAAGACAATGTTGTCGATTTGATGGGATGTCAAAGGAGTAGTCTTTTTTGAGCTTCTCCCAACAAATCAAACGATTAATGCGAACTACCATATAACACAATTAGATAAATTGAAGGCGGCTTTCGAGAAAAACGGTAGAGACTCCTCAATCGAGGAGACGTCATCTTCTATCATGACAACGCCAGCCTTCACACTGCCTGCGGGCGCGTCAGAAACTGCCAGAGTATGAGTGGGAAGTTTTACCTCAACCACCGTATCACCTGATTCGCTACTTGAAGGATTTGAATTTCCATAACAACAAGGAAGTGCAAATCGTTTTGAACGCCTTTTTTCAGAAAAACCACGCAAGTTTTATGAGGGAGGAATTCAAATAGCTCCCAAGGAGGTGGGAAGAAGTTACAAAAAAAGGGGGGAGATTATGTAATAGATTCAAATAATTGTTTTCTTGTATGTACATATAGGTACATTTCTCAACAAATTTCTTTCAAAACCCGAATGAAGTTTTCGAGCCATTCGGTATAAGCAATGGTTAAAGAAATTTTACAAAGCAGCGATTTTTGAAAGATTTCGTGACATATTTGAACAATGATATAAGTAAGAACCATTTGTTTTTATCGTTTTTGAGGTTTTTGGAGTAAATATTGTTGTCTAAGCTTGATTTAAAATTTTCAAATATTTCGAAAGTTGTAATGTATTCTCAATATAGCGATTTTTTGAAAAACGCCTGATATCTGAAAACGAAAAACTGCAAAAGTTCTGATCGGATGGCCATGGGTTAAATACCGCATATATCCACCCATCATTACTTGAGCTCTTCGAATTGTCGAATAATCGACAAGTCTTGTAAATGCTTCTCAAATTGTGACGTTCGGTATCGTCGATAAACATAGGTTTCCCTTGAATGAGTCTAAAAATATAATGTGTGTAAGTTTATTGAATGTGAGAAGCTCTCTCATATCTCACACATGGAATGCAAGGGAATTAGTTCCATTGATATAATTTTGAATAACATTACCGAAATTCCACTTACTAAAGGCTTGCTTTGCGAAAAGAGAACTTGCCAGGTGCCTTCCAAATAAGCGAGGGAAGATAATTATTGGGTCCTTTAAAAAGGAATGAGAAGACTTGGCTGCATATCTTCTTTGAGAGTAGGAGAATGGAATACTTGAACGCAACTCACTTTGTTTTCTCATCTAAGTTTTGATAGGTGCTTTTAAAAAGATGGGAGGCAATATGCAAGTCGAATTTTTTAGAAAGACACGGGGAGAACTGCGTTCTTCTCTTAAAATACTTAGATGCAACTCATATTGCTTTCCGAAAACAAGTCATGGTAGAAGCCTCTTAAAAGAAGAGGTATCTTTCCAATGAGAATAAGAATACTTAGCTTGAGAGCAACTCACATTGCTTTAGGAAAAGAATTCTTTCTATATTTTTCCCAAAAAATCGAGGCAAAATGATTATCTGACATTTTAAAAGAGAGATTTTAAAATGGCATTACTTAAAAAGAAGATGATAGTACTTAGATGCAACTAGGAGAACCTAACCACATGGTCCTTTGAGAAAGAAACTTCAAATTACTTAGACGCAACCCATATTCATTTTACAAAGAAGATCTTCTAGAAGCCGTCCCAAAAAAAGCGAAGCGAAATGAGTATGAGACTTTTTTAGGAGGGAATTAGGAGATCTAGATTTTGTGCTTGTGTCGGAAATGCTCCTGCTGGATTTCTAACTAAATCGGTTCGTTTAGAATTGAATAGGAAGGCCTGGCTGCACCTCTTCTTTGAGAAGGGAAAATTAATATATTTAAACGTAATTTATAGTGAGAAAATGGGACTTGGTGAAAGCATTGCAAGATACTTATTAGAATAGGTATAGAGAAGACTAACTGTATACTTGCTATGAAAAAGGAAAATGAAAGTATTGAGGCGGAACTCATATTGCATTCAGAAAAAAGGTTCTGATTGCCTCTTTTAGAAGCCCAATTTTTTTAGAAAGGAAATTTGATGCGTTTCAGCACAATTCACACTGTTATCTGGAAATAAAAAAGAATATTACAGGCCTGCTAAAAGAAGTGATCAAAGATGCGTAAGAAAGAAATAATATCATAAGACCTACTGGAGGCCTCCAAAAAAGAAGAACGAAACAGGTCTCGCAGCTCTTCGAGGAGAGCAGAAGACCTATCAGTAAGTTTTCTCTGAAAATACATAGGATGTCAGAAGGCTTGTAAGATGACTTGTTTTTTCAATAAAATGCAAATTTATCATTTTTTAAAATGTCAATAAGTAAGTAAACCAAATATCATGAAACCAAATTAATGCAGAAGTCCCAATGTCTGGAACAAAACATATGACATGGTGTTTGCCTTGATTGGTTCCCATATAAACTGAACTTTACTCTATTATATTAAGTGGAATTGCAAACATATTTCCACTTTATACCCAATCAACAATTCCACAGATTTCTTCCTTTTAAAAAAAGTGCTTACAATAAAACAATTTCTGATATTTATATCAGAACACTACTTCTTTATTCTCTGGCTTTGGCCAACAACATTCGCTTGTTCCTCCAGTTTATGCATATTTTTATTTGAATTATTGTATGCTTGTTTGCTATATAATATTCCACTACTCTAAATATGATTTAATTTATTTCTCCTTTTTCAAGTTCATCCCACTCTTATTGTACACCAGATTAATATTCATAGTCATTATAAGTTCTTTTCATTCAAAGTTTACCAGGTGAAGTTCAAGACTGATTTTTTTCCAATATAATGCACGTGTAGCGACATATGTATCCTGCCACACAAGGGCAACAGTTTTGCACTAAACGTTAGTTGGAAAAGAGGCAAAGGAAACGCTTTAAACTTGAAGAGTAGGTAAGGATAAACTTGTATTTCCCCGTTTGTTTGAGTTGCACAAAGCAAACAACGCCGCTACAGAGAACGACAAAGATAAGGATGACGAGTCACATGTTCGTAGTTTGCCACATGCTGCAAGCCATGCCAAGATTTCAAGTGCAGCACATTTAGAACTTAGCCTGCAATCTGGCATCATGAGAAATGTCCTGTTGTGCGAAGAACAAATGCATTCATATGTACATTTACTTAATCCCTCCTCTCTGTCTCCCTCGCTCTCTCTCTCTCTCCCTTTCTCCCTTTCTCTCCGTTTCTCATTTATTATTACACTTGGCTACAAAGTTTCGTTGCTATGGCCGCATAATGTATTCTTTCAATCCCCTGCATTGCAATACGTTCGTTACCTTGTGCCCAAAGCGGCTGTCGCCAATTCGTTCAACCCAGATGAATTTTAGTTCATTTACTCAGCTCAGCTGTGCTCTAAATGCTGGTAACGCTGGCAGGGTGGGCTGATGTGTATTTTACGCTGCTGCCCGGTTTTGTGTTCAAACAATAGAACTGCCATGTCAGGAAGAGCTGCTGCTTATCCTTGAGAACAGCAATAGTGACAACAACAAAAACAACAGAAACACTACAAATTTCTAAGTACTTTTACTTTGCTAAGTACGAATGTTTTGCATATATGTAAACGAACTGTTTTCTCAGCGGCAAGGAAACAAAGCGTAGTAAGCAATAGGTTCGTTTTTCTACAGAGATGTGGTTTTGTTAACCAACATTGAAAAACCTAGTCATGACTCCTACAAAGAGTACAAATCAGTTAGTCTTTTAACCGAAAGTTTTGAAAGCAGTATCGCATAGTAACACCAACTTAGATAAAGAGCAATAACCATAAAAACTCGTGACACTTAACATTGCGAAGTGGAAAATCTTAGTGTAAAAACATTCCAAACGCTTTGGTCTTTTGCCCTTCTTTTCCAATTCATCACACCAAATTTCGAAAGTGTCTCTTTCTTGGTTGCCTCCATCTGCGCTGCCCATCCAGCTCAATGTCGAAGATTTTTGTATTGTAATCCATTCTCAAACCACGATTTAGGCGACACAATTATTATACTTTATTGCGCTTAACAATGTCGACGTAACAATAGACAATCTCCGAAGCTCTCTGCTAATGATGATACGTCCATATATATCACGGAGCATGTTTCTCTGAAAAACATCCGGAACAAATTCATCTTTTATACAACACTAGCCGACCCGGCAAACGTTGCTTTGCCTTCAAATTTTATTTTTATTGGAATGTTTCATTAGCAGGAGCAGAAATAATTGCTTTTTAATTTGTGGTTTATACAGGAGGTACCACTCCCCATTGTCCAATCCCGTCCATATTTGCAGCAGCACTTAAGATATGTACACCAAACCGATGTACCAAATTTTGTTCAAATACCGTAAACAGGAGCAGAAATATTGGATATTTAATTTATGGTTTGTATGGGAGGTACCACTCCCCATTGTCCAATCCCGCCCATATTTGCAGTAGCACTTAAGATATGTACACCAAATCTACGCACCAAATTTTGTTCAAATACCGTAAACAGGAGCAGAAATAATTGATTTTTAATTTTTTGTTTGTATGGGAGGTACCACGCTCCTTTGTCCAATTGGACCGAATTGTAAATCTAAACCATCCCGGGCACCACCCAGACGCATATACAAAAATTTATACAAAGCGGTCCAGCCGTTCTGGAGTTTTAAGCATCGGAACAAACCACGATTCATTTTTATATATGTAGATAGATTCATATGCACGATCATGTCCACTAATTAGTAAAGTTCAAAATTTATTTGACAAATTTTAAGAAATTTGCAGAAAGATCATCTAAGTTAAAAAAAGTATTAAATACCTACTTCGATCTTAGCATATCATAGAAATTATTATGTATTATGTACCAAAAGAACTCTAAGCGGTTTTAGAATAGATTTCTTTTCCCATAAATAACAATAAGTATTCGTAACCTCTCAAAAAACCAAGTGCTTTCAAGGTGTTTTTAGTCGTCCTCTTCTAAGCTGCTCATAGATTTCATTTCCAAAGACTCTTCCTT
>JAHXMU010000009.1:5559870-5594662 GCA_019455685.1 Philornis downsi
CAATCAAGATATTTTTAGTCATCCTCTTTTAAGCTGCTCATAGATTTTATTTCCAAAAACTCTTTCTTATTATTCGAGAAGGCTACAGCATCAATCAATGTATTTTTGGTCATCGTCTTCTGAGCTGCTCATATATTCGAGAAGGGTGCAATATCAATCAAGATGTTTTTGGTCATTCTCTCCTAAGCTGCTCATAAATTTCATTTCCAACGACTCTTTCTTAATATTTGAGAAGAATGCACACATCAACACACATTCAGTATCAATATTTTCTCAGTCGTAGTTTTAACGAGTTATCAGTGGGCTATAAAATCAAATCAGATAAAATAATCTCTAGCCTTTCATCATTTAGTTAAACGTAAACAATTTCTAGCTCAATTCGAGAAAATTTGCAAAAACTGCTGTAAATATCACAAAGTTGAAAAGTTATTATCTTTTCTATTTGGTCACACCAGGTTGGAAAATGCCTGAGAAACCAGTTCCTTCCAATTGTGGTCTCTCTTAAAGACGTAAATATTCTTGCTGAGTCTCAAGCGAGTAGAGTTGTTGTTGATTGAAACCAACATCTTGGTTTTATTCTCGTTTGTCAAACCTAATTGCTGACTCCTTCCCGTAAAAGCATCTCACATCTTTCAATCTGTGACGTCAATGGTATCGAATTTCCGCACTATCGTTTTCATAAAAACATTTTCTACGCTCGATAGCTCGACAGACTGTTTTTGCCTATTTTCACTGAAGACTTTGTTTATGAAGCCTTAT
Source organism: Philornis downsi (assembly GCA_019455685.1). Taxonomy (NCBI): domain Eukaryota; kingdom Metazoa; phylum Arthropoda; class Insecta; order Diptera; family Muscidae; genus Philornis; species Philornis downsi. The sequence goes on from JAHXMU010000009.1 coordinate 5,560,630, forward strand.
AATTGGCATAAAGATGGTGGCATGTTTCCCACAGGTGTTGCCGTAAATTGAATATGTTGTCAGTTTTAGAAAATATGATGCGTATCAATCTATTCTTCTCAGTTTTCCTATGAGATTTGTCGCAGTTTAAACATTTCGACCTTATTTACTGCTAAAATGAACGAGCTCAAACTGTTGCACATGTGAGATCCAGAAAACGCCAGGTTTTCATATTGCAAATTTATTTCAAGCTCATTAAAAATTAATTTCTGATTCACATATTTAAAAAGCAGTCGACTTTATACAATCATTCTCTTTCTGTCTGAAACAAAATTGGAATATTAAATTGATTCCAATATTGAAACAGACATTTCGATTTGCGAAACTGAAACAAAAATGTAATGTAATGCAGTTTGTTCTCTTAAGCTGAATTAGAACTGAAACCAAATGTAGTTTCTTTTCTTGACGAAGAAAAAGACCTGATGACAAACTGCGAAAGGTAAAAATGGTTCAAATAATTTATTTCCTGAATTTACGATACCAGGCCCTCAGATTTTTTTTCAGCTACTCAAAAAATCTTCTCTGTTTTTTTCAATTGAAAAGTTGCAAATGAAATATAAAACAATCTTTTCATAAACCAAATCAAAATCAAAAATGCTTCTAATTTCGATGTGAATGTATGAGGCAGAAACAAAAATTCGTTACAATTCGAATTGTCGGAATCAGAGCAGAAATTTAGTATATTTTTGATTTATATTTTTGATTCATATTTGAAAAACAATCGACTTCATAGAATTATTCCCATCCTGCCTGAAACGAAATGAGAAACTTAAATTGATTCTGATTCTTAATCGAAACGTATTAAAACGGACATTTAGATTTGTGAAATTGAAACAAAAATATAAAATTATGCAGTTTCGCTTCTTAGTCTAAATCGGAACTGACAACAAATGGAGGTATCATTTCTAGGCAAAAAAAAAGGCCTGACGACAAACCTCGAAAGGTAAAAATGGTTTCAATAATTTATTATCCGAATTCACGATAGCAGGCTCTCATAATTTCTTTACAGCTACAGAAAATTTAAAAATTTTAAATGAAATATACACGAAACTTTTCATAAACTAAATCAGAATCGAAATTCCTTTTAATTTCATTGTGGAAGTATGAAACAGAAACAAAAATTCAACACAAATCGGTTTGTTGAAATCGGAATAGAAATTTAGTAAATTTTTGATTTATATTTTTGATTCAAATTTGAAAAAATAATTGACTTTATTCATTTGTTAGAAACCTAAATTGATTCTATTAAACAGACATTTTGAAATTGTGAAACTGGAACAAAAATATAATATTATACAGTTTCGCTTCTTTATCCAAATCAGAACTGAAACCAAATGTAAGTTTCATTTCTTGACAAGGAAAAATAGCGATAAATCGCGAAAGATAAAAATAGTTCAAATAATTTATTTTCTGAAATGACGATACCAGAATTTTCTACAGCTACTCAAAAATTTCCTCTGTTTTTTTCAATTGCAAAATTTCAAATGAAATGTAAACAAAACTTTTCATAAACTAAATCAAAGTGAAAATTGTTTTTAATATTATTATGGATGTATGAAACAGAAATAAAAATCCAATACAATTTGCTTGTCGGAATCAGAGTAAAAATTTAGTATATCTTCGATTTAGGTTCCAGAAACTGAGATATGTGAAAACTATTTTCAAATGCGATTTTTTTTCGGTTTTCGATTCCTGTAAATGGTAAAAAATGTAAAAAAAATAACATTTTTAATGGTTATTTTTGATTGTTTATCGATTAGATGTTTAGATTGATTACTCGTTGTGTGATAAACTTGTTGCTGATGGACTTGCTCGTGATCTCATGCTCACCTGTGAACCTGTGAAAGTGACATCTGCAACCAGCCTTGTCGCAATTGCTTTTCGAAAATGTAAAAATTGTCAACATAAATATAAATTGAACCGAATTATCAAAAAATACGCAACAATATCAAATATATGCTTTCCTCCCAGCCACTATCAACGATAGAAAGGACGATAATGATCCATATGTACGTCCAGTTAATCCGTTCATCCCATTTGCCGGTTATGAATAGCCTTCGGCAGTCGACTTTTTGGCATTTATTTTATTTTCGACGTTATCACGGTGCCTTCTGCTGCTTGATCGATTGGGTTAGAGATTAAGAATGGTTGGCTGCCATTATATTTCGATGCTAAACGCCAAGGTTTTGTTATCTTTCCCCAATATTATGCTTAGATCCATGTGCACCATGGGCAGGGGTCACTTATTCCAAAGAACATCCTTTATCTTTATCATTTGTTTCCTTTGTAAAGCGAACTTTCAGTCCAAGATTCTATAGATTCTAATTGTGGCCGAACTAATTGTGACTTTTCGATCACATTCACTATTTCTTCATAGAAATCCTGCTTTGTTGGCATACAAATATGTTACTCTCTTTCGCCGCATGGCCCTCGAATATTTATTCAGAATTGTAATTTTAAGCTTTAAGGCTAATTTGATTCAATAACAGTATTACAACATATATTCTCCACTGTTCTTTAATAAATACATTATACAACTTTACAATACAATACAACAATACAATATTAGAACACATCTTCTTCACTGTTCTATAACAAATACATTATACAACTTTACAATACTAATGTTATAAAAATGTTGTGTATCTTAATAGCACAAAAATATGATTTAAAATGTTGCAGTCTACTTCAGTTATTAGAATTTTTCACTTTATATGTTTTTCGTTATAAAATATGGAATTATAACTTAATTTGGAATTTACAGCTACTCCATAATATAACGAAAAATGTAATAACAGATTAAATGGTAAAAGTTAATAACGACCAGTACTTTTTTTTAAGATTTAATTAACTAAGTAATTTAGATGCTGTGCAAGTAATGGCTCAAAAAAAAAAAGGAAAGAAAAAATAATAATTTTAGCAATAATGGGGGAATGGGGGAAAAAGGAAAGGCAGCAAAAAAAAGGTCTCAAGTGGATAATTATAAATGAGAAATATCATTGAAATACGCAAGAAGTATTCTTTTTTGGGATGAAAAACAACATTTTTAATGTGTTTGAAAGCTTGTTAAACTGCCTGGCTACTCTTACTTGAAAAGATTTCCTCACATAATATTATTTGTGTTATGAATAATCAGTTGATTAGTGCGAACTGATCAAGTAAATTTAAATAATTTTGCAAGAAGCAGCGGTGGTCGATTTTTTAACAAAAGCAACAAACGAATAAGTACAAAATTAGGAAAGAACAACCTAAAAATTGTATCATAAATGGAGACAAGTGCACAATTCGACAAAGATGGAATAGAAAGCGTATAGCACGATTGAAGGACAACTGGATTTTCGTTATAATGCTGTACAATAATTTATACGCGACATTATTAAACCATGTACGAATTTTCGTTTAACATGAAACGGAATTATTAAACAGGAGTTATGTAAATGCCGAAGGGTCATATTCACTCGCGAAATTACTCTATGTGAAGTAGATTACTTACTGACATCTAGCCTGCTAAGAATTCCTGAAAATACAATGTTAACAGTATTTTTAGAAATACAATTTCTTTTAGGATATGCAAGAATGCAAATGCAAATGAGAGCTTATCATCAATTATAACGTCCAAACATTCAATATTGCGCTCAAATTCCCAACCCCATTGTAAGACAAATTCAATTCACATGGAAGGGCAGCACACAACATTGCTTTTGTCTTGGACGGATTCACTTTAAGTTTATTTGAGGACATCCACACGGAGAGACATTGGAATACATCCTCAATTTTTGCCTGAATAACGTCATCACTGTGGTAACCTCCATTGAAAAGCAGCTGAACATCATCTACATACGCAAAACATAAACAATTACGCAACCTACTAAACAGCTCATTTGGGTACGAAATGAAAAGCATAGGTCCAAGTACTGAACCTTGCGGGACATCGCTTCCGACTGGCACTACCTTTGACGTCACACCATTAAGACACACGCATTGTATTCTATCACATATGTATAAATGAATACATAAGTTTGCATGCATTTACCCCAAAGCAAAGGCTTTTTCTAAATCTAGAGAGATTAGAATACTAAAATTGTGGTCGTTAATATTGGCTCTTCTTATAGATTCCGTTACACCCATCAGCAACAAAGAAGTACCTCGTCCTCGCCTAAATCCACGCTGCCCATCATTCAGCAGTTCATTTTCCTCTAATAGATTCTGTTAGACAAGTCATCAATATGGAAGTACCTCGTCTCCGCCTAAATCCACACTGCCCATCATTTAGCAATTTATTTTTCTCGATGTATTGAGAAAATTGGTGCTCTAGAATGTATTCTACTACTTTTGATGTCCTTTGAATCTTTAAATTCATATCAGACTGGAAAAGAAAGTAATTATTGAGTAAATATTGCAAAATAATAACAAATAATGGAACAATTCAAACCTCCAGCAGAAGACGTAATTGCAAGTTCGTTATCTTTAATAGATTTTAACGAAATAGGAGTAATTTTTTTTCTGGCTTCGTGCCTTTAATACTATCTAAGTCTCTCCATCTGTTCCTAAGGGTATCATTGCTACGGTGGATGTAGTTTCAACAGCTTCAATTTCCAGTACTGAAGATCCTTCATCAGTTGCGTTTGCCTATAAGGCTTAATTAAGTACATAAAGATGCTGTCCAAATTGCATATGCGTTGATATCTGTCATTCCTTTGATCTTTTCAAAATTCTGTGTATTTCCCTCATTTCTGAGAGAAAAATGGGCAAATCGGGATCATGAAAGGAACATGAAAAGTACACTAGTAAACAAAGCTGACTGACGCCTCATCATTTGTTCATTTCTAAACCGCAACTTATTGAATTGTCACAGACAATAAGCATTCACAAAGAATGTAAAGACATTAAAAACTTACCTGTTCAATTCCTCTGGCAGTTTTTTTTTTGTACTTTTTACGTCTCGCAGAAAAGTTTTGATACAAATGAAACGAAATATCCAAAAACGTTCGAACAACAATTCAGATAATGATAAAAGCGTCGAAAACAACCCAGCAGAAAGACGTCAGAAATATGAAAATTTTAAGCACAGAGGAGATCATTTACATCATTAAGTAAATTGCATTAAAACTTCAGAAAACGTGTAAAAATACATATGCTGTCCTATGAAATCATTTTTCTAATGATAACATATAGAGGAAGGGTAGTGTGAGAATTAAATTTCAAAGCAGCTTTACATTGTTATATTTGTATGCTGCTAAAAACGAGCGAAATATACTCATAAATAGCATTCGCAGAAGCTATGAAAATGATATTATTGAGCAAAGACTTTTGCTTTTTTCACCCCATTTCTTACAAATTTCAAATAAAAAATTTTGCTATTCTCTTGATTTGATGTTTTTATTCCTCGAAATAGATTACTTATTGACATCTAACCTGCTAAGAATTCCTTAAAATACAATGTTAACAGTATCTTTAAAAATACAATTTCTTTTAGGATACATAACAATATTGCTGCTTCCATTGGGGTAAGTCTAAATCATTTTTCCATTTGTAAGTAATATTTTGTAATGCGATATTCAGCAAAGTTCAAATTTCTCAAAAAAATACATAATTTATTTACATGTCAAACAATTGCTCACAATTTATAGGAAACTGTACGCATTAATCGTGCAAGAAATTAAATTCCTGTGAATTGATATCCTTACATATTCCTTCGTCGCGTAATACCATTTTAGCCGATTTATGCTCTCCTAGTAACGCAGCAAAATACAATATATTACAAGACATTTAATTATTTCTGGATTCCAGTAAAATAGCAAGAAAAATCTGACAATATTAATTTTCAACAAAAATCCTTCAGTTGTCGTTGGAATGATGAACAAAGAGGTAGCGAAAATATTTATAACAAATTCATTAGATAAAACCAGTGGCCATTATCAAATTTGCTATCATACTAAACATTATATACACTATCCAGCTATATAACAAATACTGTTTTGCCACAATTTTAAATAGTTTTCCGTTTAGCTTTAATTAAAGTAATAGTGAAAATTTCAACTTTATATAAAACCACATTTTTAGGAAACATCTTTCAAAATAAACTTCTTATGTCAAAGGTTTAAAATAGCAAAATTTTTAAAACTTTCTCTGACGGATGAAAATAACTGATGTACATTCTAGTTTATTGTAGTTTATTGTCTTACTATCAGTAAGAACAAAGAACAAATTTGCTTCCAAACTATTCCCATCAAAGTTTTTAACAAACATACTGTGCAGTTTTATGACTTGATTGCCAATGTTTCTAATATCGAATCCAATCCCATCGAAAAACTTATTCATGATATGATGGGTAGTAAAAAACATTAAAAAAATCGCCAAATGAGAAATCGCTACAATACATATGATACACATAATAATAAATATGTCCACATCTCAGACTCAGAGCATAAATGCAAAAAAAAAACCAAATTTTGGATCCGTTTACCAATGGTTTTTAACTTAGTTTTAGTCGCTAAAATCAAAAAATCGCAAAAGTACAGAAAAGTGTGTCCACATATTTGAAACTGAGTATCCACTCGCAAAAGAAATCAACTTCGCGGAGTTTTAAAGAAGAGCATAAACACAAAAATAACCAAATTTCGGATTCTTTTACCAATGGTTTTCAACATAGTTTCACATCGCTGAAATGAAAAAATCGCAAAAGTACAAACACCTGTCCACGTATTTGAAACTGAATATCCACTTGCAAAAGAAATCAACTTTGCGGAGTTTTAAAGGAGTGAGGTAATGATCACTGTTCGAAATTCCGTCAAACAAAAAATCGCTAAAATTGAAATATTGTATATTCGTATCTCAGAAAGAGAGATGATAGCAAAAATAACCGAATTTTCGTTAAAAAAAAAACCCTTTTTCATCTTTTTTGCGCTATTAACTTTTTTTCGAATCGCTAAAATCATATGTATCCATCCATACCTCAAATCAGAATCATATCAGGTTAGAGGAAATCTGGAAAACAAAGTGTACGATCGTGTCGATAACCAATATTCGCTTAATGAAGGAGCTTGAAGGAAGTGATTCTCAACGATTTAAAAAAAAAAAAAAAGTCAGCAAATAAACAATTGCTAATATATACAAAAATGGATAATTTTCGGAAACGAATGCCATTTCCAAAAATAATCATTTTGCAAAGAGCTTAGAGAAAGCATTGCTCGCCACTAAATGTGAAGAAATATTGATAGAATCGCCGAATCAAATAGTCGCTAAAATAGAAATACATGCAAGTCTCGAAAACGGATTATCTAATACGAAAATAGGCAAATCTAGACTCCAAACATCTGTATTTTTCCAAATCTCTAAAATCGCCAATTACAAACGTGTCCATATTTCAGTGAACAAATATTGATAGAATCACCAATTTCGGAACAACACTACATAAACTGTTCTTTAAATCGCCAAAAATTCAGAATTGTTGCATCCAATGCCAAAAGTAATAATTACCGCGTTTTTCATCGTAGCGCCCAACTGTAAAAATAAACAAATTTCTGAAATCCCAAGTGATTTACAGAAAGTGATACCCATCATGTGATGTACACATAAATATTCTAAAAATTGGCAAATATGAAATCGCCAGAATACAAAAATATCCATATTTCGGAATAGTACACATGGTGAAAACGATCAAATGCTTGCTATGTATTGCATTTCATGCGGTGCAAAACTAAGCATACCGTTGCAATGAAAATCGCTAAAATACTAATGTGCCCCAATCTAGGAAATGGAATAAAAGTCGCTGAAATACTAATGTGCCCAAATCGAGGAAATGGATTGAAAATCGCTACAATATTAATGTGTGGAGCGTCCGGTTTTCACACTCACAAGCATTTAGGGAAAATGATACTCTTTGCATGATGTCAAAAATTGTTAAAAAAGCATCAAAGATAAAATCGCTTAAATATAAAAATCTCTATTTCTCAAGAATATTTGTTCTAGTTGCGAAAATGACGAAATTCGAAAAATTTCAAGGAATTTGAAGGAAGCAGTATCACACGATGTAAAGAAACATTCAAAAAGACGTCAAATGAAAAAATCGCTAAAATACTGAAAAGGTGTAGCGAATCGAAAAAAGAACAGAATTTTCGAGATTTGCAGGATTTTAATGAAAGCGATAACCTTCATATTGAAAATAACTAACTTTTTGGATTTAGAAAGGGGCTTGGAAATAATGGCAGAATATTGATTGATACGCAGAATATGCTGCAACTATGGAGAGAGTATTTTTTTAGTTCGGGATGGCAGCACGAGTGAGAAAATCAGCCCAATTATTGACGATGGCATAAATTGCCCAGCTCCGATCTAAGCAGATCTGTTTAAAACTAGCGGCGATGAGCTGATAAATAGCCCGCATCAGCTCCTAAATATGATTTGGTTGGGGGAAAACATTCTAGATGATTGGAATTTGAGTGTACTGTGTCCTATGTCCAAAAAAAGGCAATCCAAGTATTTGTTAAAACTATCGCGGTATCGGCCTTTTACCCATTGCGCATAACATGTTGTGGAGTGTAATATGTGAACAACTAAAGGCGATTCTAATTAACCTGATTGGACCTTATCAGTGTGACTTTAGACCTGATAAATCAACAACTGACCAGGTATTCATACTACGACAAATTCTGGAGAAGACCCAAGAAAAACAGATCGATACGTACCATCTTTTCGTCGATTATAAAGCTGCCTTTGATAGCCTGATATGGCAAAAACTGTATGACGCCATGTACGAGTATGAAATTCCTGCGAAGCTTACACGTCTTTGTAGGATGACGCTGACTGCCACGGAGTCGTCCGTAAAGATAGGCAAAGGCCTTAGCGAGCCTTTTTGCACCAAACGTGGATTTAGGCAGGGCGACAGTCTATCGTACGACCTCTTCAGCATACTGTGGGAGATGATTATGAGGAAAACTGCAGTTGTCATGTCTGGTACCATCCTTAATGGAAGCCATATGTTACTCACATATGCAGATGACATAGACATTATTGGCAGAAAACTGTAAGATGTTACTGCAGCCCTCTCAAGCATCGTGAAGGAAGCGGCGGGAACGGGTCTGAAGAACAAAACAAAGTTACTGGTTTCAACGAACAATGGGTCTACTCGAACGACGAACGTGAACGTTGACAACTATAATTTTGAGGTGGTGGAAGAATTTATCTACCTCGGTACCGCTGTAAACAAAACTGATAATGTCAGCATGGAGCTAAAGTGGAGAATATTGCTTGCTAACAGATGTTACAATGGGCAAAGCAAGCCATTCAATGATAAAGCTCTCTCTCGACAAACATTAATGTGACTGTATTAGATGTTGGTTCTACCAGTCTTGTTAGATGGCGCAGGTTATGGCAAAAGGATGAATAAGTACTGGCAATTTTCGAGAGGAAAATACTCCGGTCATCGTTAACGGAGAGTATCAACGTCGCATGAACAATGAGCTGTATGAGCTATATACCTGCATCGGTGTGGTCAAACGCATTAATATACAGCGATTGTGTTGGCTGGGTCATGTTGTGCGGATGGACCTAAATGCTCCGGCACGGAAAGATTTCGACAACGAACACGATGGACTGCGCAGAAGAGGGCGATCAAAACTCCGTTGGAAGGGCTAGGCTTTTGAAATACTACCGAAACTTGGTGTGACGAAGAAAAAGCGCCTAGAATTATTTTTCTAGAATAGGTAAGGATGTCTGTTCCAGTCGCCCCCTAAGAACAAGAAGATTGATAAAAGTGGTGCCATTTGCTAAAGTACAAAAATTCGTACATCTCGAAGAATATGTCGTGATGGAAAAACGGACATGTGAGAGTACAAATCGAAATAAAAAAAGTGAAACTGAAATTTAAAAGAAAGTTACAGAACGATTGTTAATGAAGAGAATTAACCATTAACAAGCACAGTAGTTCAGTTTTCCAGTTCCAGCCTCCTCTGCACTCGACATATACAATTAAAACACAAACTAGTGAAGAGCCCCAGCTTAAATTCCATTGACTAAAAGGTCAATTCCTTTTTTAGTGTTCCCAATATTATCTTTGCTTGAAAAATGAACAAAATAGTATACAGTTTTAAATGAGATAAATGCCATAAATCCTGGCAAAAATTGGAATTGAATTGTCCTTTCAATATCACCTATGAAATTTAATTTCTCTCGCATTATGTTCACGCCTCACTCAACCTTTCTTATAAATGCAATTCGGAAGCCTTCTTCTTCTGTTTGATTTGCAGTTTAATTTAAAGTCCCCCTCTACAATTTGCGCCTCTGTTGCACCTAATAAATGTAACAGAAAAGGACCCCTGTGCAATTACTTGAGGAACAAAACGACACTTGTGGATGTAGGTTTTTCTCTTTACCGACCCAAATGAATGTGGTTGCACATGTGTGTGTGGGTGAATGTAAACGATAAATGTGTGGCAAATCTCGCCACTCTGGCACACTAGCCGTACACATCTGTGTGGCATACAACAAGACGGATGGGTGTAAATATGTCCTCTTTAACACATGTATGTCACTTCATTTGTCTATTCGTGATTATGAGGAGAACAAACAAAAATAAAACGAAAAAGCAGACAATGGGAATGCAATGTGTCATAACGCATAAGAGTGTATTGGATGTTATTGTACTTATTTTTGTACACTCTAATGACATTTGTCACACTCACACAAACGCCTACGGACACACACATAAATTCATTCAAATGATGTACCAACTAACTGACTACACGGCTATCTACGCGTCTGCCAATGAGGCTGGTTGTTAAACTATTTGCTCATATGGAAGGATAGTTTTAATGGCTGTTTGTCTGTCTGTCTGTTTGTCTGTCTGTCTGTCTATCTGTCAGCTTCTCATATTGTCTACTTGCATGCAAAAGTGTATTCTGTAGTGTTCTTAACGTCTTGTCGTTGGCGTTGTACTTGTTTTCTCACAGCGTTGTTAACGTTTCACCTAAACGCCGTGTGTTCTAGCCATAGTGTTATAAGTAGTTATATATATATATAGCTCTGTCCTACAGAGCCCTTTATCACTCGTTGTATTTTCAGGTATTTTTCTCCATCGCGTTCTCATTTCTATGAGGCAATGTAAATCCCATGAGTTGGAGGTGAATTGCAGTTTACTCTCTTGCAAGTTATTGCCCCCAGAGGCAATGAATAAGAAGATAAGAAATAATCAATTGAGTTTCAGGACGAAAATAGTTGAATGGCAACATATGCCATTAGTGATTCAAGATTATGAGTTTATGTATCACTAGAAATGGTAGTGTTTATTTCAAGTTTGTCATGGAAAATTAAAATTTTGACTGAAAATGTACTGCTTCAGTTCTTTCAACGGTGTAGTCTAATTGCAAAAACAGACATTTCGAACAGTTTTGAATATTACGTGATGGTTGTCATTTTACACGAATCCTTTCGAGACCAGAAAAATCCGCTATTTGCTTTAGAAATTTTTTTTATTTTCTCGATTAGTCATTGCTTTTGTGAGATATAAATATGTTCCTATTTTAGCGATTCCCTTACTTGGCAACATTTTGAATATTTTATTATATTATGTTCCATTCTGCTGAAAAACTCTCATCCAAGTCTCTGAAGAAAACGAAAAGTTAATCTTTCGCAATGTAGAAAGTTTCGTTTTTGAGAAATTTACATGTTTGCATTTTAGCGATTTTTTGGTTTGTGACTTTCTGAATACCTAATTGACATTCAAACCCCCATAAGACGAAACTGAAATATAAAAACACTCCAGATTTATGTGTAATTTTGTTTTGCCAGCAACTGATACAAAGAATCCCATTTTTTGTAAATTTATTTGATGAAAGACCTTGCCAAGGCCCCCTGGAATCGCGAAAAATTCTTATTTTCAATTATAAACGATTGTGAGATGTATAAATGTTCAATTTTAGGGTTCTTAAAGAAGAGGACATTTGGTAAAGCGCACTAGTGTGAGGCCCAGATATGATTATTTTCGCCATTGAAAGCTAAGCATCAGAGATAAGGACTGGAAAATAATTAAATTCGTACATCAGCGATTTAAAAAAAATGTATGCGACGTATTGGGGAATTGTGAACATTTTTGTATTTCAGCGATTTTCTTCCAACTTTTCTCGGGCTGAGAAGCTATATTCCTTTGCTTTCAAAAGTAAGTTATTTTCACAATTAGGCGCTGCCTTTGGAAAATGCGGACAATATTATATTTCAGCGATTTTTCAACATTGTATTTCAGCGATTTTTTCAATTTATTTCACGATTACTAGACTTATTGGCGAGTGTATGTTTTAGCATTTTTTCATTGGCGAATTATTGAATATTCCTCTCACTTTTCAGATATCTCAGAGCACTGGCGACGAAAGCGGTACTCCTGTGAGGTCAAAATGCAATTATTTTCGCCATTAAACTCTAAGCTTCTGACTTATAGGCATTTTTCCATTGTAGCGATTTTTGCATTTTTGCAACTTTTTGGCGCACATTCAACTCAGGTTGGGTTTTTGAGAAAATGCACATTGAAGGACTTTATTTTGGCATGGGTTGAAAGCTATCACAAACGTTTAGATCGCTCAGGTCGTGTTATGCTCAAATTCCTTCGATCGGTAAAGCTAAAATCGTTTCAAAAATATTGTATGTTAATTATTAAATTATCACCATCCATTCATAAGCACGTGCAAACAGTCGTGATGACATGAGAAATTTATCGTTTTATCATTTTCCTATTTAGCGGCTTTTTACTTGGCGTATTTAAGATACTTTTGAAACCATAACCGATTTTAAAATTTTAGCGATTAAAAAAAAAAATTATACTATTTTAAAACTATTTGTTCAAAACACATTTTTAGAGTCAAAAGTATGTTATTTTCAGAACTCAATGATTCCTTTCCGTGATGTAAACAAATTTATATTTCAGTATTTTTTTTTTTTTTTTATTTTAATTTAACAACCTTTTGAGCGTTTCTTTACAGCATGTGATAGGTATCATTTTTTTTCAAACCTATTAGTTCCATATAATTTATTCAATGCGCAATTGAATATGCCGTTTTTAGTTTGTAGACATTTTTGTATTTTACTGATTCTTTATTTGGTTAACTTTTGAAAATTTTTAGACACCATGTAAAAGACGGAACTTAAAAAATGCAGTCACTTTCCGTTTCGGAAATATAGACACATTTATTTATAATTTTGAGATATTAAGCTATTAAAGCTACCCTTCTAAGGGACTCATATCAGGTATCATTTTCATACACAAAAAAGTTGTCAATCCGAATTTCAAACCAGCCCATAAGAAATTCAATGTCACTCATACCAATCTCAGAAAAACATCAAGAATATCTTTAGTTTACATTCTGGGTACATTTTTAACACCTTCTTAGAATTTATGCACTTTCTTTCCACCATCTTTGAATAGATTCAGGCTTGGTTTTTTAGTAATCGACTTGAATTTATCTACAAATTAGACAATTGCAGGCCGTAGGCAATGTTGAAGTACTCTTTTTTTCAGCATCGCACAACATCGGTATGCCAAATAAGAGGGAGTTGAAAGAAAGAAAAAATGATTATTAAAATTTTCTCACGCGTAAATGCTCAAGGATAAAACTTTGGCTTATTGCTTATTATGACATTGCAGGTAAGTTCAGTGAAAGTGAAAGAGGATTTCATATTCAGTGATCAACTCCATTGATTCTATAATGGCGAAAGGAAGGCTTTTAAATCTTTTGCAGCTGTGTTGTTATTTAAATTCAATTTTAAGTAAATTCCCTGGTAACCAGAAAACAACAAGTTATTTCCCCCATAGCTATTTTTCTTTCATCTTCTTCCAACTTATTAGCTTGAATTATATATATTTACTTCTTCAAGGGATTGTTGTTTGTTCCGTTTCTTTTTTTTTTATTTTGGTGGCGTTGGCGATGCCCGAACACAAATGGAAACTCATCAAATTTCAAATTGTTTTCCATTTACTTCCGCTTGAAATCCATTTGTAGACACAAGCGAATAGAACATTGTTTCTTATTTGATAGGAAATTTTTCTTTTGTTGCTCTTTATCTCAAAATGTTCAAGTTAGCGCAGAAAAAGTCCAACAATACCAAACGAAAAACAAACAATTGTTGACTTAGCCACGGGCCATAAAGAGGGCGAGAACAACAACAACAAAATACCTATAAGAAACACAAGCAACTGTTTTTTACTACTAGCTCCGAGGTCCTAAAGCATAGTACCTCCATCAGAAGTAAAATGGAAAGTGCCATTGCCGACGACAGAAGCCAAACTATTTTCGAAAGCAACACAAATAACGTAAAAAACTACTATACTACTGTATCCGGCTAGGCTAAAGCAAAAAAAACCAGGTTAGATAATCACACCGAAAAATAATATGTTCCCTAAAGTATGCTTTAAACAAGTGCAATATTAAATTTAACATAACGGTAGCCCAGATGTATAATTTTAATAAATAAACTAGCAAGATCCTAAACATATGCAACATAATTGGCCAGAATTTGTAATGTACCTGGGCAAACATGGGGACAATTGGGAAAGCAATAATAAAAAAGGAGTGCTTGAATCTTGTATGAGCTTCATCCTGTCACCTTGAATGAACGTAATATAAAAGAAGAGGTTTGTTAAATATTTAAGACAGAAATGCGGCTTTAGAGCCAGTTATGAACCAGTTTATTGATAGGTAAATGGCATTGATAGTGCAGCCTAACTTTACAGAAGTAGTTCTTAACAAAAAATAACTGAAATTTATACTACTGCTATTAGCTTTTTGTTAAGAATTCAAGCCTGTCTAGATTTTGAAATGAACTTAATGCTGTTCCAAAGACATTCAGTAAAGAAAACTCCCATAGGGCTTAAATGTGGTTATTTGTGCAATTGAATGCAATAACTTAAAAATGCGAAAAGGACCATAAATTGGCCAGTATTTGTAATAAAGCAGAAACATTATGTACACTACAAACTTGGGCACAATGAGATTAAGGGGAAAGACATAATAAAAAAGAAGAGATTGAATTTTACACAATTTTATAAGAAATAGCCCTCTTTATGTTCTTAAGATAGTGAAAACTTAGCTCACAGAATTAGTTTCTGATGGTTACATAATGACCGCAGTAGATTATAATATGATCATACTGTACCCATCAGCACAATTTGGGAACCAATTTCTTAAAGTAAGCTTTTAACCATCAGTTGGAAATAGTTTAGAATCCGCATTAAAACCTTGTTTTGTACGATTAATTCTTGATGTAAGATAATAGGAAAAATATGATCATTATACTATAACCAACCACAATCATACTATTTCCTTTAGCGTGTATCAGGAAATATTTCTATGAAATAAGTTTTCAACAGCAACTTTTGCAATATGTCCCTCTACTTATGCCACAAGCAATAAAATGTCAAGTAGGAAAAAAACATCATGTTGAAGAAAAAAGCTATTCAATGCACTTAAACGGATTATATTTCTAAACTGACTGAAGGGGAACTACTGCTTAACGACGACTCCGGATGTCAGTTTGAAAAGATTTTATTAGATTTGTCGATCACTCCACTACTTAAGGCACGTGGAGTTGATCACCGCTTAAAAAAAGTTTATGTGGTTGTACCGGGGGTCGAACTCATGATCATATGCCATATACGCTTGTATACTAGTCATCGTGTCCTTCAAATAATTCAAAGGTGACACATAATATTCATCTTTCATTGTTATTCCTTTTCCAAGGTAACTGATGAACAGAGGATTAGTTATTTGATTCAGGACTTTTGTGGGGGGGAATCATGTTTCGTCCATTATTATATACGGCATGAAAAAATCATTTTTATTGTTTTTGAACAGATTCGAATTTTGACTCAATACCACATCAAGATTTTTGCGATAGCGATATCCACTGTTCTCATGCCCAAATTTGCATGCGAAATAGTGGATGTTTAGCATTTTTATACCTTTGCAATGACAGCTATTTCTAGCAACTTCAACTTTTATCGAAAATAATTTGTAGGATGATTTTCATAATGCCAGACCTCGCTAAAAATCAGCGAACCACCAACAAATTGCTGTTTTCAAATGATTGCAGTCATTTGAGCATTCTTCAAGCCATTGTTGAGTTTGAATGACATTTTTCTCATTCAAAAAATAACGTTTAGTTAACACATAAAATTCCATTAATGGTAATCACATTTAGAAAGGGATATGGATTTTGTTTCGAGTACTTTTTGTTGACGTGTTATTTTCTTGTTATATAATTGCAGCCCCATTTTTGCTGGCTCATTCTCAGCTTTTGGAGAGGCTGCATTTACATCTCGCAGACTTCGGTCAATAATGTGCACGCCATCATTGTACAAAAGTATCGTATAGGTTACTATTGAGAAGTGTACCGTTCATGTTATTAAAACTTTCTTCATAATCATCCCCACAACTATGTCAAACAGGTCGAACGACAGACTGCAATAAGATCTTTGTTTAACTTCTTTTCGATTACTATCACTCTACAAAGACGTGGTTTATGTCGACTTATTTACAAGATTTTCCAGACCTAAACCCGCACTGGTATATCTAACTTGGACAGATATAAGAGTCTTATAGTCTTTAGTGCCTCATATATCTCTCCCGACAGCAAGGACAAAACACCAGTACTGTGATAGTTAGCACGACTAACTGTTGTTTGTTGTTTTCAAGCCCCGAGAATACCGCACTTGGATTATTATCTTAAAGCATGCAATCGTTTAGCCAAGTAGATCATAATCAGATCATTGTAAACGATCTTAAAGAGCTCTACTGGTGGATCATTAACTCCCACAGTTTTCTCGTTTTTAAGCCATAATATTGATAATTTAACCCACTTGGACTGGATGTTGGACAACCCATAACATCGTCGAGAACTTGTCTAATTTCTTCATCTGTGCTGCCATTCAGAATTAGTAGTATTTCCATCGCTGACCTTGCGAGATTCGCCTTTATCGTTATACCCTTCCATATGCTTTCGCTTCCACTTTTTTAACCATTTCTTTCTCTTATGGCATTTGTCTGCCTTCATTGTCTTCTCTTAACAACGTTCCTTCAAAGCGCGTATTATAACTGACAACAACATTTCCTTGAACGCAATACACGACAACCTTTTTCATGAGCTAGTCATGTCCTACGTGACCTATGAGAAACAACCACAAAAGATGTACATCTCAATAAAGGCATAGATTGAGCAAAATTAAATAAAAATTAAAGTAACATAGAATACAAAAAGTGGCTGAGGTTTGCAAACCACAAATCCTAACCTAAGCAGACGTTGCGAGAAATTTTTAGAAGCAAAAAAATGTGCTATAAACTAAATTCAAAACAAATCCCCGAAAAACATGCTATAAATATAAGCAAACGCATGCCCTAAATATCTGCTATGAAATAATGCTAACGAACTTATTGCGAGATCTCTCTTTCTGTCATAAGCATTTATTTTTCAAAAACAACTGGAAATTTGAAAATTGTAATAAGCTCAAAGTTATGCAATAAAAATTTTTGTTTAAATTTAAACTGATAGCGTTAGGCCAGTAACAGCATCTAGTCAAGCAACATAGAACAGCAGAAGATATGTTATACCTATAAATATGCAGAATCCAAGGCATACATTTGCAAAAATTATGAAATACGCACAAATCCACAACCGAAACATTTACTGAGAAATGCTGCATAATGAACTTATTACTAGAACTTCATTTTAGTCTAAAAGAATCGTCTATTCACTTTATGCCATCGTCCGTTAACTGTAACAATGAAACATGCCTAAAGTTATGCAATAAAATTTGCATTTTAATATAAAATGAAAGCATTAGGCCAATAATAATACACAGACAATCTTCGAATGATTGCATAACAACATATGAAGACATTTTACAAGTAAACAACCAGGCTAAGTCATTACATAAATTCCATTGCCTAACCTAAGGCTGCTGTATAATACAATGTGCGTTTTACAGTCAGTTGCTTCTGTTGCTTAGGATATTTTACATCGAGACTTTTTACTTGCTGCCATAAATTTCTACACTAATAACCTTAATACGATTATATAAATTAAATCATTTCTATTTATATCAATTGTGCAAGACCACAATGTTTGTGAATATAAATTTTATTTACGAGTTGATTTATTTATTCTGCTGTTGCAGTTGTTGACTGTATTTATAATAAAATGTAAACGTAATAACATATGTTCTATGTAAATTAAATATGAATATAAATTACATTGCGGTAGCAATTGCAATTCTTGCAATGAGGTTAATTGTGTAGCGGAAATTGAATTGTAGTATAATCGTTGTCGGATGAAAATTTTAAATTTCAATAATGTTGAAAAGGGCTACAAAAGTAAACAGTGAGTGAGATCTACCGTCAAACGAATGAGCAGAAATCATTAATTGCTGTTAACTTATGCTAAGGGAAATTTCGTCAAACAGTGCATTTAAACTACTATAGATGGCACACAAGTATGTCCAACAAATGTTGTTTACGTAGGAGTACACAAAATAACTCTGCTCCGATGTGTTTTTAGTATTCTATCGAATTTATATTTGGTAAGTTTTTAAAAACATACTAGAAACTCGAGAATTTTTGCGAATTTTGAGAATATAAAGATATGTCAACATATGTGATCACAAGAAAATCGACTGGAGACGAATGTATTCGTTACTATTATTTTATTTATTTTATTATTATATTAAATTCCAGTGCCAGTTACAGTTCACAAGTTGCAACAATTTTTCAAAGCTGCGATTTTTTTAAAGATTGCCTTAAAGATTGACTTAACCAAGAACTTACGATGTGTGTTCCAAAAATATGGTAAATTTTCAAATTTCCCGGGCTACATACATTTGAGTTTTGATTATTATTTATTATGTTGGTGCACTCGTCTCGAAGGTATGTTGACGGTTTTATCCAAATAGCATATTTAGTTTGTTTGGGAGAGGCATAAATAAAACAAGTGTTTTGAGTGTTCGACGATTTTCTGCTATCGAGGAATATGGATCAAAGGAGTTGCATCAAATTTTGTGTAAAAAATGGAATTAAGCGCTCCAAAATACTTGAAATGTTGATAGTGATATACGGTGAAAGTACTTTGCATCAAAAAATGTTTACAAGTGGTACAAGCTTTCCTTCTCGATCTTCTGTGTCGAGAAGATGTGAATGACGACGCTCGCTCTGGACGCCCCAGCACATCAACAACCGATGAAAATATTGAGAAAGTGAAGAAAATTGCAATTGCAACAATTAGAAAAGTTGCTGAGAATGTCGGCATATCGGTCGGCTCATTCCATGCAATCTTTTCGGAAATTTTGGGCATGAAGCGTGTGGCGGCGAAGTTCGTTTCAAAATTGCTGAATTTTGATCAAAAACAACGTCGCATGAGCATCGCTCAGGAATTGTTGAATGACATCACCGATGATCCAGATTTGCTTAAAGGGGTCATAACTGGTGACGAATCATGGGTATACGAGTGCGGTTATGACATCGAAACCAAAGCGCAATCGTCCCAATGGAAGAGTCCAATAGAACCAAGATCAAAAGAAGCACGCCAAGTTCGATCAAATGTCAAGGTTTTGCTCACTATTTTCTTCGATTGCCATGTCGTAGTGCATCAGGAGTTCTTACCACAAGGTCGTACCGTAAATAAGGAGTATTACCTTGAAGTTTGTGTGAAGCAATACGAAAAATCGGCCGGAATTTTGGAAATAAATCATGGCTTTTTCATCATGATAATGCCCCTGCTCACTCATCTTTGCTCGTGAGAGAATATTTGACCAAAAACAACACCGTTATCATGTCTCAGCCACCGTATTCACCAGATTTGGCCTCCTGCGACTTTTTCCTGTTTCTAAGATTGAAGAGACCGATGAACGGATGGCGTTTTGCGACAATTGAGGAGATAAAAACCCAATCGCCGAACACGCAAAACACTTGTCGTACTTATGGCTCTCATAAACAAACTAAACATGCTATATGGATAAAACCGTGATTATATCTTCGAGACGAGTGTACTAACGTAAAAAAACAATCGAAAGTCAAATGTACGTAGTCAGCGAAATTTGAAAATTCAGCTTAATTTTTTGAACACACCTCGTACTTTCCCTAATTTTATTCAATTTTATTATGTCCCTGATTGTCGTTTAACTGCGATTTCAAAATTCAGCATAGTTATAATAAAAGTTATAACCATTTCCTAGAGAAGCGATTTTTGAAAAAGGATTATTATCCGAGTAAATGAATATCCTTTTATAGACACAGATATATTGAAAACAATAGGTAAAATGTCATTACTTTTGATATTCAGTTTTGATCTTTTTTTGCAATTAAACAACATATGGATACTCGTATATTTGTAATTTATCGATTTTTCTTTTGGCGTTTTTTTTCGGCGTCGCATGAACAATAAGCTGTCTGAGCTGTATGCTAACATCGACGTGGTCAAACGCATTAATATACAACGATTGCGTTGGCTGGGTCATGTTGTGCGGATGGACCTAAATGCTCCGCCACGGAAAGTTTTCAACAACGAACTCCATGGACGGCGCAGAAGACGGCGACCAAAACTCTGTTGGAAGGACCAGGCTTTTGAAATACTATCGAAGCTTGGTGTGACGAATTGGAGGAGAAGTGCAGAAGATCGAAGCGCTTGGAATTATTTTCTACGGGCGGCGTATAACAGATAAGTATGTCTATATCAGCCGCCACCTAAGAAGATTTTTTGGTATTTTTTGATATTATATGATAGCTACCCACTCCTTTGAATTCCAGAAACTCTGTTAATATCGTTGCTTGTGTTTCAGTGATTTTTTCATTTGCCGTCATTTTTAATATTTATTTTTATAGGTGTGTACAGTTTTGGCCGATCCGCTTTAGAACATCGAAAATTTGGTAATTTTTGCTAATTGGCACTTGATTTTCTACATACAGACACTTCTGTATTTTAGCAATATGTATTTTAGCAAGTTTTTCTTTTGTTTTATTCACTTTACGATATTTTACAACATTCTATTATGTAGGAGACTTTTCCCAAATTCATCAGAAGGAAGTAAAGTTGAAGTAGTCCTTCATGGATAACACAATTTTTTTATGGCTTTACATCGTTTTTAACCCCAAAATGTAGTTATTTTTTCGATTGATAGGTATGGATATAAGTATATTCATATCTTTGCGATTTAAAAATGTTGGTGCTTAAGAAGACATCTAGTAAAGCGCTCTTTTAGTTCATTTTGGGGTTGGACGTCGCCGATTTTTTAACATTTTATAACATTTATTTTGTGGAAAAATAATCTATATAAATAAAAATCAAATGCCGTTCGTTGGTAAGGGCATCAGTTGAGAACGGCTGGACCGAATTGAATAATTTTTGTTTTTAAAATGTTCGTCGTAGTCCAACTTAGGTTTCTATGGAAAGAAAAATTTAACACGCCCACTTTTACGCCCACTTTTTTCGATTTATCTAAAACTGTAAAACGGCTACACCGATTTGGCTAATTCTTTTTTTAAATGTTTGTAGTAAATGTTTCCAGTGCTGCTACAAATATTGGCGGGATTGGACAAAGGGGCGTGGTACCTCCCATATAAACCACAAATTAAAAATCCATTATCTATGCTCCTGCTTTCGATATTTCAACAAAATTTGGTGCGTAGGTTTGGTGTACATATTTTAAGTGCTACTGCAAATATGGGCGGGATTGGACAAAGGGGCGTGGTACCCTCCCATACAAACAAAAAATTAAAAATCCATTATTTCTGCTCCTGCTTACGGTATTTGAACAAAATTTGGTGCGTAGGTTTGACGTACATATCTTAAGTGCTGCTGCAAATATGGGTGGGATTGGACAATGGGGCGTGGTACCTCCCATACAAACCATAAATTAAATATCCAATATTTCTGCTCCTGTTTACGGTATTTGAACAAAATTTGGTACATCCGTTTGGCGTACATATCTTAAGTGCTGCTGCAAATATGGGCGGGATTGGTCAATGGGGCGTGGTACCTCCTATACAAACCACAAATTAAAAAGCATCTATATATATAAAAATGAATCGTGGTTTGTTCCGATGCTTAAAACTCCAGAACGGCTGGACCGCTTTGCATAAATTTTTGTATATGCGTCTGGGTGGTGTCCCGGATGGTTTAGATTTACAATTCGGTCCAATTGGACAAAGGGGCGTGGTACCTCCCATACAAACAAAAAATTAAAAATCAATTATTTCTGCTCCTGCTTACGGTATTTAAACAAAATTTGGTACATCATTTTGGTGTACATATTTTAAGTGCTACTGCAAATATGGGCGGGATTGGACAAAGGGGCGTGGTACCCTCCCATACAAACAAAAAATTAAAAATCCATTATTTCTGCTCCTGCTTACGGTATTTGAACAAAATTTGGTGCGTAGGTTTGACGTACATATCTTAAGTGCTGCTGCAAATATGGGCGGGATTGGACAATGGAGCGTGGTACCTCCCATACAAACCATAAATTAAATATCCAATATTTCTGCTCCTGTTTACGTTATTTAAACAAAATTTGGTACATCGGTTTGGTGTACATATCTTAAGTGCTGCTGCAAATATGGGCGGGATTGGACAATGGGGCGTGGTACCTCCCATACAAACCACAGATTAAAAATCCATTATCTATGCTCCTGTTAACGGTATTTGACCAAAATTTGGTACGTCGGTTTGGAGTACATATTTAAAGTGCTGCTACAAATATGGGTGGGATTGGACAAAGGGGCGTGGTACCTCCCATACAAACCACAAATTAAAAATCCATTATCACGAATCCGGTTTTTAGGTAAAAAAAAATAGTTATGGTATTGAACAAGTTTTGTATTATAACCGTTTGGAGTTCTTGGAACTAACTCTAACGCCATCTGTTATAATACCAAAATTCTGTGTGTGAAATTTCTTTGATATGTTAACAGCACCAATATGTGAGTTTTGGAATCATCAAAATGATTGTTAATTAGGTAATGCCAAAATTTTATTATAAATTATTATATTATTTATTATTATCTATATTAAATAAACATTCAAAAAAACGTATTTCCCCTTTTTTAACAATTTTTACACATTTGCAACAGCTTTTCACAAACTTACTAAAGGAACATAAATTTTTTTTTATTAGGACAGGACAACGTCTGTTAGGTCAGCTATCAAAAATAAAAAAAAATTATTTTTAGCTGCGGTTAACGGTATTTGAACAATATTTGATATGTCGGTTCAGTGTACCTATCATTCTTCTCCAAAATATCAATCAGCCGAGACTTTGCAACGGAACCAGACTTTCAGTGAAAATAAAAATTGAAGGCAAAACAACGTTTGCCGGGTCAGCTAGTGACATATAAATGGCAAATATTCCATAGCTATTTGGTGTTTATGAATGGTATTATTCCACTCGAGTTTACAACACTTTTTCATTTAACTATTTTCTGCATATTTCTTTACTCCTTATGGCATACCATAGAGAATATCGAGTTGCATTTTTCAGTTATAGTTTTTTTTTTATTTTAGCGATTTTGTTCGGTGCTAATTCCTATACATGGTCCTATCTGCGTATTTGTGATGTTCTTATTTGATGGATTTTCTGAATATTTCTTAAATTTTCTTCCATTCTTCAAATCCTTTAACTTAAAGGAAAATTGGTTATTTTTGTATTCTTTTTATTATTATTTATTTTGACGATTTAAGAAAGTTTTCACAAAATTTGAACCAAATTGTTAGAGTATATATTTTCATAATTGTATTCTTTGTTTTCGAGTTATAGGTATATTGACATTTTAGTGATTTTCTGATTTTTCAATATTTTTCTACACTGGAATCTCGAAAATGTTGTTATTTTTGCGATTGGAAGCTTTGCATTTGAGATATGAACAGATTTGTATTTTAGGGCCCGATTATGGTTTACAACAGTTGTTTTTATGTGTTGTCACAGCAGCCAAAAACTAACAACAGCTCATTAGCTGTTGTTTTGTTGCCGCGATATGTTCAAAATGGAAAACAAATTGTAAGTATAAACATTTTTTATATTTTCTGGAGTTTGAAAGTGAAATATGTTACACACAAATAATTTTTGTAGCTTTCTCTGGAGAATAATGCAAACCTCTTGCAGAAAGCAAACATCTGAATCTGTTTTTAAGAATGCCAATTGTCCTTTCAACGATGTTTCTCGTTTTTGTGTGAATAGTGTTGGAATGACTTTCCGAAGATCCTTCTTCAGCAGTTCGAAATGGTGGTATTATATGTAAAAACGGCTCTAATAAACACCCGGCGTCTCCTATGATGCGAACACACATTTAATTACATATAGAAAGATTGTAAGAATTCACTTTTTTACCTAATATCCAAGTATTTAAAAATGATGCTTTGTTAATATTTTTCTCTTCTTCATTCATTCGAGCACCTATCCACTTTTTGGAAATTTTTTTTTCAAAAAATTTTAACACATCATTTAAAGTGCAGCTTACAGTTGGCTGGGACACTCCAATACTGAAGTCGTTTCCACAACTTCTTTGATAGCTGCCATTAGCGAGGAATCGTAGGGCACAGCACAGTTTTATAATTGGTGGAATTCCAGAACATTGAATTAGAGGTTTTACAAAATGTTGGAGCTTATTTAGCAAAAAGGAAAAGCAATCTTTGTTTATGCGGAACATTTTATTAAAACTAAAATGTAAATGCATATGTACATAAACACATTGCAATGAAATTTCCCGATTTCTTACAATCCTACTTACTCAGCGTTTGGTAGTTCCAATGGGTTGGAATCATCCCGAATTCTTTTCCTTATGCGAGCCATGTGAGGCGACTGGTTATCATCTTTATCACTAAAATATAATTCGGCGCTAATATCCATTTTAAATTTTATAACTTCTCATTTTTTTCACAAATATTAAACAAATTGTTTGCATGTACCTATATATTGCAGTTTTGTTTTTATTTTGACACCGCGGTGTGGTGAAACAATGGTGCACCGTTGTCATTTTATGGAAAAATTTACTACTATTGAAATTCAACAATGGAATATACACAACATCTAGATGTTGTAAACCATAATCGCTAAAAATATTAATGTTGTCTTGTAGCCGAAACAACACAACATCTAAGTGTTGTAAACCATAATCGGGCCCTTAGTGTTTTTTATTCGATAACTCATTGAATACTTTTTGGCGCCATGTGATTGATACAACTTTTTCCAAATGCAACGAATCCGCGAGAAAATTTTCGCCCTAGCTATTGGGTGTTCTTTTTGTCGGGAGATTAGCACAGTTGTAGTTTAGCGACTGGTTCTGCTTTGGAGACAATTGGTGAAAGGCTCTACTATGAAGTCAAAATATAGCTATTTATTTTAGTGTTTTTCTTTCATTAAATAACTTCCTTACTTTCAAATCTTCCAAATCTCTCTCCAATTGCTAAAGAAATTTATTAATTTTTGCAAAATACGAGAATTACACATTTATGAATTTTATCTATTCTACAATACCTAAATTTTCGAACAACTTTATGTACTACTGGCCAACCCGGCAAACGTTGCTTTACCTTCAAATTTTATTTTTATTGATTCAAATTTGTGTTGTTTACAATGACACCGCACTCGTTGTGTTCCAATTCGAAGCAAAACAAACCACTTTTGTTAAACGTTAATTTTGTTTCAGAAAATGATGCGCGACTCAACGAATTAAAATAATATTCACTGAAAATGATTTATTCAAATCGGTCCAGCCGTTTAGTATGAGTTCAGTGACATACACACGTACAGTAGAATTATATACATAAAGAAGATTATTATGGGAGGTACCACGCCTATATTTGCAGAAGAACTTAAAATATGTTCACTCAACCGAAATACAAAATTCTGTTTAAATACCGTTAGCAGGAGCGGAAATAATTGTTTTTTAATTTGTGGTTTGTATAGGAGGTACCACTCCCCATTGTCCAATCCCGCCCATACTTGCAGCAACACTTAAGATATGTACACCAAACCGATGTACCAAATTTTGTTCAAATACCGTAAACAGGAGCAGAAATATTGGATATTTAATTTATGGTTTGTATGGGAGGTACCACGCCCCTTTGTCCAATTGGACCGAATTGTAAATCTAAACCATCCCGGGCACCACCCAGACGCATATACAAAAATTTATGCAAAGCGGTCCAGCCGTTTAGGCGGAGTTCAGTGACAACGCCCGTACAGTAGAATTATATATATAAAGATATCATGTTTCAAACTGCTTCAAATTCCGAAAATTTTCAAAATATATATTTTTGAATTTTAGTAATTTCTTATTTCATGAATTTTGTAATGGTCGACATATTTCCCAATCCTGATAATAACTTTTGAATTTGATTATTTCTGAAATGTTACCCTTCTTTTATTCGATTTTTATAAGCTAAAGCCCAACAGCATGAATAAAACTGGGTTCTGTTATTTTGAGATTTTTATGTTCTCAACTACTACATTTAGAATATAGTCAATAGAATATTCTTTGCTTCACCGCTGGCCCCCCATATGGCGGTATACCCAGGCAAAATCCAACGCGGAGTAATTTAGACAAGTTTAATATACTGGAAATAAAAAAAAAAAGCTTTACCAAAATATTCTTCACATTGAAATAATTGCTATATTCCATTTATGTCCTTTTCACCCCTAAGATTATATGCTCCCAACCTAAACGATATTTCACAACTTTGCCTCTCATTGAAAGTTCACACTATTCAACCGAGTTAAATGTGCACAAATTTAACTAAATTTTACTAACAATTTGGTTATGTTGCTGACAATCTACAAAACTTAAAAATTAGAATGCGGTCAACAAGTTTAAATCAACCTATTGACCTAAATATTTATATGCAGAAAAAAAAATGCAACATGAAATGGGATATCCTTCCACCCAAATGAAAAGATATAAAATTGAAACATGTGCCATATGGTTAGCCGCAAAAAAAAATGTATATAAGAAGAATATTTACATACATTTGTATATGAATACTAAAGGATAGCAGAGGCTTTGACTGTGATGTGACTTCATGTAACCGAAAAAGAAAAAAACCTGAATGAATAAGGAAGTCGAATTATGATATATGTGAAGTACGTGCAGGAAATTAAAATGCAAGGAGCGCATTAAGAACAGCGATATGGGGTAAAAAATATAGTGTGTTAAGTACGTTGTAGAGTGATACTTTTTTTGGAAGCAGAACTTCACGGAAAAGGTCTTAAAGACACTGCATTGCCGGCTTTTTCTCTAACGGATATAAAAGCTAATTTGTCGCATATAAAAGTGCAAATAAGAATTTACTTCCGATCTAGTTGAGTCTTAACGTTTAGTCAGCCTAAATTTATGTTTAAATTTTTTACGTTGCGCTCATTTGCTATGTGGTTCATTGCCATTGTTGTGATATCAGGGAAACGCGGCCTCCTTTTGTTGATGTTTCATTTGTGTTAAAGGGAAGCCAATTGTTTGCATCGAAAAGTAGGGCAATAAGGAAAGCCATTAATGACACATACTTTCACGTTTCACTAGTTTTCGGTTCACTAAGAATAAGAACAAGACATTCGTCTTCCCCACTTTTACTCAGAGTTTTGATCCTGGATGCCAAACCCAAGAATGAACGGCAAGCAGCGAGCTGAAGCTACAAGTTAGACTCAAAAATATTAAATGCAAAGTTATCAACACATCCGAAGCGGACTGTTCAATAGTGAGCGTAGTAAAATTGGCGAATTCTCAAGACTTTTGAAGATAAAGAAATATTCGACAGTCAAATAGTCACCAAATAAGAAAAATCGCTACAACACAAACTTTTACCATTTTTTTCTCTAAACGAGGAAGAGGAATTTTTAAATCGCTAAAATTTAAAAAATTATGCAAAAAATGAAAATGTGTCAATATGTAGGAAATAACCTCAAAACTACGGAAATTACCAACTTTCGGTTTACTACATAAAAAAATTTCAAAAAATCAGAAATCAATAGGCTGTCTCTTAACAAAGCTATCAATATATCTGAAGCCGAATGTCCAATAGTGAACGTAGCCAAATTTTTGGATTCTCAAGACTTTTGAAGATAAAGAAATATTCGATAGTCAAATAGTCGCCAAACAGAAAAAAAAAATCGCTAAAACACAAAACTCTCCATATCGCGATTTTGGCTCTAAAAGAGGGACTTTTACCAATTTTTATATCGCTAAAATTGAAAAATTGTGCAAAAATGCCAATATGTCAAAATGTAGGAAATAATCTTAAAACTACGAAAATAACCAACATTCGGTTTACTACATAAAGAAATTTCCAAAAATTACAAAATGATAAAACCGCTAAAATACACAAATGTTCATATCTAAAATATTAAGACTTTTAACAAATGTCCAATAATGAATGTGGCCAAATTTTCGGATTCTCAAGGCTTTTAAAGATAAGGAAATATTTGATAGTCAAAAAGTCACTAAATAAAAAAAAATCGCTAAAACACAAAAGTATCCATATCTCGATAACGGATATCGTGACTCTAAAAGAGGGACTTTTACCTATTTTTAATGCGCCAAAATTGAATAATTATACAAAAAATGAAAATGTGTCAATATGTACGAAATAACCGCAAAACTACGAAAATAACCAACTTTCGGTTTGCTACATAAAGAAATTTCAAAAATCAGAAATCAATAGGCTGCCTCTTAACAAAGCTATCAATATATCTGAAGCCGAATGTCTAATAGTGAACGTTGCCAAATTTTTGGATTCTCAAGGCTTTTGAAGATAGATAAATATTCGATTGTCAAATAGTCAACGAATAAAAAAAATCGCTACAACACAAACTTTTATCATTTTTTTTTTTTGCTCTAAAAGATGAAGAACTTTTACCAATGTTTAAATCAAAATAGTCAAAATTGAAAAAATTCAAATTTGTCAATGTGTAGGAAATGATCGCAAAACTACGAAAATTACCAACTTTCGGTTTTCTACCTAATGTTGAGAAAACTGTTACCCCATTCTTGTCTTACTACATAAAGAAATTTCGAAGTATCACAAAATGACAAAAGCGCTAAAATACACGAATGTTCATGTCTAAAATATGAAGCGTCCCATCGTGAAAATTAGTCAATTTTGGCTTAACACGATTGTGCCTTTTAACAACCGCTTTCAACAGAGTAACAAAAAAGAATAAGTGGTAATCATTCGGTAACAGGCCCAAACTATGGGTGATTTTTAAAGATTTACGTTTTGTATGTTGGCACCACTGGTTGGTAATGACGTCGAAACGTCATCTATTAAAGTGAAAAGTGTACAGCATATTCTGCCTTTTCATCATGGACAGACTAACAAACGAGCAACGATTGCAAATGGTGGAAATTTATTATCAAAATTCGTGCTCTGTGACAAATGTGCGTCGTTTGATACGACCATTTTATGGTCGTCATAATCGACCTCCTGAATCAACAATCCCTGCTGTTATTTCCAAATTTCGCACCAAATTTACTTTATTGGACATAAAACAATTGACGCGCATGTGTAGAGTGCGTACCGAAGAAAATATTGCAGCCGTAGCGACCAGTGTTAACGATGATCGTGAAATGTCAATTCGTCGCCGTTCTTAGCGTTCTTCACCACAAGGATTTTTTTTTTTTTTTTTTTTTGAACAATTGGCTGAGTCGAACTTGGTTGACATATGGTTTCATCAGGACGATGCAACATGCCACACTGCTCGTGAAACAATGGATATGCTGAGGGATGAATTTGTTGTGCAGCTTATCTCTCGATTTGGCCCTCAAGATCTTGCAGTTTAATGCCTCTTGATTACTTCTTGTGGGGGCTATGTCAAGTCGTTAGTCTATGTGGACAAGCTGATCACTATTGAAGCCTTACAGGATAACATATCACGCGCTATTCGTGGAATACAGGCCGAAATGCTCGAAAAAGTGAAGAAAAATTGGACCTTCCGAATGGACATTTTGAAACGGAGCCGCGGACAACATTTACATGAAATTATCTTTAAAAATTAAATGGCAGAGACCAGTTTACCGATACCAATAAAAAAAATTTAATATATAATGCAAATTTGAGAGTTTTATTCGATTTAAAAAAAAAACTACGATTAAAAAATCACTTTCATAAGGTGAATACATAACCAAGCTCCAGAAGATTCTGGCAAGTCACTATCTATATGTCTGTCTTATCGTTGCCCTAACGAACCAGAATTCCTTTCCTATTAGGCCAAGCTGGCCGCTTTTGGGCGATTGCTTCCTGTAGACAGTTCAATTGTTCACAGTACAGGTCCGAAGTGACCTGCTTTTCACAATTTGTTACCATCCATTTCAGAAAAGGGGTCGATTTCAGCAGCAATTCGAATATGGAAATTCGTTCCATTAGGTGTTTTTGCCTTAATTCGTGTGGAACCCATAAGTCGGGGTTCTTTATATATCCAACCTTATTCAATTGGTTGCGAAGGGTTTTTTGTGTTATGTTTAGTATCTATAAAAACGAATTTGTCCTTACATGATGATCGGACTTAACGATTTCCATTATTCCGCCGACTTTTTCGACAGTGGGCCTTCCAGAGAACGGTGCATTTTTGATATCAAAATTACTGGAACTGAATCAACAAAATCAAAATAGCGTTTGATTTTGATATTGATGCTGTATCAAGACCATAAACAATATTTACATTTTCAGCCACCTGGTTTCACATGTATTGAAGAAAAACTGTTAAATATGGCTTATTTTTTTCTTTTTGCTCGTGTTCATATTAGACGAGTGCTCAAACATTATTGAGTCAAGCAACCTTAACGCAGTTTTTTGTGTGCATAATCTTATCTTCCTAGCGCCATCTAGTGGTACCCGACCGCAAACACAAGATACAGATAAGTGCATTTAATAGAAAAAAAAATGATTTTTTTTTACCATTTCTATATGTCGCCCTGTTTCTCCTGGCCCTTTTCTACATTCATCAAATATAAAAGCATCCTGATAGCATCCGATGACAGTAATTAAAATTGACTATGATGGTGAAAGTAATACGTCCTCGAGAATCATATTTGCGATAGTTACAAGAGGGCTATTAGAACTTTCATTGATCATTATGGCCATTTCAGTGATGTACCTCAACAGGACACTTTACTCAGGTAATGCCATGATTGTGTCAAAATGTTCGTATCCCTTTTATTATCATCATGTTTTGGCTTTGTCACTTCAATTCATAACATAATATTTTCTTGACTAAAATAACATTTGACAAGTTTTTCCCTTATCTAAAGTTACAACATTTCAACCAAGTTAAACACGAACATACTGGTTAAGTTCTATCAACAATTGGGTTATGTTGCTTACAATCTTTGAAACTTTGGCCGAGATATGGTCAACAAGTTTGAATCAATCTATTGACCATAATGCTCATATGGAATGAAAACGGAATACGAAATGAGACATCTTCACACCCGAATGGACGGGATGACAGAGAGATGCGTGGTCATGCGGGTCATATGAAATATGAAGTTGGTTAACCGCAAAAAATCGTATGTAAGAAGAATATTTGCATACGTTTGCAGATGAAAGCTAAAGGATTACATAAATGTTGACTGTGATATGACAACACGTAACCAAAAAAGTTATAGAATCCTGAATGAATAAGCAAGTCAAATAATGATGGCAGTATGTCGTACGTGTAGAAAATAAAAATTCATTGCAAGAAGCGTTGTAAGACCAGTAGGATGCTTGAGAATAAAAGACAGAGAGTAAAAGGAACAATCATAGAATTATGAAATTTTTGGAAACATTGTCAAAAAGCGGTGTGTCAACCAGTTGCCATTCAATAAACAACTTTTACACTATCAGTGTCGTCTATTTCAATTCAAATATTCCTTGCTCTCATCACACAGATTAGCAAGTGCCCGCTATTTCGCACACCTGAGTGTGTAATTTAAATAAAAATTAAATCAGAAGTTACATTTCTTAGTAATTTATGTAGCCCCATCAAGGATAGTCTCCTTGGCAATTCTCAGGATTTTGGGTTTAATGACTTGATGAAGAAGGTGAAATCTTACATTACATTCAAAGGAGTTAAATTCCTTTATAATTTATGTAGCCCATTCAAGGAGAGTCTCTTTGGTAACTCTTAAGATTTTGGGTTCCATAGCTTGATGAAGAAGCTGAAATTTTGTTTATCTTGCATTATATTTGGTGGAGTTCCTAACAACTCAAAAATCGTATAACATAGCCTATTTTATTATAATTGAAGAACTTTAATTTAGTCTGCCTCCTGGTCCAAGCTTTTAGCCTGAAAAACCATTTTCCTAAAATCCGTTTTTAAAATACGGATAGGCCGGAAAAGGGGTGTATTCATGAAGTTTGATCTTTTCAACTTCAATCCAATCTATGGTTCTATATTTGCCCCATTTATTTTCTGTTTGAATTAGATAGTTAGAGGCTTTTTGATATGCCATGACAGAATGCACAATTTTCTGTCATTTGCTTTCAGGCGGCCTCTTTCTTCCTTGTTTATGTACCCAAAATACTTATTTAAAAATGCCTCTGAGCATTGCGCCACTACGACGTAAAAAGAAGGCAACAATGTTTTCAGTTTCAACTGTTTTTTACAGGATGGCTTTGTTTTTGTCCTGTTATGTCCCATTCTTCTCTAAAACAATTTCCTAAAATTCCTCTTTGTCATATCTTGACGCTTAAATCTAAACTCACAATTGCATAACTTTAACTTCAGCCGTTCGTTCAAGTTCAGTGTATGACTTGTGTGTCCTCTTTTGACTATTCAATCCTTTCAAAGTTGGAATGTTGCAAAATAACTTTAGCCTCTTACATCGTAATAGCAGTCGCC
Source organism: Philornis downsi (assembly GCA_019455685.1). Classification (NCBI taxonomy): domain Eukaryota; kingdom Metazoa; phylum Arthropoda; class Insecta; order Diptera; family Muscidae; genus Philornis; species Philornis downsi. Next base: position 5,593,499 of record JAHXMU010000009.1, read on the forward strand.
ACTTTAACTTTGGTGATTCCAGTGTCAGCCGTATGTCCTGAGCGATTGTATGACAAATATTACATTTTTCAATAGTTTATCCCTTTAAAGGATACAATTTTAAAGTTTCCTTCTCATTCCTTGCCTATGTTGAATGGTGAATTTACGTTCCCCATTTCATGACCCTGGTCTCATCCCTTCGTTTCACTTTCTATATGAAAATTATTTTCCATGGCACTTTTTTTATGTGAAAAGTCTCCTCTATGACAGTTTTTTGTATGAAAAATCTATCTAGTTTACCTATACAATAAGTCTTTTCCATGACGCTTTTCTACAGGAAAAGTCTCTTTCTCAGCCACTTTCAACATGAAAAATGACGTCCATAACATATATAGAAATGTCTTGGAAAACACTTTCTTAGAAAAAATATCATTGGAGAGGGTTACCTTTAAAAATTAAATTAAATATCTTTGAAGACTTGTGGGAAAACCTTCTTCAAATTGATTTCTTGTTTAAAAGAGACGTTTCATTCCATTTTGAAATCTCTTGGGAAATTCTTTTCGTTCTAGTGTAGATATTGTTTGTATATCAAAGAAAAAATGGTTTTACAAAATATTTTCCATATATGAATGCTTTTTATAACAAAAAATTACGGATAGAAAAGTTTCTTGGAAGATATATTTCATATAAATGTGCCTTGAAATGTCATTTTTTCGTAAAAATTGTGGTTAATTTTTTCTATACAAAAATGTATTCTGTTTTTTTTATGAAACATTCCTTTCTATTACAAAAAACTGTCCAATAGGGTTTCTTATACCCAAAATGTTTTTCAATCAATTCTTGCTATTTGAAAGGGTGAAAACTCAAGAGACTAATACTTGGACACTAGAAATGTGCGGTTAATCAAACTTAGTGACTAAATCCTACTCCGATTAATTAATTAATCGATTAATCGAAATTTTTGATTATTTAGAACTATGATTAACTAAGTAATTTGAATTTTATTCAATCAATTATGAAAAATTTGTCCAAATCTTTAATATTTTGTGAGAAGAAAACAATAAGAAGGAAATATATAAGGCTAAGTGTTTACAATGCCATCAAAAAGGACATTTTGTGTAGCACACAATACAAAATATGAAATACAGTTTATTCAGTTATTCAAGTTGTGATTATTCAATTGCT
>JAHXMU010000009.1:5595062-5613920 GCA_019455685.1 Philornis downsi
AGTCTACAAATAAAATGCGTTCAAGCTCACTGAATCCACAACCCTTTCTTGGAATGCATAAAAATTTGTTTTGTTTGTTCACGATTGTTTTCATTACCGTTGGCGCTAACTCTGATATCTTAAATGGGAAATCCATCTGAGAAAATTCAGCAGACATAAAATTTAAAAGATACCACTTCAGCGGCTGCCAAGGATCGGCGTAAAGCTAAGGTTGCGAATAAACCTGAAATGGAAACGTTATTTGTGTCATTACGAAACTTTTAGCCATAGTAATCGTCCACTTAAATCTGAACTGTTTCGTTGAATACCCACGCACAAAATGACCAATACTTACACTTTTTGGGTTATCCATTTTTCGTTTGCAAGTAAAGTTAAATGAAACGCTCATAAAGCTATGATTTCGATGAAACTTGCATGTCATTACAATGCTTAGACATTGACATTATGTACGATACACAATATCATTTAAATGACCGCCTGTGGGTTGGTTGCAGTAGTGGATCCTTTTGAGGTAGTTTTCGAAGAAATACAAACCATGATGAGCGCTAAACAGTCATTTATTCCGTGATTTTTCACAATCACTTCAGGGTTCTCCGAGCCACAAATGCGACAATATTGCTTGTTGACATAACCACCGAGTGGGTAATTGTTCGCTTGTAAACCCACGTTTGAATCACCAATTTTTGTAGTAAATATTAGCTATTTTAATGCATTCTTCGATTTTTAAATGATTCATATTTGTACATGGCAAACCTTTTACTAATAAATAAATAACACTTCAAATATCAAGTATTTGACAACCACCAGTATTGCTAGACCGGCGGTTTTAAAACCACTAAATGGATTGCCCATTGTCAATACCAAAGCAAATTATCAACTTCACAGAATCGCACTCAAACAAGAATCCGCCCAACACCGCCCAACATTTCAGGGACACTCAATCGTCAATGTGCCCACGCTCAATCTCCAACTGGTGATATAAGAACAGTAGTCATTACAGCTCATTCTATGTAGGTGCTGTTTGTTTTTGGCCGCTAGTGCACCCACACAATTGTAATGCTTCCGTTTCCTAAATGAGAAACGTACTTATATGTGTTTGTTTATTTGCTGTTGTTCACATGTGTTACGACAACAGAGCGCCAACGCAAATATTTGTTATTTTGTTTGTGCATTTCCGTTTAAAATTGAATTTTTTTTTCATTTACTTTAGAAATTCACCCATTATATAGGAATTTATTGCCAATACTGCTCAAAGGCCCGAAAAATTACCGGAATTCATTTATCCATTTTGCAATTGTATTTGTTTGCATTGTCATGGTGGACTGCCTCTGTTAAGTGAGAAAGCATCGAATTCCCACATTGTCCTGCAAGAGACTTTTCTCTAATCACAACATGGTGTTAAGTGACATAAACCAATTTGTGAACATGTGCTGTGCCATAACATTATTAAGTCCTTGGTCAATTAGTAAAGTGCACCATGACAAAGGTGAAAATTAGTCAGTAATTGTGGCAGAGAATCCAACTGATTTTCTTTTAGGTGCAAAGCATTCTAAAGGTATTTAAGTTGTCACAGATATGGAGTTAGTGACAGTCATTTTGTAATTATATGACTATTAGGCGATACTACGAAGACTAAGTATTTTTAAGCAGACTAAATATTTTTCTAAATGTAAGAAATTTACACATTTTACAAGTTCCTAAAGTCTTTCGAAATACAAAAATAAAAATAAATGGCAACATTGAAAAATTTCATTTTGATTAAGAGTTTTATCAATTTGAGTTGCTTTCTTATTTTATTACCAGAAATAAAGGCGAATAATGGAGCGGACAGAAACCCAAAGATTTGAATATAGCAAAGAAGAAATAAGTATCAAATGTTCAATGAATCTTATTTATATACATATTTACGGCCAAATGCATCAGGGAACATGCAAATTGATTTCTCATGAACTATGACAGTACTTCAGAAATTACAAAAGTCCATAAGTCCAAAGTATTTTAGATAAATGCTTTAAATTTTATTAGATCAAATAAGGACTTTACTGCTACACTAATTATGAAGCTGTAAAATTCTAAACTTTAAATTTTATATTTATTTAGAAAACATCTTTAAATAAATTGTTGAATGAATAAATCGGAAAGAGCTGAAAAACGATCATTTTGAAAATTAAGTTTTTATTTGATGGGAAACAGCATTAAACATTTTGATTTAAACTAGCACACAAAGCGAACTCTAGTTTAAGAAATATTACTCATAAAAGTTAGGAAAATTTCATTTGATACTGACTATAAGCCTATCTTAAACTATAGAAGAGTGTTATTTTATATGTGCCCACGTACGAAATCAACTTGTGTAGATCAAATAAGGACTTTACTGCTACACAATTGCTTATAATTATGAAACGGTAAAATTCTAAACTTTAAACTTTATATTTATTTAGAAAACATCGTATGACGTATGACTCAATATACGAGAAACGAACAATTCGGAAAAAATTTTGATTTAAATTAGCATACAAAGTGAACTCTAGTTTAAGAAATATTACTCATAAAAATTTAATAAAATTTCATTTGATACTGACTATAAGCCTATCTTAAACTATAGAAGCGTGTCAATTTACTCGTATATATGCTCACGTACAAAGTCAACGTGCTGCAAGCACTTATAAATCTGGCCGCTGTTCCAGATATTTTCGAGCTAAACTAGCTGCAACCTTAAATTGGCAATTTCCATATAAAGTAATTTGTCGACATATCTTTTCATCTTCAATACTTTGTCGAAAGTCAGTTTTCACAGAAAAAAAGTTCTTTGGCTTTACAAAAAAATTCATCTACATTAGGTTTTTGTAGAAAACACTTCGTTAACGTTCGAACATAATCAGACAATGTATAATATTGTTCACCTACTGCGTGTTCTCAGAGAAAATAGCTCACCAACAATCTGTTTTCGTAGAAAATAGCTTAGATCTAAAAATAATATTTCTTTAACAAATAGTTTTCCTGGAAAATATTTATGCTGCAATCAGTTTCCATGGCCTATTTTGATCGACGATCTGTTTTGCAATAAAATAGTTCGCCGACTCAGAAAATAGTTTATCGACGATCTGTTTTCATAGAAAATAGCTTAGTCCAGAAAAAATAGTTCTTTGACAATTAGTTTTCGTAGAAAATGTTTACACGACAATCAGTTTCTATACGAATAGATCGTTGGCGACCTGTTTTCATAGAAAATAGATTGGAGATGATTTGTTGTCATAGAAAATAGTTCATCGACAATCTGTTCTCATGGGAAATAATTCACCGACAGTCCATTGTCATGGGAAATTGTTCATCAAAGATCATTTACTCATGGAAAATAGTTCGTCGATGATGTGTTGTCATTGAAAATAGTTTATCGATAATTTGTTTTTAGAGAAAATAGATTACATCTAAATAGTTCTTCAGCTATTGGTTTTTGTAGAAAATATTTATACAACAATCAGTTTCCATGGGGTTAGATCATTGGTGGCCTGTTTTCATAGAAAATAGTTCGTCGATGATCTGTTGTCATAGAAAATAATTGATGAACTATCCGTTTTCGTAGACAGTCCACAGAGAACAGTTCGTTGACGACCTGTTGCCATAGAACATGGACCAGTTCGTTGACGTTTCGTTCGTTGGTTTTTTTCCGTAGAAAGTACTTCGTTAGCGTTCTGCTTTCATGGAAAATACTTCGTCAATAATATGTTTACATAGAAAATAGTCATCGGCAATCTCTTTTCATAGAAAATATTTCGTTAATAATCTCTTATTACGGAAAATAGTTTATCGACTATTTTTTCTTTGATAATTATAGTTCTATAATTATAGTCCTATAGTTTATCGGCGATTTGTTTTTATAAAGAAAAAAAATAGCTCGCCGATGGTCTGAAATTAAAGTAAATAGTTGGTCGACGATTTAGTTTAATGATAAACAGCTCGTCGTCGATCTGCTTTTGTAGAGAATAATACGTCGACGATCTGTTTTCACGGAAAATAATTAGTCGATAATCTAATTTCGTAGAAAATCGGCTATCTGCTTTCATAGATAACATTTCAGTAAGAATCTGTTTATATGGAACATAATTCATTAACGATGTGTGTACATGGAAAATAGATACTATTAATTTGTTATCCTGAATATAAAATCGCGTATGATAGGTTTTTTTTATAGAAAATGATACATCAGAGATAGACTTTCTTAGAAAATGTTTCGTTAAATGATTATTTCAGAGGCAGTAGTTAGCTATTTCTTTCGCCTTTAGGCAAACCTATTTGAACTTTCTCTTACAAGCACTATTCGTATATCCCTTTTCTTCTCCACTTTTCAATTTCAAATTTGAATTTGTTAATGATTCCCATTTCGAATACCGTTTCACCTAATTATCCTTTGGTCCACAACGACGACTAATTAATGTTTGTCTCAACCACATGTTTTTAAACTTCTTCAGACTGATTTTCAAAAAAATTGATAGCTAAAAACCTATCATTGTTACAATTTCCATTACAACTCCAAAACTGGGCCATTAAGCAAGTAGAAGTGATGCTTAGCTACGGCTTAAATCATAATTAAAACTGACTGTATTCGTTATCCTTTTTCTTCTTCATCTTCGGTTTCAAATTTATAATCTAATTTCCCACACAATCTTAAAGCTGCTGCCTTATGTTCACTTAGTCATCCTTTGGTCCAAACTGACGACTAATTAATGTTTATCCGCACCATATGACTTTCCATATCCTTATGGTTGATTTCCATAAATGACACATAAATTGGCAGACAGCCAATAATCTGTCATGGTTATTATTTGCACTACTGATTCGCAAACTGGCCGTCAAGTGAGCACAAGCGATGCATGTAATTATGTTTATAAAAAGCTGCAAACGCCAACGCCAACCCCAGTACCAAATGTTTGCAGGCGGAGAGGAAGGTGGCAGTGTCGGCTGTATCACTAACTGGAAAATTAAGTTTGGCCCTTGAAAAGCGATTTGCTGGTTGATAACGAAGTTGAAAATGAAAACCACAAAATCGCATTGAACATGTAAATGTGATTATTTACATAACAGATGATTATAATGGCAAATACTACTAATCGTTGCAATGCAAACGAAATGTAAAATCATCAGAGCCCCCATTGTCTAGGGAGTGCAGGCACATGTCATCATATGAATGTAATTAAAGCAATTTTTTCTTTAATAACGATAATCCCTTAGAAGAGGATTATTACGATTATGTGATGTTATTTAAAAATAGATTTAACTAGAAGCAAATTATAATTATTAATGTTATAGAAGTTACACAACTGTGTCATATAACTGACACGGGAAGAAAAGCATGTTTGACGCATTGTGGATGTCCACTGAAAGTGATTGGGAAGCTCTAAAGGACAGCTTAGTCAAAACAGCTTGTTAGTAGATTTGGTGGAAAGTCGTTCATTCATATCATATTCATATTCATAGTTTTCTTTAAAAATACGAATGAGAACATCTCTAAAATACAAAAATCCAAAATGTAGGTCTAATCGTGAAAATAGCACCTTTTTGACTTCAAGTGAGTAGCTTCACCTAGTCAACGTAATATTTTAAAATAGCATCAATTTACTTAAATCATTAAAATCAAGTAATCGCCAAAATAGGTGTCCAACAACATAGCAAAAATTTGAAATTAAAAAATATCACTAAAATACCAAAAGTCTACATCTCGAAAACAAGTTTCCAATCACAAAAGTGATGAAATTTTAGGATTCCTAAGAAGGCAGGAGAAAGATTTATCTATCGTAAATTAAAGAAGTCTCATAAAAATTGCCATATTAATCAACAGCTAAGCGACAAATATGTCAATAACTCGGAAAGGAAGAGTCTAAACGCAAAAATAATCAAATTCTTAACCCACAAACCAAAAAGTTTGAAATTAAATAATCTCACTGAAAAAGCAAAAGTTTACATTTCGAAAATGAAGATTCTAACCACAAAAGTAATCAAATTTTAGGATTTCTAAGAAGGCAGGAGAAAGATTTATCTATCGTAAATTAAAGAAGTCTCATAAAAATTGCCATATTAATCAACAGCTAAACGACAAATATGTCAATAACTCGGAAAGGAAGAGTCTAATTAATGAAAAAGTCGCCGTTAGCAAATTCAATAAAACACAGATATCTAAATAGCAGAAATTGAGATTTTAATCATTGAACTGCATTTTGACGTCAATGGAGTGGCATTAATTAATTGTGTGGAAAATATCACTAATATTCTTAAATTGCTAAAGTCAGAAAGCAGTTAAAATACAAAAATTTTCAAATCTTAAATAAATAAAACTAGTTTTGTTTTTAACCCACAATACAAACATCTCCATAAATCGGTCACTGAGTGTCTAAACAAAAAAATATGTTAGTGTTGTATGACGTAGTTAAAATTGATAATTTTATGATATGTGCATTAAAACAAGGGAGAACACCGTGGTCATATGTTTGCAATAAAGAAGGCAAATTCGAATTGAATCCGTAAATCTGTAAATTCATATCACTGATTTGACGCATTTTATGCTTATCAAATTCGAACATCCTTGTAATTATTTGCTAGCAACTTTGTAATTACCTATTTCCTCATTTAATTTTGTTTCTTCCACCTATCAGTCTAGATTTTATGAAATTCACAACTCTCGGCAGCTCTCAACCACAACCACAACTATGAAGTTTCACTTCCGGTACGTGGCTTCATGACACGCTTTACACGTCTCTTACATATGTTGATCATTACGTATACGTGATCTTAAAATATCTAACAACCTTTAATATATAGTCAGCAATGTCGAAATCGATATTATTCATTCGCTGGTGTAAATGGAAAAATAATATTATGCATTTGCTTAGATGTTCATTACTTTCATTCCCCAATTCCTGTGCAATCTCTAGTTTATTTATTCACTGCTGTGTTTATCTGTTAATATAATTAATTTTCTATCACCTCTTTTCATTGTTTATGCTGGCTTTTGTCTATTGATTTTGCCAGCTATAGTTTATTACCATCTGGCAACAGAGGCTATCGTTCATAAAAATTAATTGTCTTGTGTCCGTTTGCCATTGAAATATGCATTTACATTTGTTCACATCCAACCCTTCAATATCCCAGACCCGTCATTGATTATTATTAATCAGTATAAAATGTTATGCTTGCTTTCATTAGTGTTTGCAGTCACCTATAGAGGACCCGACAGAAACAGACGTGGTGATTCATTAAACAGTAAATTTACACTGTTGTTGTCTCTCCGCCTCTTATTTAATAGATCCACCAGGGGTAAATGGAATAATCAAAAGAGGATCCCGGACATGTAGCAACAAATTAACAAAAACATTTTTTTCCAATCAACAGGGGGTTACACTGGTAATTGCTCCTCTTATATATTTAGTTTATTCACAGAGCAGCAATAACTGTCGGGCATCGTCAGTCATGTGTCAGTGTAAGCATTGAATTGATTAAAACTCTTTTATGAAACAGACAAGAAGGAATTGAAATTATTGCAAAAAGAACGGAAAAGTGCATGGTTTAGGTATAATTACATTGAGTAAATGGCAATTGAATAGCCAATAAATGGTACGTGTACATCATATTAATTGAATTTATATAAATCATACGTCGGTGTACTCTTTAAATTTAATTGATATAACTCATATATTAAGGAAAATATTCATATATTAGTAAAGTATAAGTAGAACTAGACGACTTATAGTCATCGGGTGGTTCGGAAAGTTCGTTCATTTTCTTCAAAAAATTTATTTACAATTTTATATGCAAGAAAGCAATTATTTTGGATGTGTTATATAATCTCTCCCTTTTTTAATAACTTCTTCCCACCTCTCTGCGAACTTTCTGATTCCTCTCTCATAAAACTTGCGTGGTTTTTCTGGAAAATATATTCAATTCGATTTTTCACTTCCTTGTCGTTATAGAAATTCCATTACTACTTTATTCACCACATTTGGGGAAATGTCCTTTTAGAATACTTTGCTCAATCACGTCGTCATACCAAGCCATTGGTTCTCTAAATATCTGGTCTTGAATTGTTCTTACCGTTATCAGGATTATATGCTCTTATCTTCTAATTGTGTGTCACTGCAGTGAGACTACATCCTCTTTTTACGTTACGGCCTTCTGCCAAACAAAAGCATAATCGGTGTGTTTCGAATTCTTTATTTCGACCAAAATAAGGTGAATGATGAATCTTAAGTCATTTTATTCTTATGTGTACATTATATTTAATTTAATTTTTCTCCTCGATACAGACATTAATCGAAAACTTACATTCTTCTGTTATGGAGCTACGTATGATTGATATTAATTCCATTAAAACTACGTATACGTATGCAACCTAATTCCTTGCACTCTCCTTCCGCCAAATTAGCCAATTTCCCGTTTAAGCCACTTCATGCTTCTTTCAGTCGCATTGAAATCACCCGCCTTTCGCATTCTAATCCCACGTCCTCGATATCTGTGTGGTTAGCCGTAAACATCCTTCACATAATTAAACTGTAAATAATGGCGTTATGTGATGCAAGATGTAAAAAGAAAAAATCCAGGTACATCTCTGGTCTTTCTTCATTTCAGGCATGAACTCAAGTGATTGCTCAGACTGCGAAACAGCTGATAGTCGGATGGGGCTATTGGGTTGGGGGAGTACGGTGGGTAAGGTAAAGCTTCCCAACCAAGCTTTGGCAATTTCTGGCGGGTCCGCGAGGCATTGTGAGGGTTCGGTGAGAGAGTGAGGTACCCAGATGAGAGGTTGCTCATCCTCAATCCGAGCTCTTTTATGAACGGTTTAGACTGATTTTTTTTATTATTTCAGCTATTTCCCTAACTGTTGCACGAGGATTAACAATAATTAAATTTTTTACCTCCTCGGAAATACTTTATTTTGGTTGTCCTGATCTGGGAACGTCCATTACGGAGGAGTCGTCCGCAGAAAATCGTTTAACCCATTTCTGGCAACTTCTTTCATTTGGCCCGTTTTCTCCATAAACAGACTTTATTTTTCCACTGGCTCTAGCAGCCGTTTTTCCTTTTTGGAAGTAATACAGCATAATATGCCTAAAATGCTTTTTTTCGCTAATTTTTCCCACCTTCTAGTTTTTTTTTTTAACGCTATAACCACTCACGACTAGAACGAGAACACACGTAAACAATAGCAACCAGTTCAGAAAAGAAGTGGGAGGAAGTTATGATAGTGTTTGAGGGAACTTTATGTCATGGGAAGTAACGTATGGTGAACTAACGATTTAACCAAACGAACTTTTCGAACAACCCACTATTATATTAAAAATTCTTTATTTCGTGCCGTTCTTTTAAATTTTTCTGTCTTCACCGAGTTTTGAGCATTCTTGCCGTTATCTGTCAGCGTCTTCGCAGATATTTTTCTCTTAGTTTAACATTCAACAATCGTCTATTATTATTGATTTTCACAACCTTTACTTACCTGACAATCATATCCTTATCGTATCCTTGGCATGAATTTAAGGAATTACGTATTATATTTATTCTTATTTTTCTAATAACATTTTTGATATCCACCTATGCGTACTTCAATAAAATTGCAAAACAATTTATTTTATTATAAAACCAATCAAATCCATCTGCCTCCCCACCCCTCCCCTCTTCCTCTCTCTCTCTCTTTCTCTCTCTTTCAAATCAGAAGCAGCACTCATGTATGTTTGTAAACACCGCATAACATAAGGTTACATTTCATATGTAAGCACTTCAGACAAGGCAAATGGAATCTTTTGCACTTGTTGTAACACTGATGGATAGAAAGATGATGGCATCATTTGAAAACTTCTACTTCAAATAACTGTAAGTTTTGTGGAAGCTAAATTTTGTTTGCAAAAAATATATTTTGTGTATTCTCATCAGTTTAACGATAAGTAAACATTTAAAACATTGCTCAAAAAAGGCGATACATTATAGGATGGCGCTCTATGGATTACTTTGCATACTATTTATATGTTAAACGAATGCATATCGAAATGATAGTGACAACTGGTAAATATTTAAACTAATAACTTTATAGAAATTTTAAAGAATTTTAATTAATTGTTAAAGTCGCCCTTGGCAGTAATTAGTATTTCATAAATCGGACCAACGTATGCGTAATATTAATCAAATTGGCGTAAGTTATTCAACGTATGATTAACATTAATGTCATAAATAATGTTGCAAAAAATTTTAAAAAAATTATTATCCAAGCAGCTATTGGCAGTAGCAAGCATTTGGCAAATAAGCCTAACATATTCGTAGTATTAATAATATGGCCTTTATTAATTCAGCATAAAAGTAATACAAATTTCACAAAGCAGAAGCAATATTCTTGGAAATTTATGTTGTTTACCCTTACAGATTTGCAGTGAATATTTCACAGATTACGGTAATATACGGCAATTTGTTAAGAGTTTGGGTTTTAATTTTCAATATCAGCCACAGGAAATTACAAACGCGTAAGAAATTTTGATGTAAGTCGATAAGTCAGTGGTTGACATTTTGTTTTCAAAACTTATTTCATACAACTGTTCAGCATAACTACATTGTAAGTGATCCATAAAAGATGTCAAATTTTGATCGCTAAGAGCACCTGTAATGTTGTTTCCCTAGGTAACAATCGGTGTCAAATCGAACGATCTAGGAAGGCAACTCAATGGTCCTAGACATGAGATTAATTACTCATCACACTTTTCACTCAAAATGTCCGTTATTCCACGTACTGTGATGTGAACCTGGTATAACTATTCATTGCTTTAATGATGGGACTCATCAAACTATACCGATTATTATAGATGGTAACGAATGGTTGAATAACCATAAATCATTGGACAAACGTATGACAAGTTTTTGTACAGTTGAACTACTACCCAATCGCAATACTACAGTTAGCCAACACCAGCCATAAAATGCCCTAAATCATCGGAATCAAAACAGCCCTTTTTCTGACTGTTTTCGTGATTCCGATGAAACTACAAGTTATGGGAATCAATAAAGATGGCGCATACGTCCTTCAAGTTAACTTGTTGCTTATTTCAATTTCTATTAAGGTTGTACGAACCTCAAAGGTATATCATCGAACCATAATGTCATCTTTTGCCTCTTGTTCTCTAATTCTCTGAACTTAGATTATTTCAAATTGTTGACAGCAAACGATTTACAATAATTTATATCTTTCTTATCATTTATATGTAGTCCTTCACCTTCCAATTATGTGTCCTTATATTGAAATTACTCCTTCTGAATATCCGCTTTGCACCTCACTTTATGATTATCTGGATTCTTCTGCTATGCTATTTTGCTGCTCGATACAAATTTAATCAGTTTGTTTCAAAATTATCTATTTTTGTTGCATTGCTGCGAACGATTAATTGATTTAGATTCACTTTACGACCACACATTAATATTAGAATTTTCTTCTGTTGGATAAAACATCAATTTATCGAAAACTATCATACCGTAATATTAACACTATTACTACTACTACTATTACACAATACTACTACTGTTACTACTAGTATTACAGTATTGTATGCGTATACGTACTTATTTTCCATGTGTGATAATTTAACTAACATTTACATATCTGACTAGCACCGTCAACTTAAATTACGTTTTTCATCTGATTGTTATAACTGTCATCAATTTATAGAAAAATTATTCATTTTATTTCCAGTATGCCGCATGATTAACATTAATATAATGAAAACCACTTATACATTCATTCACCACCATTCCCACTACTACTTCATTCACCACTTGTGGAAAAATCGTTCTTTTAGAATACTTTGTTCAATCACGTCGTCATATCAAGCTTTTTGTTCTCTAAGTATCTAGTCTTGAATCGTTCTTACCGTTATCATATTAGCGTGCTCTTATCTTCTAATTATGTGTCACTGCAGTGAGACTACATCCTCTTTTTACGTCACGGCCTTCTGACAAACAAAAGCAAAGTGTCCCGAATTATCTGTTTCGACCAAAATATGGTGAATGATGAATTTTAAGTCATTTTATGCTTATATTATATTAAATTAAATTTTTCTCCTCGATACAGACATTAATCGAAAAATTACATTCTTCTATTATGGAGCTACGTATGATTGATATTAATTCCATTAAAACTACGTATACGTATGCAACCTAATTTGTTGCACTTTCCCTCCGCCAAGTTAGCCATTCCAATCAGTTCACACTCATTATTTTCGTTTAAGCCACTTCATGCTTCTTTCAGTCGCATTGTCATCACCCGCCTCTCGCGTTCTAATCCCATGTCCTTGATGTCTGTGTGGTTAGCCGACAAACATCCTTCACATAATTAAACCGTAAATAATGACGTTATGTGATGCCAGATATAAAAAAAATCCAGCTACATCTCTGGTCTTTCTTCATTTCAGGCACGAACTCTCGTCATAATATGCAAAGCATAACTTTCACTTAGCAGGGCAAGGCAGTAATGAAAAAAAAAACAAACTAAGCAATTTTTTTGTAAGCTGTGTAACAACGAAATGGATGTAGAGCTGGTAACCGCACTTGAAAAGAGACGGAATGGAAATCTTCACTTTCGCTTGGGTGCCAATTCCTTTTTGCTCCAATCCTCGGTGGTTGATTTTTTTACAATGGCAGCGGGACGGAAGCATTCACTGGAAACACCAGGCACTTTTGTGCGAATAAGTCACTATAAGTTTAGAATTGTGGTCGTTGTTTTTCTTCTTCATTCTTTTAACTGTGCATTATTTAGGCTAATATGTAATGGAAAAAATTCTTAAAATGGCACGCTCTTTAGGGAGCCTCGTCTGTGGATGACTTTTACCCCAATGCAAATACAGTGCCAGTATAGGGTTCCTTCAAGCCATCACAATAAACTCACATTGTTGTTTTAGACGTCTTGCCCCTTCTTCTGACTTTTTAATAAGCTCAATAGAGCTCTCGCAGGTTAATAAGTGCCTCATGCAGACAAGGAGCTCATTCATTGTCCGGGAATGAATTTTTCTATATAAAATAACAGAATGCATTGTATTAAGATTTGTTTTATCTTGTTCCTCGTACTGCACTCATTATTATTTTTCTTTTAAACATTAGCTCTTGTTTTCAATTTTTAATCAGTGTATTGAGAAAATGTTAAAATTGAAGAATATACAGATTTGTAGTACTCCTTACATCGTATGAATAAGTAAGCAGACAATGGAAATTTGATACAAAATGGGAGAGAAAGGATTGCTAGCAAATTCACCTCACGTATACAAAATATTTAATTATATGCATTAGTCATACGCAGTGATTATGTGGGAAATTATTAATGTCAATCATAAGTCAAAGATTTTATAAATGATAAAGCTTTTAATTAAATTTACTTCAATTGTTTTTCTTCTTCATTCTTTCAGTTTTCGGTAGCAAATTCTTAGAACTAAATCACGGAAATGCAATCCATCAACGGCGATGTAACCAGTTTTACTTATAAGTGAGATTTAGTAATTAATATTAGTCATTCACTATGAATTTCATACAATACAATCATTTTAGAGGTCGTCGTAATCTAATTGCTCATTACAGTAAATTCTGTGTGTGGAAGAAATGTTTCAAAAATAGCTAAATGGCTTTGGTTCTATCTTAATTATGAAATTGTAATTTGTCATCACCTGTGCGACCAATTTTAATTATGTGTAATGTAGGATTTTTAATACTAATCATAAGTTCATTAAACACAATTGACATTAATCATACGATAATATGATAAGCTATAAACGCAATTAGGTATGAAGTTAGCTCACACGACTGAGTTAAATAAATTTGTGTAGAAAGTTTATATACATCGCAACTATTGTCAGAAATTGTACGTATGACTCACTCTTGGTCGTAAATGTTAACCAAAGTTTTTATAAGAAGAGTCGATAAAAGCATAAGTAACCCTATGCAAACACGTATGTCCGATGATTGGAATCTGGATGCGTTTGTATCCACTTCCACGGATTAGTCGCTTACCATTTGCATACAAAGTCCTGTCGAGTGTATTTTGTAAGCGACTGAAGTCTTTTCTGACAAATTTTATTGAACCTTACCAGCGGTGCTTTGGACCTGACAAATAAACAGCTGGTGAAATATTCATACTGCTACATATCCAGGTGGAGACCCAGAAAAAAAACAGGCCTGCACGCAACAAGCTTTATCAACTGTAAAGCTGCTTTCAGTAGTGTAAATCAACAAGAGCTATTTGAAGCCAGGTCTAAGTTTCGTATTCTGAACAGATTATACGCCTTTTTAGGATAAAATCGACCCATACAAAATATCCAATAAAGAAAAGTATTCTGAAACATTCTACACCATACAGGGTTACGAGCAGGATAACAACCAATTCAGCGAAAATTTTAATTTTGGAGTAGTGAATGATTTTATTCACATGATGTCAAATACAAAATTACGGGAAGAATATTGTAGGGAAACAAGTGTTACTATGGGCTTAGCAAGCGGTTTAATGGCAAAGTGCGATGAACAAAAGTACCAGATAAAAATGTGGCATTTCTGGCTTTAAAGTCTAGAGTCTTGATTAATAACTTACGTTGATGAATTTTCGGTAGAAAAATATTCCATAAAATAAATGGCCCCTTGGCTTTAATAGAGAGTATCGCGATCATGCAGACACAGGGATTGCGTTGGATTTATTATGAAGGCGAACAGAACCAGGTTTCTTAAACACAATCAACATTTTTGTCTGACGTATTGAAGAAGAGGAACAGTAGATCGATGCGTTTGGGACACTTTCTTCTTACATAATTGACAAATTCTTACATAATTGACGGTACATAATTGACAAAGGTTGAAATTTTAGTTGGCATTGAAGTAAATAATTCATTTGCACTACAGGGCTTGGCAGGAATAATCAGTGTCTTACAGTGCAAGTGACTTGCGTTTCAGAGAATAGTAAAATTAGTGAACGATAAATGGTGATATTAACTAAGGCATTTAATTTAAGACATCTTCCGTGTGTCTCCGTGTGCCGTTAATCAGTTTCTAATGAAACAGTTCAGGTTGCCTATTATAGGGTAGTAAATAAAATGGGGGATAGGTGGCGCGAGCGTCATTTCATATCATATCATTTCATACGTAGAAAGTTGAAGCTACGCATAGCGCATATGCTGTGATAACACTCATGCAATAGGAGAGGAAAGTAAATACTAATGGAGCATGAGTTGTTCCATACATTTCATTTCATTTCATTTCTTTTATTTATTTAGATCTATGGACATATAAATCCTTACAGACTATGAATTAACATAACATATTTCAAGAGAGTTATGTCAATATGTTCATTAATTTGTTTTAAATATCTAAAAAGGATTAGTTTAAAGTTATTTCTAGACATACGAAACTCTAGGTGTTGAATTGGGAATTCATTTCTTGCAATCCCATTTAGGTTATGAAATGCAATAAATCTGCGATGCAAAACACTACGCCGGGCTTAATTTGTGGAATGGCATGTTATATTAAATATATACTGATCTCTAAGTGATCTCGGCGGAACAGAAAACGATATAAGCAACAATAATTCAGAACAATCAATTCTACCAGCTATTATATCCAATACAAATAACAAGGTATGATAAATACGGTGACATTGCAATGGCTATGAGCCCAGTATGCAGCATCTGGAAATATAAGGGGTCACAAAATCACGAAAGTTAATTAGGAAGAGAGCAAATTTCAGAAATACCTGTAGAATTCTTTCTGTGCGTAATATACTGACTTGGCAAAAAGGACTGCAAACAATAGAGGCGCTGTTCCAACTTTCATCTTTCATCATATAGAAAGTATACACTATTTTAAGCTATGTGGATCGGTGAAATCGGAACAATTTCTTCTAATGTACGGTAGTGTAAAATAAGCTTTAGGAATAATATAATTTATATGCGAGGTGGAAGTCAGTGCCGTATCAAAAATATCACTTAAATCCCTTTTACTTTCAGCAGTGAGGAGTAATCACTAATTTTGGAAATCAGTTGAATTGTATTACGAGACATTGAAAATGAAATATGGACACATTTTAATAGATTTAATGAAAGTTTGTTGTGGGAACACTAATCAAGAAGATTATATAAATCGTTCTGCAGATCTAGGGCCTCAAAGATATTATACATTTGGTGATATATTTTTAAGTCATGTGCATATAAAAGAAAATTTAGTCAGATATATCATTTATAAAAGAGTTAAACAACAAAGGTCCCAAAATACTACCTACAGTTTATTATTATATGATAAGATTGATATTAAGTATGCTCCTTGTGTGTTCGATGTATACTCCTACATTGTTAATTTGATGACAATGAAATTGTAACAGAGCATGCTCCACTTACTACCTGGAGGTTATGAACTTCCACATTTAACATACGACCGAATAAAAAGTATGTGAACTGTCGTGGCTCTTTGCTGTATATAAGAATTACAACCATACAATACCCTTAAAGTAACACAAGCATAAATTTGGATATTAGTAGTGATTAATATATACTACATACATATATGCGATATATGTCTATGTGTCTCAAATGATAAAATGTATAACATGCTGTCTGTATGTTCGACAGAAACTCTTACATTGGTCAACTGATGGCGATGATATTTTAGCTGCGTATTTTATACCTATCAATAATAGTTTATAGACTATATACGATGAACTAGGCAGTAACATTTTCGAAATTTATAATTAGCACATATGAAAATCATAGTATGTCCATCTCCATGCTTCATATAAAATTTTATACCATTCACAGCGCTGAAATTAAGCTGTTGAACGCATTGGTGTCAGTTTTTAGAATTTTGCACATAATGAATGAAAGATGCTACATGAATACTTCACTCTTTGCTGCAGTTATCTAAATTACCCTTCTACCAACACCAACGATATGGCCAATACTTCTACAGAAGCGCAAAGGGCTTTCCAGTAAAATTAAAATGAGAAGGACAGTGGAATAGTAAGTTTTCTAGTGAATATTATCGAAAGTGTAGCTTAGCTAACTACGTATTCTTATCGTTTGCGATAGGTGCAAACATATTGCATTCCAATTTTACCTTGAGCACATTTAACGAAATACAAACACAAAAGAGCATAACTGTTGCTTTCTCATGCAATCAAACAGAAATTTCACCCCTCCACCCCACGTACTTTGCACCTTCATATAACGTGCAACTGAAATAATTCAATTAAAATCTATTTAGCAATTCACAAAATACACCTCTGAAATCATAGCCAACAGTTATGAATCTTTTATACACTTGCAACATCTACGTAAACATATTAAAAATTAATGTAAAAAAACAAAGTGGCCAACGCATGCTCTACCACTGAGTCCAAGTAAAGAAAGTGGCACTGCCATTCTATCTCTAGCGCTTTATCCAGCTAATAATGTAGGTGTCAGTAGTGGTAAGTAGAAAAAGCAATTATAATCCATTATACTCGTATGAACTAAGTAAATTCGCTACAGAGCATACAATATTGTATACACAGTTGTTATTTCTCTTGCCTCATTCCTCAACTTTGCTCGGGCTCGATGTGCCATCACCGGCACACAGTATCATCACCTTAACCTTGACTTTTTGTAACAACATAGAGTGAAAATGCTATAAACAGTATGTGTTAAATTCAAGTTCATTGTCTAGGACAATGGGGAACAAAATCAAAACCAATATGATGTACATATAATAGAAAAAAATCTATGGCAACAGCCAGCTAAAGCATATCATCATTACCCGGTTGTGCTAAAGAGGTTGTTGAAGTCCCAAGATGGATTTTAGACTGATCAACAGCCAAGCAGGGGAAAAATGGGGTATCTTTTACCAATCAGTGCTTAATTTTGTTTAAATGCTATGAAATTTAATCAACTACTCAAAAAATTTGATACTGGTTGCTAAACGAATACGAATGATTAATATTAATAGAAATAATAACAATCATTCAGAGCAATAATCATCCATATCAATCTACATATTGGTATAATGTATAGCTTTTTACGACACAGTTTACACTGTAGCTTCAGTACAACTGAGACTGTGGCCGCAGTATAGAGGAGTCTAAAGTTTCAGTATAGCGGATGCCTTAAACCTTAAATAGCTGGGTCGGCGCAGCTGAAAATCTGGTCCCAGTTTAGCTGAGACTCTAGTGCTGCTTTATACTCACTTAGAATACTAATCACCTTTCCGCGTCACCGACTTCAGATATTGTCATTTATACAGCCAAAAGTATGCTATCTAAATTTAACGGGCCATTGAATATAATTAGTGTTTATGTTTGTCTCTAGTTCAGTACAATTTCAAGTTGCCATTGTGCTTTAAACGCTGTCGTGTCTAAAGCTATGCCATATACAGCCTAAGGGTATACTGTGCAGCAGCTGCAACTTTTCCTGTAATACATAGTACACAAACGGTACAAATGAAAACAGATTTGCTGTACAAAACTACCAGTTTGCATTTGCAATGCCTGATGCCTAAAAGTATGCCATGAAATGTGCTCGTTTAAATATGTGCCCAAAGCCACACAACATCTGTGTATTTTTGTTTGCTTATGCCTACTGAGGCTGCAATGTGTTTGCATGATGACGATCATGATGACAATGATGATGGCGATAATGATAATGACGATGCATGTTTATAAAAATAACTGGCATTTTAGTGTTTTTATATTTTCTTGCTCTCAGGGTAATTTCAACTTCAATTTTAAATAGCTTTAATTCATGTTTTGTGTTAAATTTTGAATATATTTTTTTAAATCTTATGAAAATTTTCTGAAATTTTGTGCAATTTCTGCATGCTTTAACGTTTTCCCTGTGTATTTGT